>MU204250.1:15628681-15641166 GCA_017309775.1 Paedocypris sp. Pulau Singkep | reverse complement strand
GGTGAAGTTTATTCTGTCTGGGGTGAAGTTGACTTTTTCTGGGGTGAAGTTTATTCTGTCTGGGGTGAAGTTGACTTTTTCTGGGGTGAAGTTTATTCTGTCTGGGGTGAAGTTGACTTTTTCTGGGGTGAAGTTTATTCTGTCTGGGGTGAAGTTGACTTTTTCTGGGGTGAAGTTTATTCTGTCTGGGGTGAAGTTGACTTTTTTTGGGGTGAGGTTTATTCTGTCTGAGGTGAAGTTTATTCTGTCTGGGGTGAAGTTGACTTTTTCTAGAGTGAAGTCTGCTGAACTCTGGGCAGACAGAAGCTCGGCAGAAGTTCCGAGAGTCCCGAGCTGAACTTGCTGCTTTGAGGGGCGTGCCGGTGTTTTCCCAGCAGCCTCGTGACTCACGGCAGAGTTATGAGGCGTGACTCCGCCCACAGCTGGAATGCGGCTCTGCTCTGCTCTGGACATGGAGACGCGTGTGGAGCTGGTCTGCTTCGGGCTGTCCGGCGCCGGCTGGTTCTGCTGCCTGCTGGCTCGCCTCCTGCCCGTGTGGAGCGTGACGGGCGCGGTGGGCAACAGCACGGTGACGCTGGCGCTGTACTGGGACGGGGTGTGGCTGGACTGGCAGCATCACAGCGCCCTGCACTGCTCCTTCTACCAGGCTCTGCTGGCACAGCGCCATCACCTCAGCGGCTGGGGGACGCTGCTCAGTGCTGCGCTGGGACTGGGACTGCTGGGCGTGGCACTCTACCCTGCCGGCTGGCTCAGGTACCCCAGGCTCGTGGGGTTTAAGGCGGCGTCCGGCCCCGTGTTTGTGCTGAGCGGGCTGGCGCTGCTGGTGGCGGTCTCGTGGGCCGGCGTGGGCTCGGGATGGGGCATGGTGCTGAAGCGGGACCGGGCGGGTGCCATCTACAGCGGCTGGGTGGGCGTGGCTCTCCTGGAGGTGGGCGGGGGGGCGCTGAGCGTGCTGGGCTACAGGACAGTCCGGAGGCGGAGGGCGGAGCGAGGGGCGGAGCCGGTGTTCAGTATCCTCTACAGAGCCCAGGACCCGGGACTTTGTGATCCGGGACGGGAATCACACGCTGGCTTGAGGAGACACCGCAGTGGGAATAATGCGGGCGTCGCCCCCTTCGATCACGCCTTTAATCTCTCAGGGATCCGGGAGTGATGGAGGCTGGAGGTTCTGTCTGATTTCGGCCTCAAATACGCCGCGTGGTGCGGAGCTGGACTACAGGAAGGTCACGGGTTCCAATCTCTGACCAGGACGTCCCACAGCTTCAGTGTGTGTGAGACACCTGTGTGTGTGCACAGCTTCAGACATTGTGTGTGTGTGTGTGTGTGTGTGTGTGTGTGTGAGAAAAAGATAGATTGAAAGGGAGAGAGACTGAAATGGAGAGAGAGAGAGTGTGTGTATGTGTGTGTGATAGAGAAAGACTGAGAGAGTGTGCACATGTATGTGTGTGAGAGAGAGACTGAAAGGGAGAGAGAGAGAGAGTGTGTGTGAGAAAGAGAGACTGAGAGAGTGTGCACGTGTGTGTGTGTGTGTGTGTGTGTGTGTGTGTGTGTGTGTGTGTGTGTGTACAGGAATTTAGATCAGTGTGGGGTCCCATAGCCTGGGAGATTGTTAGATTTTTTTTACTAAAGAGTGTGTGTGTGTGTGTGTGTGTGTGTGTGTGTGTGTGTGTGTGTGTGGTTTCCTGGGATGGCTCTGAACACACCTGAGCACTTTCTGTGAGCGCTAAACCACTTCACTTCAGTAAATGCTGCGGTGGCTCTGAAGGGGGCGCTAGTGGTTTCCTCTGATCCTCAAACCTGGAGTCCTGACTAGAGGAGATCTACACAACCATCCTGAATGTGACGTCCTTGTGATAAATAGCAAGCGAGACGTTTCTGATGGACACAGAAGACAATTTCAACGTTGATGAACTGGTTTCTTGAGCTTCTTCCTGGTTGGAGCGTTGGGTCGCCTCGCCTCACGCCGGCAGCAGACGACCATGTTTACAGTTATTGCAAATATTGTATTTTTACACTTATGAAATTAAGATGGGATATTAAAAAATGTATAAATTATTTAAAAAAAAAAAAATGCAAATTTATAAAAAAAAATGTGTGACTAACCACACGATTCTGCCACTTCTGTCCAGAAAATCAGCTTCACAATTTAGAAATCATAATTTAATTATTGTGTACTTATTACTTGGTGCAGAAAAGTAATATTAGAACACGGTAACTTGAGCTGGGAGTTTATGTGGTTTTGTGACTTAACTTGTATATCACTTTACGTGCAAAGTTAAGTTAAATTAATTTAAACAATTGAAAAAAATGTATTATTATGTTAATAAGTCAGGAAAATACATTTCTAAATACAACTCGGACTGAGGAAACTGTTGGAGGCGGAGCAAATAGACAAAAGGAGGAGGAGCTTAGACCGGATTGAATTGCTTTTGTCTGGCCTAAAAAACGAAAGCGACTCCTTGTCCTTTAATTCCTGCAGATGTGGATGGTGAAAACTTCACAGAACTTGGACTTTTGCGATTGGCAAAACGCAATCAGGTCATAATGTGACACAACCATATGACGGCTGGCGAACAATCAGGAATCCGCTGACCATTGTAGTAAAAAAAAACGTAAAAAAAAAACCCACCAACTGACGATTGTAAAGTAGTTCAGTCGTGGGTGAAGGTGCCACTGTAAATAAACGGTTACTTACTGTAATAAGTGGATTCTCCGTCTGTCAGATGTGTTTTTGAAGCTGATGCGAAACAATATAATAGTTAATAATATATAGAAAATAATCAGGACTCGGGGGGTGAAAGTGGCGGTGTTTGTTTGTACAGATCGTTTTCTTCTGTTCTGAGCGGGCCACGTGTGTGTGTGTGTGTGTGTGAGACCTTCAGCTTCTCGGGCCTCACACACACACTGTTTGACTGATTGAGTTTCGCTCCCACAGACACGTTCATCAATCATTCAGACTCGCCGAGCACAATCAGAAAACGCAAACTTCACCACGTGGAGCAGGACACGAGCAACGTGAGGCGCAAACTACACACGCGTGGACAAAAATCAAGAGCTTTGCGAGTGACACTGTGATTTTTGGGGCAGAACTCAGAAGGCAAGAAGAAAGTCTGTGTTTGTGTCCTACAGACAGAACTCCAACATAAATATGAATTCAGTTTGCGCTGGAATTCATTTGGACACGGGAAATGCCAATCAGAGCTAGGGGGCGGGGCTACTACACAGTGGGGTCTGACTTAATAAACCTATTGAATTTATATACCGGTGAATTTGGGGAGTTTGTCATTGACAATTCACAAGCCATTGTGTAGTAGTCCCTCCCTACGACGTTGATTGACAGGGTGTGAGACTTCCAGGGACTGATTTTCTGTTTGCGTTCTAAATTTGTTAAATGAGCATCATTTAACAAATGGCTCTGGTTTAGATTGTTCACTTATTTATTACAAAATTCTGCTTAACTGGGACAAAGATCGTGAGAGAATAAGAAAAAAAAAACGAAGTCGCCCGTGAGCAGCTGTAAAGTCAGTGATGAGGGGAACACGCCCACTACGCCACGCCCAGTTTCATCAGAACAACAGTTTCCTGGAGCCGACCTGACTGATCTAGAGTCAGTCTAGATGTTTTGTGGAGACACCTTTTAACACCAGACTGCCTTCCTGACTCCGCCCACCACAGCTAGACACTTAAAGTTCAAGTTCAAGTTGGAGTTTATGTTTTATAGAGCTTTTCTCAGTACCAGACCAACACGAAGCCGCTATGTGGAATTGGGTGGGGGGGGAGTTCATTTTTCATTGTTCATCAGTGTTATTACTATAGCTCTGACCAGCAAGATACATTTCTTAACTTGTTCTTATCTTTGATTTCTCTTATCTTTACTAAAGGTTTCCATCACCTCAGCTGAGAGACTGTCAGCCTTACAGCTACTGTACGTTCGGTTCCGTTGGAGATCTACAGAGGGACGCACTAGTCGATTTGTAGAAATCGCGTTGACTTAGCCCATAGTCTGAACAACAATGGACAATGGACATTCTTCTTTTTTTTCTACGTCTCTTCTCTCATTTTTGAACACAGACAAATAATGGACATTTTTCTTTTTTTTTACTGTCTCTTTTTCCCTCGTTTTTGAACACAGACAAATAATGGACATTTTTCTTTGTTTTTACTGTCTCTTTTTCCCTAACTTTTGAACACAGATAAATAATGGACATTTTTCTTCTTAAAGACTATTTTTCTTCGCATAGAGACTTTTCGTTGGTCAGTCAGTAAATAAGCTTGAACTTGTGCGTGGCTCTGGACGGAAGCGTCTGAGGAACCAGAACTGTGGGACTTTGCTTATTTGTCATGTTTCCAAACTCGATTGGCTGCGTTTGGCCGATGAATATTTGATGCTCTTCAGGAGGCGCGTCAGATTCCAGTCACTGCAGATCTTCATGTGATGACAGTCTAATCTGACAGAAGACCAGGTCCACGCGCTCCGGGCCGGGCCGGAACCAGACCTTCTCCTCCACACGAGCCATATGATGCAGACCAAGCGAAGGAAACTCGACTCTGACGATGAATAAAACATCCCGGCGAGAGCAGAAGAGCCGAGCCGCTGAAGCTCTGCAGATGTGCACGCGCTGAAAGGCGACATAATCAAGATCCGAGCTGAGATTGAGGGACGGGGCGGGGGTCCGCTATAAGGGCCCGGCCCGCGCTCTTCATGAGGAGGCAGGATGGAGAGCGGACGGAGCTTGGCCCGCGTCATCTCAGAAATGCAGCGTGAGATACGCAAGCTGGAGAGCGAGAACACGGCGCTGCGGGGACGACTGGGCGAGACCTCGGCAGCCTGCGAATCCTCCTCGGACGCTTCAGCTCACGCCAACCTCAGACGCAACGTGTCGGCGCCGCTTCTGGACGGGCAGTACAAAGGTGACGCGTCTGCTTTCTACACCAACCGCAGGAACTCTACAGCAAGTGATCGTGTCTTTAATAGCATTGATTCATAATGTTCACTGCAAAAAATCCACGGGAAAAAATACGAAAACAAAATGAGTGAAACAAAATTAAATCAAGTAAAATGATCTGCCACTGGAGCGAGAGAATGTTACTCGGTGAGACGGCTTGAAACGAGACAGAAGATCTTGTTACACGGTAGATTTGTTTCTGCGTTTCAGTTCTCGTTGGCTTTGATGCTAAAAAAAAAAGTAGCTCGTTTCTTGAGAAATTAGATTGAGAATTAAATTGTGTTCTTAAAAAAGGGAGAGTTCACTTTTCTTGTTCCAGGGAGTTCTGAGTTAAAACATAAAGTCTACTTTGAAAAATGCCTCGATTTAGTGAAAATTATCATGAAATTCTGCAGTTTTTTCTACGTCATCTCTCACTCTTAATCTTAACTTAGTTGTTTCATTTTGTAAGAAGATTTATTGTCTAAAATTTCAAGATGCTTTAGCTGGTCAAGAATTTATTTTTTGCAGTGTTGATACATTGATACATGTTTTGCCTTTAAACAATACAAAATGTTTCACAATCTCACAATTGGGAACCCCCCCCCCCCCCACGACTTTGTAATTGTCCACTAATGTGCAACATTTTGTAACTACTGAAAATAGAGCAAAAGTGTAGAGTAAAGAATAAAGTGTTATAGGATGTCTACCGATAAATACAATGTATTAATAAAAGAAACAATTGACTATTTATTTCAAAGCGTCACTTTAGGAGGAAATACAAACGAATGCGAAACGTTTCACGCAACTGACTTGTGCTTTGTTTTGTCATGTTTCCAAATGACAGTACGTTTCTGCAGAATGTTTGTCCGCTGTAGACAAGTTCTAGCAAGTTTTCTGTATTTAGAAAATGGTGTAGGTTGTAGGACGACTACAAAATATAAGTTTCACGATAACCACAGCAGATCACAGGTAAATATAAAGCCCCACCAGACGATGTCAGTTCTACTGTTCATCCAGACTTTCACCGACGAGCTGCAGATAAAGTTTGGACCGACAAACAATACTCCCAATAATCTACTACAGCTCTCAAATTGTCAAGTGTTTTACATGTGCGCACCTGAAGAACTACTGTAGTGCTCATGTTTGAATCAGTACTAAACAGTGTTGGGCAAGTTACTTTAAGTTCAAGTTATAATTCTTCCAGTTCAAGTTACATTTCTGAAACGGAAGACTAAACCTTTCCCATAAGAAGATACATTTAATCAAAATCAAATCAAACCGAAAATGTATTAGTCACGTACACATGGTATGATATGTAGTGAAATGCTTTTTCACAATCGCAAAGCTTCTTTTCACAATAAAACAAAATACAGTGAAAAACAATAACATTATATGCGATATGAATGCAATAAATGTAATAAAAGAACAAAAAAAATACAATAAAATGAGATGAGATATATCAAAATGAGATACTTGTAGAAACAGAAGTACTTGTGGAAGTACAATTCAATAAGATGTGTCATAAACGAGAAGAGCTGTAAGTGTGGGCGGTAAAAGTGACCAGGAAGATAAAGTGACCATAAAAATAAGTTATAAAAGTATAAAGTGACTCCAGTGTGGACTGAGAAGTGGTAAGTTCTCAGTTGGACAATTATTAAGAAATTAAAAAAATGACATTCAGCAAGTTTCATTATTTTACAATGTAACGCAAGTACACTGTAAGTAGCTGTAATGAAACCACCTTAAAATGAACCCTAATTCGTTACTTCGTTGAAACGTTCATTTTAATCACAGTGATTACGGTACTTTGTAATGAGTTACACTGTTAAACACTGGTACTAAACACTTTAATAACTATAATAACTATAATAACCTGTTTTATTTACCATTCTGTGGCATACCTTTCTTTGTGTAAAGATCATATATTTAGGATTGTCCTTGTGCACATAAAAAGCTCGTACAGTGAGTATGTGTGTATATCTAGTTATACTTTCTCCTTTTCATTTTTTCTATCTTTTTATTTCTAATATATGTTTGTAAATCAGGGGGTTGTATTCGAGAGCTTGAAACTAAAAAGAATTTCTGATTGTGATGTACGACGTTTCCCGCTTTCTCTCTGTAGACAACATGATGATGACGGTGCGGCGATACTCCATCTCGTCCGGCAGGAGCGAGGGCGGAAGCGGCAGCAAGTGGGTGAAGCTGCACGAGGGTTTCCACGTGGAGAAGTTCACCAGCAGACACTCGCTTCAGCAGTACGTCGCCAACAACAGGCCAGTCAACACGCAGTCGTCCAATCACAGGGCGGCACCGAGACAGTGGGTGGCGCTGATTTGTCAAAGCCAGGAGGAGCTTGAGACTGTGGAGTCAGATTAGTGTCTAAAATATCAAATGCAAGTTTGGAAGAAATGAATTCGAAAAGTGCTTCACATTTACGTTTGTTTTTTATTTTTATTTTTTGCTCGCAATCTTCACGTTTTTGTTTGAAACTTTTGTTGTCGGATTTTCGTTCCGTTTGGATTTCTGACCCAAGCCTTCCTGAATCTGATTGGCTGGTGAGAATGTGATTGACAGCTGCATTTTCCGTGAGAATGTGATGGACTGAACTCCTCCCAGACTTCCTGCTCAAGCAGCTGTCAGTCACATTCTCATCAGCCACTCAGAGTGAGCTCCGCCCCCACGTGAAGCTTGGGTCAGAAATCCAAACGAAAAAAAAAAAAACACTGAAAGAAACATTTGAAGCGGAAAAAAAAGTTTCAAACTAAAACGTGAAGATTGCAAACAAAAAAAAAAAAAAACGTTTGTTGTTGAAAAAAAATGTCACGTTTAGCCGTGTCAAATTCGACATGTATTGGTCACATACATATTATACGTGGTACAACATGTAGTGAAATGTGTTCAATAATAAGTGTGTGAAAATAATAAGCGGTGGTGGTAAGGCATGATGTCACTTCCTGCTACCTTTCCACTTCCTGCAAATTAATTTACTACGATGGGGAAAAAAAAATCACTTTTACTCTTCATCCAGTTCTCGTAAGAGGAAGACACTTCTTACCCGTAGATGAATAATCAGAAGTCATAATGTCATAAGACAGCAGGTGGGCGGAGTCCATCTTTATTTTGTCTCATTACTTATGCACAGGATGTGATTCATGTGTGCTTGTGCATATTTAATGAGACACATACTGATCAACAACCTGATAAATGTTAATCATTTATAACACATTATGTTTTTCATGGATTGTTTTTGAGCGGAAAAACAAAACTCGCCTTATTTTTCACTGTGGTTTTCAGAATACTTTTCTTCCGCTTTTAAGTCATGTCGCTCTTTCTTCATCGTAGACACTTTTCCTTTTCTCTACCTTTTTCTTCTTCGCACTCTTCTCTTTCCTCTCATTCTTTCTTTTCTCCTCCTCCTACTTCCTCATCTTCTTTTCCCTCACTCCCTCTTTAACTTTTTTCTCCTCTACCTCCTCTTCTTTCCGTTTCATTTTCAATCATTTTCTCATCATCCCTTTCTTTATTCCCTTCAGCTATCTTTCCGTTCACTAGTGAGTGTAGCACAATGTTCCAGATTAAATCAGGTCAGGACTGGGGTCAGAAGACACTTTTCCTTTTCTCTACCTTTTTCTTCTTCGCACTCTTCTCTTTCCTCTCATTCTTTCGTTCCTCCTCCTACTTCCTCGTCTTCTTTTCTCTCATTCCTCTTACATTCTCGTTTTCCGTCCTCTACGTTGTTTCTCCTCTACCTCTTCTTCTATAATTTTCAATCATCCCTTTCTTTATTCCCTTCAGCTCCCTTTCCGTTCACTAGTGAGTATAGCACAATGTTCCAGATTAAATCAGGTGATGTCCGGGGTCAGAACGTCCTGCTGGAGACTAATGGCCGCACGCCTCCTTACAGGTCAAAGGTCAAGAGGGTCACGTTCCTGCTGCCCGTGGACGACATTTACACCAGCCGACCCGTGATGGCGGAGCAGCAGGCCGAGCGGACCAATCACGAGACGGACTCGTGAGGCTGGGAGGGGCCTGGGCACTGCTGGGCGGAGCCTGCGATTTAATACCTCCGCCTGACCTCAGCACGTTGACTCCTGTTACAGATTTGGTTTCTCAAATTCATCCGGCCGGAGAAACCCAACTCAGGCCGTGGGACGGGTGGTGTGTGGGGGTCCGAGTCTGGCCGTGGACGCGCTTCTGAGTGTCGTGGTGTGGCTGTCAGTACACAATGATCTGAAAGACGCGCATTACTTATTCACATCGGATCGCTTTCGTTTCTCAGAGGCGCCACGGAAACCACTGGAAATTTCCCCCTCGGCCCGTTGTGACCCAGAAACACAGAGCGAAGCGTTTCTACAAACTCTGACGTGTGAAAAGCAACCGATGAAGGAGGTGAAGTGACTGTGATGCTGCGCGTGTCCACCAGGGGGCGACCGGGAGCCGCCGCGGGATTGTGCGTGATATTGCGCATTTAATTAGAAATAAATCATTTGTACATACAGTTTATTAACGAATACAGTATGCCGTATACTAATACGTGTATTAAATTGTCTGATTAATCAATCGCAGGTGGAATCAAAGCTTAAGGAGCCTGATCTTTAATTAAACTATGATGCTGTGATTTTGGTTTTTTTTTGCGTAAAGAAACAATGCTTCTTTTTTTCTTTTCGTCTTTTCTGTCATTTAGATCCGTGTACAGTGTTTGCATTTTACCATTTTCCCCACAGTAAATAGTTTTTGTGTGTTTTCTACAGCCGTGCTTCTTTAGTTTGTCTGCTTTGTTTGGGTCCACGAAATGACACTTTATGAAGAAAATCGTGCTATAGAAATGAGATTTTTTTGTCCTCAATTAAAAGCATTGTAGTAATGAACATTGTAGTGTGGTTAATGTACAAAAACAAATACACATTTTATTTAGCAATAAAGGTCGTGTGTGTGAAACTTCTTAGAAGTGTATTTACTTACCCGATTAACTGTAAATACAACTGTAATGCAGAGAGGTTTTGTAGTGATTTAATGACACGTTAATGAAATATTCAGGCTACTACCATTTTAAATAGAGCGTAAAGGCGCCACCTGTTGGTGGATACGAGTACGTCACCAGACCATTTTCATATCATTTTATTTTTATTCAAGATGACTGTTATTTATGATGATCATTAGTTATTGGGGAAAATAATTATAACAATGCCATTAAATAATTTTAAATGTGGCAAAATAAAACAAATCATGTCATTGTTTATTAATGTTGCGGTGTTAATAACGATCGGATCATTGTTGTAATTCATACTAAATCAGAATCAAAACTGTTTAAATCAACCCCTTGGGAAAATTCTCTTGTTTTATTCAAACAACCTGTGATCCTTGACAAACAATATTTATAAAAATTGAAGGAAAAAAATGTAAAAAAAAAAAATATAAACAGTTGACTATGTTTCAGTGAAATCTCTGTATTTATGCCATGTATACAGTATATAAATGTATGCAATCATATACAGTATAATATCTATAGAGGATTTGCTAATACAAAAACATGTACGTATTTATAATGTATTATTGACAGAGAGCAAAAATAGTTGTTGTTGATAGAAACAGATGAAATATAACATTTACAGATGACATATGGCTGCGTTTATTTAATCATAACATCATACTTTATCAATAAAGTCTGGTATTTTACCATCCTAAAGATAGAAATAAAAATAAATAGTAATAATATATATAGTAATATAGTATTAATATAGTATTAATATAATAATAATAATAATAATAATAATAATAATAATAATAATAATAATAATAATAATAATTATAATAATAATAATTATAATAATAATAATATTGAAATTTGAAATTTCCCCGCTGTGGGACTAATAAAGGATTTTTCAATTCAATTTCAATTCAATTCAATAATAAATAAATAAAAAGTGCAGCAAAAATAAATCGACTGGAGAAATGTGCACGACTCTACATCTTTCTATTCTATCCATCTATCAGCCCAGTGTGTGTGTGTGTGTGTGTGTGTGTGTGTGTGTGTGCGCGCGCGCGCGTGCGCGTGTGTGTGTGTGTGCGTGCGTGCGTCTGTCTGTCCGTCTGTCTCGCTACTAGTTGGTAACCTCGCGAGATTTCCCGGAGAGAGACGAGATTCCGCGCGATCCCGCGTCCGCCATCACTGAGGGAAGCCCGAACCCACGGCGTCTTGTCAACAAGTCCGCAGAGCGACACTGGGAAAGCAGGTGAAGCGGGGGCTCCCCGTCTGGTGCCAGAGACGACGTTCATGTGAGACGACACAATCCGTCAGACATGTCAAACCTCAGCAAAGGCGGCACTAAGAAAGACACCAAGATGAGGATACGAGCCTTTCCTGTGAGTATGGCCGGCGGAGAGGCGCCCCGGGCGGACAGCGCCGCCACGCGAGGCCGGGGATCCGAGGCCTGTGCGCACAAATCGTGTCGATTAATTCGCGTGGAACTAGACCCGCGGCGCTCTCTTGCTCGGTGCAGCCCGGCTGGAGTGAAGAAGGGCCGGTGCTCGCTCGCTGACGAGCCGGTTCTGCTGTTTTAATGCGCTTTGACCCACTTAGACACCCGGGGAGCGGCGCACCGCAGCGCGGAGGAACCGCCAGCCTCCGCCGGGCTCTTCGAGTCGTTATTGTCGTGCGTGCCCACTTTAATTCCTTTCTAATTCCGCCAACGGCTCGACGTCACCGGCCGCTGTGGTGACGTCACGTGGCCTGTGACGTCTGTTGTGTTGACATGCGAACCGGCGGTCGGGCTCCAGGTCGCGTCGAGCATGTGTAACGTCCAGAGAAGCAGCCACAAACGGCCGTGTGTGTTCCAGATGACCATGGATGAGAAGTACGTCAACAACATCTGGGACCTGCTGAAGAACGCCATCCAGGAGATCCAGCGGAAGAACAACAGCGGGCTGAGCTTCGAGGAGCTGTACAGGAACGCCTACACCATGGTCCTGCACAAGCACGGCGAGAAGCTCTACACCGGCCTGAGAGAGGTGGTCACCGAACATCTGGTGGTCAAGGTCTGTCACAAACACCCCACAAATGTGTAGAAAGTGTCTCCAGTCTTTATACTCGCACTGACTTTAGGCTCAAAAACACCAAGACGTGTGAAAAGCAAGACACTCTTTATTTATTTGTAATATAGTAATATGTAAGAGATGTAACACCTCAATGGTTCTAAATGACAGAACAAAAAAGATTAAAAAGCAAAAACAAAGTGTCAGTCTCAGTCAAACGCAAATGTGCAAAAACGTACAACTGCTAATTGAACGTACAAACTGCTAGTTGACGTTCACGTGAGTTAACTGATCAACAGCATCCAGTGGTGGAAACTGTCAGAAACACTAAAGATCCTTTATTTCCCTCACAAAAGTGTAAAAAATGTTCCTAGTGCAGAATAATCAGTGTGAGCTGTAGCTGATACTCACTCATAATGTCATGATCTGTTTCTGACTGTTTCAGGGTGTGAAGTCTGTAAATAGTTGTACGCAGCGATATATACTGTCTTATTGGAGTTAGATTCCTGGTGTCTTAAGTGGCGT
>MU204250.1:15572926-15617527 GCA_017309775.1 Paedocypris sp. Pulau Singkep | reverse complement strand
AGGGCGTCTTCAAGATCGTCTCTAGTTACGAAGGGCGTCTACAAGATCGTCTCTAGTTACGAAGGGCGTCTACAAGATCGTCTCTAGTTACGAAGGGCTTCTTTTAGTTACTGGAACATGACATTTATAGTGTAAAATGCGTTTCTACTTACAAAATGTGTTCATTTATTTTACAAGAACAAATTTTCGAACCCTGGTGTTCTCCACAGTGGCGGCCAAACAGGGCGAGTCTGACCCCGAGAGGAAAGAGACGCGGCAGAAGGTGGACGACGACAGGAAGCACGAGATCGAGGCGGCCATCGTGCGCATCATGAAGTCCCGCAAGAAGATGCAGCACAACGTCCTGGTGGCGGAGGTGAGCGCCGCGCCGCGACCCCTGAGCCCCGCCCTGACCCCTGTGACCCGCAGGTGACCCAGCAGCTGAGGGCGCGCTTCCTGCCCAGTCCCGTGGTCATCAAGAAGCGCATCGAGGGCCTGATCGAGAGGGAATACCTGGCCAGGACGCCCGAGGACCGCAAGGTCTACACCTACGTGGCGTGAGGGGGCGTGGCTGGGTTTTTTTTTCTCCGATTGGTTCTGGGAAAGGTGACGCAAAGTGTCCTCCGCCCCTTTTATTCCGTTCTGCCGCCTCACGGTAGTTTTAAGCCCCGCCCCCGCCCCGCCCGGATTCCATCTGACTGGACGTTTTTTTTTCCCCCTCCTGAAAGTCCCTATCGCGTCAGACTCCGCCCACGGACACGCCCACGTCCTCCACCCCTGCATTTTATAAATGTGTGAGTGAGTCTGGCCGAGTCCCAGCATGCTTTTAGAGACGGACACCCCCGTGTTTTTCCACTTCGCCGAGAGTCGACGGACCGACTTCAGCGTGTATAAATTGTAAAATAATGATCGTACTTGACGCGGACGTGAACTGTACAGGGCCTTGTTTTCATCAATAAATGTAGAAAATGAAAAAAAAGAAAGACTGAGAAGAACCGTGTCCATCCGCTGCTTCTGTTTCTTTGGAGAGCGAGGGGGCGTGGCCTCAGTGATGTCACTGGAAGGGGACGCCGGGTGGTCAAGGAGGAACGGAGGTATGGGTGCAACAGTGTAAATTTATTATTAAAATATTAAGTATCAAAATATTACGTTTGCCTAATAGTTCTGTGTTGTTATTATTATTATATGACATTTACTTTTTTCATTTTTGATCAAGGGCTAATTGAGACAAGAGGAGGTGTCACTAAACAAGGTGACCTCCCTGCCCGTTTAAGCCACGCCCCTCATGACCCCCATAGACTCTGTTCTACAATTTAATTATATACCTCGCACTATGCACATGGGTAAAATACATATTAAAATTAGTATTTTAATATAAAAATTTGTATATAAAAAGTGATTATACTTATATATATATATATGTATGTTTTTTTTAAATAACAATTAAGATAGAAAGACTTGACACCAAGTAAGCATGTGCAACTACTTACTTTTGTCAGCTTTTATAAACGTTATTTTTTAGATAAAATTCGTGCAAATTAGCAGGAAATATCTTTACAGTCATGCAAATTGTACGTTTTGTGAACATTCGTTGAAAATATCTTAATATCTTTTTTTTTAGAATGGTTGTCTAATTAATACAGTTAAAATGTTTTAGGTAGTTAACTGTTCGTTTTTTTGTACTTAGAGAAGTAAACAAATTGCGAAAACAATGCGACAGTATACAAAAACAGTATCAATGAGATGTAGAAAATATATACATTATTAATTTATTTAAAATTCAAACGTCTTTGTATAACGCGCATGCGCATAGCGCGAGGTAGGAAATTCTCCCGTGTAGGAATAAAACAGTCTTACACCAGATCACAGGAACCAGCAGCTGCTCTGTGGTGTAGCGGCGGAGTAACTGCTCTTCATTAGCTAGTTGAGCTAATAACTAATCAAACCGCGGAAGCAAACGGCTTGCCACACACACGAATGACGTCATCACACACTGGCGCGCGCGGACGAGGCTGATGAGGAGCCGCTCTGAGCCGCTCTGATGCTCCGTCGAGCCGCTCGCTTCACCGAGGATGATGAGGATGACACGGCGAGGTGAGAAAGAGTGAGAGAAAGAGAGAGTGAGAGTAAAGAGAGAGAGCGGAAGCGCTTGTGTTTGCGTCGCTACGCGCGGAAAACAAAGCGTCTGACGTCATCCAGAGTTACAATGTTGCCGAAAGAATCGGTCGCGCTTTTTAGAATCAACCCGCGTCTTGACGGCGTTATAAAAGTAGCCAATTACCCGGGAAAGTTACTATTGTGTTACTTACATTTATTTTTAAAATTTGTCAAATAATTTGGCTGCTCTCAGTAGTAAATATGAATGAAACGGACACTACGTGTAATAAATTATTATTGTAAAGCATTGTACGTTAATCGACACTATTGTAATATTGCTGTGGGACACTGAGAGACACTTATCAAATTCAATATATTATTGTCAATATTATCCTTAGTTCAGTGAATAAAAAACACAATAGATGGTGTAGAACTTGTAATATTTTTTGCTCAGACCAGAACTGGCCAATAAAAAAAGTCTAAATGTGAATGATGCTTCTCAGGAATGTACCAGAAATAAATGAATGAAACTGTCACTCAGCTGGTAGACGACAGTGTTTTCTTACTCACTAGAGTAAACGGTTTAACAACAAGTGTTCTGCTCTCAATATAACACTTAACATACCAACGTTAAGCGATAATAACGCTAATGTACACTCTTTCTAGAGTGTAAACGAGATGTAAACAGGTAGTAAAGTAAGACTCCGTGACTCCATCTCTTCTGCTCATCACTGACTCCTGGTGGTTGGTGTGTGTAACTGAAGCGCACCTCTCTGCTTCCGCTTAGTAAATGATGGACAATTAATATAAGCCAATCAGCACCTTTTCACAGACACACCCTGTCCACAGACACACCCACCACCATTTATGTCCCGCCCCCTGAACACACACACACTTTGGATAGGCGCGTCTGCCAAAAAACAAAAGTAAAGTAAAGTATTCCCATCACTGGATATAAATGATGTATATCCACATCACATACTTTTTAAACCTTGGCATTAAATATCTTCTATCTTTAATTCCTTTGAGTGTTTTGTTTGTGTCCAGCACTTTGGCCGACTGTGTTGATTTTGTAATAAACTGTGCTTTTTTTCGACTGTGCTTTATAATAAAAGTTGGATTAAATTGGAATGGATGTGAATAATTAGAATTTATAAACCAATTTAAATTCCCCACTGTGGGATCAATAAAGTTAACGAGTCTAAAGTGAGTCGTGTCTCTTCTTCAGGTGGGACGGCAGCAGTGAGAGGCCCCGCCCCTCCGTCTGTCCTCGTGACCTCTTGGTTCCGGAGGACGACCCCGTCACCGTGCACCTGCTCACCAGCCCGGGCAACTCGCTCCTCCTCCAGCACTCTCTGGACCGCCTCCTCCAGTGGCTCCGCCCAGGCCTCCGCCTCTTCCACGTGTCCGAGCGCGCCCGTCCGCTGGCCGACGCCCCCGGGGCGGGGCACCCGTCTCACGCGGTGACCCTGTTCCTGCTGGAGTCGCGCGGGGAGGGGCGTGTCCACCGCGCCCTGGATGTCTTGCGCCGCCCACCCTGGCGCTACCACCACACGGAGGGCGGGGCTCCCCTGAGGCGGGACTTCTACAGCCTGGGGGCGGGGCTTCCCGTGTGGGGGGTGCGGGCGGTGCACTGCGGGGGGGAGGTGCTGCGCGTGATCCTTAACTCCGCCCACCACAACTACGAGGACGCGGTGCGGCTGTACGAGACGGTGCTGCGGCGGCGGGCGGAGCTTCAGAAGGCGGGGTTCTGCTGGTTCACGCTGTTGACAGGCCCCGCCTTCACCCTGCAGCTGGCGCTGAAGCAGATGCCCGCGGGGGTGCGGGTGGTGCCGTGTCGCTCCGCCCTGCTGCAGGTGAGGGTGGGTGAGATTGGTCAGCTGGTGCCTCTGCTGCCCCGCCCCTGCTCGCCCATCAGCGCCACCCGCTGGCACACGCACGACCTGGACGCCAACAACATCCTCTTTCAGGTACAGCTGGAGTCGCGGTTTTTGTTTTTTGCTCGGAATAAAGATCACGATTCTGGATTTTTTTTTTTTATTTGCACCCTCCTGTTATGTTTAAATTGGCACGTCTTCAAAAAAAATATTTTATTCACTTTGAAACTTCTGCGTGTCTTATTTGGTGTAATCATCACACACACAAAAATTAATGTTTCAGTTCACATTGTTGTAACACCACGCTACATGTTTGATATAAAGAGAGTGTGTGTGTGTGTGTGTGTGTGTGTGTGTGACATATTATGTCTCATTGTTACAAAGAAACAATTAGTATTTGATCTTTTTGACGCTTTTTAGCTTCTATTTTGTCTGAAGTTTGTTAAATTGACCCGAACATTATCTTAGTAACACAAACATGTAGCGGGCGTTACAAATATGTCAACAGAAACATTTATTGTAAAATATTTAACCCTGAAAACAAGCTTTATAATAACACATATTTACTCTTTGCTTTACATTTAAATAAATGGAATGGAAAAATAATGTAATGTGAAAGTAATATTGTCAAAAAATAAAAATCACTATTACACGTAATAAAAACAAACATACCATGGTACAGTATTATGTAAAGTTGAGGACACAATTATTAGCTGTTTAAAAGCACTTTTGAAATACTTATCAAACACTGATTATTTTGTAGGCGGGGCTAATAATTTAGTCCTCAACTTAAGGTGTTTGTTGTATGTGGTTTGCTGAGTGTCGTCTTCTGGTTTGAAACCGCAGTAAACACACACACACACACACACACACACACACACACACACACACACACACACACACACACATATCAGAATAAAATAATTTTTCAGGTAGTAAAATCTCAGAGTTGATATCAGACTTACTTTACCGTTGAGTTTCCTCACTCATTCTCCCATTTTTTTTAACGCCCGACTCAGATTCCTACCATTAAATTAAATTGTGTGTGTGTGTGTGTGTGTGTGTGCGCAGACCCCGAGCCCCCCCTGCAGACCAGCGGCCCCGTTCTCCAGCAGCTCCTTGTACTCCTCCCCGCGCAGCAGCCCAGCGGCTCAGGAAGCGTCCGCGCGGAGCGAGACTAACGTGGACACGGGCGTGGCGGTGGCGGAGGCCCTGGACCTGAAGGAGAGCACCCGGCTCACGCTGGACGACGAGTTCTACATCTAGCGCGACTCTTCAATTCATCCATTAAGATTAGCGCATTTTCTGGATTATAAGACGCTATTTTTCTCACAGGTTTTGAACTATTTGAACCACTTCACAATCAAAACTAAGACAAAATAAATGCACAGAAGAATACGCTACTTCCTCTTTAGCAGATATAAGTCGGTCTGTCAAACTCTTTATCTTTTCAAATACTCACCCGTTCATCTAAAAATACTGTAGATACCGTTTATTTTCTCTTTTTTTCTGTCCCGTTTTAATCTAATCCGCAAACATACGTATCTGTGGCTTGCTAAACTTTTTTTAATAGAGTGGATGCGGCTTATAGTCCAGAAAATACGGTAATCTGCGTTTGAAAGACAATGAAAAGCGCTAAGCAAACGTTACAAATGTAGAGCAAACATTTATTTTCGGAAATACTAGCACAAGTCGTAACACTAAAATAAAACCCGGCTGTTTGTCGGACCGTTGCGTCAATGAATATATTAATATTTTGGTTACGTATAATATCTGTGTGTGTAAATCGGGCGGGACTCTTGTGACGGCGTTTAACATCAATTGATTATTGGGACGACTCAAACCGGACGTGCGCGTCATTTTAAGACCAGATGTTTGTGTTTTGTGACACGCACTAGTTGTAAAAAGTGATTCTTTTTTAAACCAACTCATTTAATTCCGCTGTGGCGACGACACAATAAACGTGAAGTGTGAAGATGGCCGAGCGTCATTACTCGCCACGAGCCGCCTCCTTCCTCACGTCTGATTGGCAGCCCATCCAGCCCAGTGACTCCGCCCACCGCCCCCTCACAGCCACCCGCACCTTCCCCGGGTCGAACCTCCAGTAGCGCTGCTCTTTGAAGAAGTAGAGCCTCCCGTCCGTGTGGGTCACGACCCCGTTGGAGGCGGGCGGAGCCCCGGCCCAGTCGGAGAGGGGGCGGGGATAGTACGGCACCGGCGCCAGCGAGCCCGCGTTCAGGACGAAGTAGCGCGAGCCTTTCAGCAGAACCATGTGACCCAGGGGCTGGTAGAAGAAGGCGGAGTCAAAGTGTCGGGGCAGAGCCAGAGCGCCGGTCCTCACGGGGAAGCCGCGGTCCAGCGCCGAGCCCGAGTAGCGCCACACACGCCCCCCTGCACCACAACACTCTCGTCACACCCTGTGATGTCACTGTGGTGATGCTGTTGTGGTGTGGTTGACACGAGATCGTTATTATGGTGTTGATGTTTTTTGTGATGTTCTGAGCATTTGTACGCCGCTTTTCACAAATTTAACTGTCTCAAAGTGCACAAAACAGAAGTTGTGATGTGATTGTGTTGATTCTGCTGTAATGATGTGATGAGATTGTTGTGATGGTGTTGATGTGATTGCTGTGACGTGGCTGTGGCTGTGACATTGATTAGAATATTGTGCTGTAATGCTGTTGCTGCTGTTGTAATGAGATTGCTGCGTTGTGATGGTTGTGATTGTGTTGTTGTGATGTGATTGTTGTTGCCATGTTGACATTGTTGAGGTGATTGATGTGATTGTGGTTATGACGTTGATGAGATTGTTGTGATGAGACTGTGTTAATATAATTTTTATTGTGTTGATAAAATTGTTGTGATTGTGTTGTTGTGATGTGATTGCTGTTCTATGATTGTGTCGATATACTTGTTGTGATTGTGTTGTTGTGATGTGATTGCTGTTTTATGATTGTGTCGATATACTTGTTGTGATTGTGTTGTTGTGATGTGATTGCTGTTTTATGATTGTGTCGATATACTTGTTGTGATTGTGTTGTTGTGATGTGATTGCTGTTCTATGATTGTGTCGATATACTTGTTGTGATTGTGTTGTTGTGATGTGATTGCTGTTCTATGATTGTGTCGATATACTTGTTGTGATTGTGTTGTTGTGATGTGATTGCTGTGATGGCGTTGATATAGATTGTGGTTGTGGTTATGACGTAGACGAGAGTGTTGTGACGGGATTGTTGTGATAGTAATGTGATTGTTGTGATGGTGATGATGCGTGTGTGTGTGATGTCACCTCTGAAGAAGTAAAGCTTCCCGTCGGGCGGAGAGTAGGCGGCGGCTTCGACCCCGAGCGGCAGCTGTGGCCAGCGCGTGTGAAGAGGGAAGGGACCGCCCACCACGCCCTCAGTCACGCTCCAGAACACGTGTCCTCGAAACACCAGCAGCGTCCCGTTCCCCTCTGCACAACAGCGCCCGCCCACCATCAACACCAGCGCTTCTACACGAGACTCCTCCCCCCCATAAAAAAAACATATATATATACCGTATTTACTCGCTTATAAGTGCCCCCCCCCCACACTTCAGCTGTGAGATTGTGGTGTTCTGTTTAGACTCGCTTATAAGTCGGGGGAAAGAAATGAGAGAAAAGAGAATAGATAGGAATGAGTAGAAACCCAATTTTGTGTTTCATATAAAGTCAGTTCTGGTTATTTGGGGCTCACGGAGACACTGAAGCGGCGCAGGGAAATAATGATAGAACACCTGTTCAGATGCTCTTGAATCCTCACTGTAGAAATAATAAAACTATTCAGACATGCTTGGTGGTAAAGGAAACCAAAAATCAAGTAACTCTGTTTGTTTATGTTGGTGTTAATCTATTTAAGATTGTTAACTTATGTTTAAGTTTAATTTGTCATTGGTATGGTTGCATTATCATTTTAAAGATTTCTGGGAAAAGTGCCCTGCCCCTTAAAGGAAGTTCTCCCGAGAATCGCACGGCTAATGCTAACTCGTGTTTTGGGAATAAATACATTTTCTGAGTTTTCTGAGAGATGTATTTAGTTCACGTCATAAATGTTCATTTATTTACCGCGCTTGTGCCTCTGCTGTTTATTTTTGTGAGAAAGGGTGAAATATCCGCGCACTGTTCTGAGTCAAATATGTTCTATTTCGGTAGACCGCGCGTATAAGTCGAGCCCCACACTTTCAGCCCAAATTTTTTATGAAAAATCCTCGACTTATAGTCGAGTAAATACGGTATACACACATATATATATATATATATATATATATATATATATATATATATATATATATATAAATATATATATATTTTTTTATATTATATTTTAACTATAAAGAATAACACACAAATAAAATATAGAATAAATATGTTAAATATCTTGAATCAAACTACAGAATCGTAAAAAAAAAAAAACTAAAAACTGAAATCTGACTTATAGCCTTCCTTGATGCAAAATCATCAATTGAGTTCTCGTACAAAATAGGTTACATGAATACTGTAAAATTTGTAATTTGTACTGTAAAAAGAGACTGCATAACTTTATCTTTTGCTTGTTTTTCCTCATCTTCTTTTCACTTTTTCCTATGTTGTGAACCTGACAGCTTTTGTGTTTTTTTCCTCCATCTCTCACGAATCCCAATCGTTGTGAGTGTTTTGCAAATTGGGGATCGAGTCATCGGATTTATCCCACATCCCTTCCACCAACACTGCTACTCAAGACCTGAAGTCAAGAGTGTAAACCTGGATTGTTTTGTATCACCTATGTTTTTATGCATTTGACACAATTTAGATAAAAAAAAACATGTTTGCTTTTTAGGAGTGTGACGATTAATCCTGTAATTGACGTGTACATCCTTAACAAACGAGTGATGCGTTGAAGCCCGCACCTGTGGTGACGGCGTCGAAGCCCTCGCAGTAGTCCTGCCCCGCCCCCGTCATCAGCAGCACACTCAGAGCGCCTCCTGCCAGCGGACGCACCCAGGGCACCCGCGGCTTACCTGCACACACACACACACACACACACGCGTCATAGCTCCACAGCGTCTCCCGCCCCCAAACCACGCCCCCTGCGTTCCTCGGCTCCTCCTACTCTACCAGTCGCCCATGGAGAGAGGCCAGAGTGCGCCTGCCCATCACTCCAATTAGTAATAATGACTGCGATATTATACACAATTACCTAATATTACTCAGAAGTGCATCAGTGCTGTTGTTATCGTTGTTGTTGTTGTTGTTATTATTATCAGCTTCTCCTGATATTTATTATGATTACTATGATATCGCCATCTGCAGGATGAGGAAGGTACTCGACGCTGTTTATCAGCTTAATCACGTGAACGTCAATTGGTGGTTGCCCTTTTTTGCACATTTTTTATATTAGACATTAAATGCAGATTTTTTTGTTCTTTTATTTTCAGTGCTTCCCTGGGCAATAGAATAACTGTGTGTGCATGTGTGTGTGTAAATAAATCAAATTATTGTAAATAATTTGGGGTAGACAATAGGGATAATTTGTCTTTAATCCTTTATTGCGGAGTCTCTGAAGGAAAGCTTAAAACATTTTTTTCCCCGATTCAACATGATAGTTCTTTTTAAAACAACAAAATAATTGTTTTTCTATTATTTTAGACGTACCTCCTAAATGTGCTTTCCAGGAAAGGGTTCAAATTGATATAAACTATACTAAGACATACCAAACATTTCGTCATAAGGCTGCACTTTGTATAGCTTCATGACAAAATTAGTTTTATGTGTTACTAATGCCTTATGACAAGTATTTATGACAAAATACTTTATGTCGTAGTATTGCTTATCATGATTAAACCACTTTGTGATCACCTTAATCACTTTGTGATTAAACAAACCTTTCTTTTAACAAATTATCGAAAGCTTTCGTTTTTGATGGGTAGATTTAACGAGGGTCGTTCACGAGGATTTTACTAGACTTTTGCTAGACAACAAAAACAGAACCACAGGTAAATAATGGGAAATTTCAGAGAGAGAGAGAGAGAGATAATAATTATAATAATAATAATAATATAAATAATAATTAACAATTATAATAATTAGAAAGAGAGAGACAGACACATTGTACAATATACAATAGACATAAAGATAACTAGATTGTCGTCAACTCTCCCAAATTTTTGAAAACTGTCAGATATTTTCTCATGAGATATAGATGTGTTCCTATTGACTTCAAAATACTAAAAAAACTTCAGTAATAGAAAAAAAACAAAACAAGATTTGTTCCCCTAAAATACAGTTTAAAGGTAGAGAGGCAGCAGACTGAAAGGCCTGCGGTGGAGGAGTGCAGCGCTGCTGTGGAATGTGTGTCAGCGTGTGTAAACCTGCCTGACACATGCCGCAGAGTTTTTATTTCATATTACACACAGTCGGGCAGATTCTTGTCACTGAAACACCCGAAACAGCCTTGTCGTCATGACGATCATTAATTAACGCACTGCATGTTTATTTCAAGTTTGCAGAAACAACTTATTAGGTTTACATTTTATGACGGTTGTCAGAGCCATTTCTCGTTTTTTTTTAAGTATACTTAATGTGCCAGTTTGTTCATTTAATTTGCATCCAATGACCAGACTTGCCATCTGATGCAAGCCACGTGGCAGCGGTGTAAAGTACTTGAGTAAATGGACTTTGTTACTTGAGTATTTGTTTGGCTACTGTGTGCTTGTGCTGAGTATCAAAAATATGAGCAACTTTTACCATTCTCTACTTGGCTGCATTTTTGATCCACTACTCTTTACTCCACTACATTTGAATGGACACTTATAGTTACTCGTTACATTGTGATTGTGTGTGGCATCTATTTCTACCGCGGTTAATTTCCTGTGGGGGACGAGGTGATGTCGCCATCTGCAGGATGCTGAAGGTACCGGGTGCTGTTTATCAGCTCAATCACCTGAACGTTAATAGGCGGTTGCCCTTTTTTGCACATTTGAGTTTGACACTTTTTTTTTTATTTTATTTTGTTCTGTTATTTTGAAACAATGCAGTATTAAAAAAATGTTTTACAAAACCTTTTTTGTTTCTTGTTTTCCACATTTCTCATGTTCACATGTTTTTGAGCCTAAATTCAGTAGAAGTAACATACACAAGTTCTTTTAAAAATAGATACTTTGTGACTTTTACTCAAGTCTTCTTGAAATCGATGACTTGTAACTTGTAATGGAGTCCTTTTCACAGTAAGGTGAACTCAAGTTTTACTCAAGTGTGGTTTTGGGCTACTCTTTACACCTCGTGGGCATACAATTCTTCAAGGCAAATCTAAGAAGTTGAGAATTCCATGAAAGAAGCTGAGAAAATAATAAGGACAACGACAAAGCATTTCGTCAAGCGCTCAATAAAGCTACAACCATCTCACGGAAGCTTGTTGAAGAACACAAGGGGATCTTCTGGTGTTCTGGACAAATTTTTAAACACAGATAAATAATGGACATTTTTTTAAAGACTATTTTTCCCCCAATTTGCATAGCGACTTTGCTTTGGTCTGGCACTAAGAAACGAGCTATA
This sequence comes from Paedocypris sp. Pulau Singkep, assembly GCA_017309775.1. Taxonomy (NCBI): domain Eukaryota; kingdom Metazoa; phylum Chordata; class Actinopteri; order Cypriniformes; genus Paedocypris; species Paedocypris sp. Pulau Singkep. Next base: position 15,606,025 of record MU204250.1, on the reverse strand, counting down.
AAAATTAACTTGAACTTTGAATTAAAACTGCATCAGCAATGGTCGACTGTGAGACGGTGTTTATAAGCGACATTTGACCGCGATGAAGTGCGACGATGCTTTTTTACCGTACAGCTGCTGCACGGCGGTGACGTCGTCCCAGCTCAGCACCGCGCCTGCCCCGAACTTCTTATAGTACGGCGACATCAGGGCGTGGCGCACGGGGGAGTGGCCCAGACCCAGGGTGTGGCCGATCTCGTGAGCCGTCACCAGGAACAGGTTGTGACCCTTGAGTCCGCTCAGAGTCCAGCGCTCGGACAGGTCAAAGTGCGCCTCGCCGCGGAACGGGAAAAACGCGTGAGCGAGGGCGCCACCTGCGGGACCATAGAGTCATGAAGCGGAACTCAAGAGCTGATTGGCTCAAATGCAGTGTTCGTTTCGGTGACGAAATATTCTCCTCATCGTCTTCGTCAACGACACTTACTGTAACTAAAGTCAACGAAACGAAAGCTAAATAAAAACTCCCGCTCAGGGATAAAAACTACAACGACATTTATTGACACTTTCGTCAGCGAATGAAAACCAAACAAAAGTGCTTTTCGTGACGACGTCCAATCATAATCCGAGCTTGTGGAGAGAGGCGGGTGCAAACGCAAAGAGAACCAATCAGGACACGAAGCCTTTCAGCTGCAGGAAAACTACGTATTCAGATTTCTTAGACATAGCAACTTTAGTAAACGTTTAGAATATATAGCTCTTATATTTTCGTTGACTAAATCTATACTGTAATTTAGTCGACTAAAATTACACTGAAACGAAAAAAAAAATGAAGATGACTAAATTGTGACTAAAACTAAACTGAGTTTTAGTCAAAAGACAATCAAACAAAAGACAAACGAAATTAAAATATCTTTGTCAAAATGAACACTGGTAAAAGGATGAGTGGGCGTGTCACCAGGTCCGTCGAAGGCGTTCCCCGTCCCATCGTTATGTTCCCCCTGGAAGAAGGCCAGGCGTATGTCTGCGGGCCCCTGAGGGACCTCCAGGAAGAGCAGGCCCGACACGTTACTCCACAGCTGGAACGCCGCCATCACCGCCCGACGCACCTGAGCGCGGGACAGACGCCGCGGGACGTTCTCCAGGCGATACGACAGCACACGCTTGTTCCACTTCTCACCTGCGGGGGCGCAAACACACACCAGTCACACCACAGTCACGTCACGCTGGGTCAAGCTCGGCTGCAGTGGGCTGAATCAAGCGCCTATATATATATATAGGTTTGTAGTTATGTAGCCTTTATATAGCCTCAGGTGCCACCATGAATGAACACACACACACACACACACACACAGAGTGCTGCATTCCTGAACTACTAGCAAATTCCAGAACCGACAAGTTTAAATTTACGGTTTTGTAGCCCGCCCACACACACACACGCGCGCGCGCACACACGCACGCAAGCACGCACAGACACACACTCACACACACACACAGAGACACACACTCAACTGTAACTCCAACTGAAGATCTACCACGGGATCAAGAAGATAAATGACTAGATTTCTGTGCTCACCTTTGACCTAAATGTCTGTACACACACACACACACACACACAGCAGATGTCAGACGTGTCGACACTGGTGAAGACGGTGAAGAACACGTGTTTGTTAGTGAACACACTCTTTACACACACGCTACAAAATGACCCACAATCCCCTCAGCCTGAGGAAACACGCCACATCATTCAACTCTAAACACTACCACACGCCTCTTCTCTCTCTGTGTGTGTGTGTGTGTGTGTGTGTGTGTGTGTGTGTGTGATTAGATGTCACTGTCACACTGACGTTTCTCTCCGTCTTTCCAGGCAAATCAGAACGACTGAGACACAATGAAGAGAGAGAAAATAAAACCTGTTCACTCTTCACGTCTCACTCTCTCTTCAGCATCACTCTCCTGTTCTTTATGTCTCACTCTTGTTTACCGTCACTCTCCTGTTCTTTATGTCTCACTCTTGTTTACCGTCACTCTCCTGTTCTTTATGTCTCACTCTTGTTTACCGTCACTCTCCTGTTCTTCACATCTCACTCTCTCTTCAGCATCACTCTCCTGTTCTTCACGTCTCACTCTCTCTTCAGCATCACTCTCCTGTTCTTGATATCTCACTCTTTATTCACTCTCACTCTAACGTTCTTCATGCCTCAATCTCTTTTTGCTCTCACTCTCCTGTTCTTAATATCTCACTCTCCTGTTCTTCTTTTTGCTCTCACTCTCCTCTTTATCATCACTCTCCTGTTCTTCATGTCTCACTCTCATGCTTCACTCTCACTCTCCTGTTCTTCACTCTCTCTTCACAGGATTTATAATTCTGTTCATCATCACACCTGGTCATCATATCAGAGAAGTGTGATATCTGATGACATGTTGCTGGTGTAAACTGGTGTGAAGAAGGTTCACCGTTGGGCAGCGTGTGGCGTTTCCTCCGCGTGTGACCCGTGAAGACGCGGGTGACCCTTTGACCCCAGGCACGCCCGCTGCCACCATCTTGGACTCCGCAGCGTGGTGACGCCATCTTGTGCAGCGTGTGTGTGTCCAGTTGTCCACTGACCGGCAGGTGCGACGTCCACTGGAACTCCCTGACACACACACACACACACTCACTCCAGGATCGGTGTGTGTTTTCACGGCGTTTACCTGAGGGCCGAGCGGACTTCAGCTGCGCTGTGAGACGCTTTCACTCCGGACAAGTAACCGTACTTCTCCAGGAAGCCCTGCAGACACAGAAGAGAAGAGAAGAGAAGAACAGAGGAACGTCCTCACCACACAACGTCTGTTTAGTCTCTGACGCACAGCTATTACAATGTTTGTGATGACTGATAGAGAGCAGCGAGTGTGTGTGTGAGAGAGAGAGAGAAAAAAAGAGAGAGAGAGATAGAGACAGAGAGAGAGTGTGAGAAGGGGGGGAGAGAGAGAACGAGAGAAAAAAGAGAAAGACAGATCGACAGACTGAGAGAAAGAATGAGAGAAAGAGAGAGAGAAGGGGGGTGAGAGAGAGAAAGAGAGATAAAAAACGAGAGAAAGACAGATCGACAGACTGAGAGAGAGAGAGAGAGAGAGAGTGAGAAGGGGGGGGGCAGAAAGAGAGACACAAATCGACAGACTGAGAGTGTGTAAGTCAGAGAGACGGAGAGATTGAGAGAGAGAGAGAGAGAGAGAGAGAGAGAGAGAGAGAGAGAGAGAGAGAGAGAGAGAGAGAGAGAGAGAGAGAGAGAGAGAGGGGGAAGAGTAAGAGAAGAGTAAGAGTGTATACTGTACATGTTTTCTCATCTATTCGCGTTTGAGAATTAAGTAAATTAGCTTAACTGCCTCTCTTCTACCTCTTCTTCTCCGCCTTCTTGTGAAGCACTTCGGTCCACCGTAGTGGTTTTTAAATTGTGCTATATAAATAAACTTTGACTTGACTTGACTTGACGTAAATGTTTCTTGACACAGACGTGAAAATACGTGAAGTAGGAAAAAAAAACATTCCACTAGACGCCGCTTCCCTCACAAACCCCGCGGTCGTTTAAATACAGACCAAATCGCCGTTTTAACTTCATGACACTGACGGCGGTGTCGACAACCCGTCGGTTCCAGTCACACGTAATTAATCGTTAATTAATCGGCGTTAATGAATCAAGCCGCTTCACTTCACTGAGGAGAGACTCACCTGAGGCGAAGCCCGCGAAACACGCGCCGCGGCCCCGGCGCCGCTCAGCACCGTCCACAGCAGCAGCAGCAACGCCCGCATCCGTGCGCCTTCAGCCCCGGGCACCACCGCGTCAGACCGGCTCCATCCCCGCCGAGTTACGCGCTCGAACCACCGCGCTAACGCTCCGTGACCCGCCCTGCGTGAACGCGCGCACCCGCACTCAGCGCCGGCACGCGCGCGCACGTGACCAATAGGGAAGACTCGAACCCGTTTAGTTTACGCACGCGCACATCGCAATATTTAAAAAAAAAAAGTGTGTTTTAATTTAACGTTTTACATGGTTAATGTCAAGGTTAAGGTTCGTGGCTTTTCAGTCATTTGTATTTGCACGATATGAATACATTTGTCGAGTCCAGCTTTCTTGTAATTTCTTGGATTTTGTATATTTAGACAGTTTCTTTTTGCCATATTTTAATAGAATGCAGCTTTTCGATATAGGTTTGTTCAGACTGTGTAATTTTCTGTTATCACATCCATCTTTTGAACCAATTGAGTCGCGATACCAATTTCACTGTAACCCAGGGATACAATTACAAAGGCATTCTATTCTATTCCTTTGAGTATTGGGATGTAACTTAAACACAACTAATTTAAATATGAACCATAACAAAATACAACACACACACAAACACGTGTAAGATCAAAAGGACGTTTAATAGGTTGCAAAAAACAAGAAAACAAAATAAAACAGTTAATTGTTGATTTTACAAAACGATGATATTTGAGCATGTCACGAACCACACACTAAATGCCAGATTCTACGCGTTGGAAAATAAAACGAACAAAATCGGAGTAACAAAAATAACATCTGAAGCCCCTCCCCCTCCCCGAGAGCCACCGTCACCGTGCAAGAGCGAGACAGAACGCGAGGGAGAAAATACAAAACCAAACCATCCCATTCAATCTCTTCTCCTCAAGCCTCAGAGAAGCTACGCTGCTGGAGCTCAGGCGCACGTGCCCCGCCCAGAACCTTCTAGACCCGCCCCTGCCCCGCCCCCCATCAGCAGGACTGAAGCCCTCAGTACGGCCGGCCTCGTCTCTCCTCTCTGTGGTCTCCCCTGCGGACACACACACACACACACACACACACACACAGTCAATGGCGGCGCTTTTGCACTCGAGTGTCCGGAATCGTTTCGATCCATCACCTTCCACCCATTTTGTAGCCGCCGCCTCCTCCGCCGTAGCCACCGCGGTCTCCGCCCCGGAAGCCTCCGCCCCCTCCACGCCCGCCTCTAAAGCCTCCGCGGTCCCCGCGATCTCCTCCGTATCCGCCGCGTCCGCCGCGCTCTGAAAACAGACAAATTACTTGGATTAAACTTGGTTTATCGTTTTTTTGCATTTTATTATTATTCTGCTTTTTTTTTGTACTCTTGATCATGTGTCTGTTTCTATTGGGGCATTGTGGGATGGGAGGAGAGACGGGGGTAGTCATGGTGACAATAATATCTGTATTCACTGTTTTGTGGAGTAATTAAATGTTTTTATAATGTCTCTCAAAAACTTTTGCTTAAAAAAAAAAATAAATAAAACTTTACTAAACTTTTGTTTCTTTAATGTTTCTTCCACTGTACATGTACAGTGTTTCTTCTACTGCACATGTACATGAAAAAACTAAAAACAGAAACAAACAGAATATGAGAATTTAAATCAGAGAACGACTAGCCTCACCTCCAAAACTGTCGCCCCCTTCTGGTTTGGGCGTGCCACACTTGTTGCACTCGTATCGTCGGGCGAAGTTCATATTGCCACACGAGCTGGGCAGAAAAAAAAAAAAAAGCATGAATTAAAAACGGAGCAAGCGAGTGAAACCAGCGTGTGTGCTGGAGAGAGAGAGGAAGCGGGGCGAACCTGTTGGGACAGGGCCAGTCTCCTCCTCGCACATCAAAGGACGGACCCCCGCCGAAGCCCCCGCGGCCCCTGAAGCCTGCAGGCAGAAGCGCGCGTCGCCGCGTTAGAGCCGCTATTAGAGGGCGTGTACAGGAAGCCCACCTCCGCGTCCCCGCCCGCCGCCGCCTCCTCCTGCTCCGCCCCGCTGGGTGAACTCTGCTCGTCTGGTGGCGAACGACACCTTCAGGGGTCTCCCCTTGAACTCCTTCCCTGCGGGTCAACACAAGCCGCTGTAATTACACCGCACAGCACAAGCCAACAGAGAAACACACGGCCTCAATGTGGAAATGGACTTTACGGTTATGTCTCACAATAGTGTGGTTAACTGTATTAGACGGCTTAATTGAATTGAATTGAAAAATCCTTTATTAGTCCCACAGCGGGGAAATTTCACGTCACGACAGCAACAACAAATCCAAACAAACAAACAAACAAACTTAGTACTTCATACAAAAGATAAAAATATTATATATATACTTTTATATGTTTTTATCTTTTGTATATTTATGCCGTATTCCTCACCCTTTTTTTCTCTCCCCGTATTTTTTTATCACTTGTATTTAATTCAAATTTTCTCTCTCTTGTATTTTATTGCTTTTGCGTTTTATTTTTTATCCCCGTCCTAAATTTTGTTCCATCAGAAAATACAACACACCTGAAGCGCCATCTGCTGATGAAACTTTTCTGATTTCACCGTGCAACCATTTGTTACAAACGTGACCCAATTATAATTTATTTACATTTATTGTATTTAATTGTCTCTTTGTATTGTTTCTTTCATGAGAATGTTCCAAATGTATTCATATGTTCATAGTTAACTACATATTCAGATTTCTTAGACATAGCAACTTCAGTAAACGTTTAGAATATATAGCTCTTATATTTTCGTTGACTACATCTATACTGTAATTTAGTCGACTAAAATGTTGTGGCGGGACTAGTTTGTTTATTTTGACAGATTTTTAGTTTAGTTTTAGTCAGTCTTTTGACACTGTTTTGAATGAATGAGACTTTTCCCCACTAGGTGAAAGTGTTTTTTTTTTTAATAATGAAGGCTAAATGATTAGCACGTCACGCTAATCCCTCCAAGGCTAGACTAAGATATTGCAGAAAGCAGATCTAGCGTCCGTCACAAACACAAGCGCGGGGAAGGAACTTGCCGTCAAACCAGTCGATGGCGGCTTTGGCCGAGGGCGGGTCGTCGAAGGAGACCGTGGCCTCGCCCTTCAGCCGCCCGGTGGCCTTGTCCGTGTACAGGTTGATCATCAGCTGACCGGTCTTCTTGTTGACCTGCGAGGAGGATGAGGAGGAGGAGGTGGTGAGGAGGAGGCGGGCGTGGTCCACTAGGGCGCTGCTCACCTTAATGATGCCGATCTGCTTGAAGAAGTCGCCCACTTCTTGAGTGTTGACGTCTTCGCCGAGGCCTTGGACGAAGATGGTGTTGTTGTCGGAGTTGTCCTGGTCTCCGTCTGTGGGGAACATTCAAGGAGATTCGAACGAGGACGTCAATCGCAGCTCCAGTCATGTCGGATTTATTTTATAGCTCCTGTTCTGTTAGTTTTAGAGGAGCATCAATAATGTCGGGGCCTAATAATGGACATATAAGTGTCAGAAACCAAAACGCTCTGTGTGTGTGACAGCTGTGTATTATGTCTCATTGTTACAAAGGAACAAATATATTTGATCTTTCTGTCTCTTTTTAGCTTCTATTTTGTCTGAAGGGTCAAATTGCCATTATCTTTGGAACAGAAACATGTAGCGGGCGTTACAAATGTCAACTGAAACATTTTTTGTTTATATGTAGATTACACTAAACCAAGACAAGCAGAAGTTTCAAAGAGAACAAATACTTAAATTGAACTGGGGTAGAAGTAAAAAAAAAAATACTTGAGTTAATATTTAAAACGGTGTCTTTGGTGTTACAAATATGTCAACTGAATCATTATATTTATTATATGATTTATTAGATCAACTAAGACAAGCAGGAGAAGTTTTAAAATGAACAAATACTTAAATTGACCTGGAATAAAAGTAAAAAAAAAAAAGAAAAGTATAAAATAAAAAGTTTTTTTTTTTTTTTTTTACAGTATCTTTGTAACAAACATGTAGGGTGGTGTTACAAACACGTCAACGGAATATTTATATTTTATATATGATAAATTACACCAAAAAAAAGCCAAGCAGGAGAAGTTCCAAAGTGAAAAAAAAAAAACTTGAGACTTTTTAAAATTTTAACTTTGAAAACTGCAACTTGAGCCAAACATAAGGGGGTTAAGCCGGGTGAAGGGTGTAGAGCTCACCTCCGTCATCCTTGTGTCCGTAGTCTCTGGGCCCTGAGGAGATAAAAGAGGAGAGAGACCAGCGGCCTTGAGAGCCAGCACAGACACCGCGTGCCACACACAAACACAAGAGCTCGGCTACAGTTTAATCTACAGACCCCGTGCGTCCAAACCTCCGACAGTCTGTGCCGTCCTCCACAAACCATTACAGTCTAACTCCTCATGCAAGGCTCCTTCTTTAAACATGGCGGCTAGTGCTTTCTGTATCTGACATTTCCTCCCCCACTGAGACAGTTCTGATGCTCGTCACACTTACCACCGTAATTTTTGTAGCCACCACGGTCACCACCACTGCAGGAGAAACAAATTGAAGATGTGATGGCTTTCCTTCGCTGCGAGCTGAGAGAGCGCTAGGCTACGGCTTAATACTGCGGAGAGAGTGGCTCCCGAAGAGCGGTGAAAGAGTGGGAACCAGACGGGGAACGCTCGTGTGAGGGAATGGAGTGTAAAGGGAGAGCGGAGCACCGAGCGCCACCTCACCATCCCAGCAAGGCTCTTTCTCGTCTCGTCTCGTCTTCAAATCGCTTCGAACGGTCTAGTGTGAGACGTAGGCCAGTGATCGCAGAAATATCATCACTCGCTTTAGCGAATCTGTCTTGACGAACTGATAGCACGACTAGAAGTTTATTTCATCAGTGTGAGGGGTCAAATTCAACTATCACATTCCAATTGTCAACTATTGTCTGTTGAACGATTGAGCGAATGGACTAAAAAAAACTAAAACTAAGAGGAGCGGAGCCACGAGGACGACCTCTGAATGGCTCTCCTCTGAATAAAGGCGAGCGGGTCTGAGCGGGGCTACGTGTCGAGTCCCTTTCTCTTCTTGTCTGAGTGCTTATGAGCTCCAATGGTCCGACTTTAATTTCATTCACTTTGATACCTGTAGTATAAAATGTAGACCAGTTAACACAAAAACAAACAACAAGACACCGTTTGCATGGAGTGAATGGTCTCGTCCAGCGGATCGAGGGATCGTGCTCAACTCAAAGCGGAGAAACCTTCTAATCACCCAGCGCTGGAATCTAAACGGCTTTGGGATTAAATCCTGCGGTTCTTTTCAGCAGAACAGACCGTTCTATTGAACTTTTCGGATTACGTTTCAAAGTTTGTCTGGAAATGTGGTGATCAGTTTGTACGTTTAAACTCCATTTTGGACCAAACCGTTGGCAAATCACCAAACTTTCAGCTCGCAATTTGGCATTTAAACAACCCAAACAGAACGTGAAGGACCAAAATGTGACCTGTGGTTTTCACTGGTGCATTTCTCCAAATACCAGACCATTCGGCTCAGGTTACCATTTACAAAGATGATGTTTCAAAGGCGTGAACGGCTTCAGATTCTGACAAAACTGGAGAGTTGTCCATAATTTGGCTATGTTCATATCCACAAACTGATTTAGTAAAATCAACAAGGGGAACCAACGGTTGAAACAATCAAAAAAAAAAAAAAAACCTTCAAGAGAGAAAATAAATAACTATGCGGCGCTTGAGCTGAAACGCTGAGGTAGAGAGCGAGTGGAGCGTAGTAGTAGTAGTAGTGAGAGACCCCGGTGCGGCACAAGAGGTGAAGAGACGGCCTTACCACGTCACAGTTAAACGCACGGATGACTCGAGCGCGTGGAGCGTCACCTACAGAACAAGCCGTGTGCTGCAGTACCTTCAGAGGCCTGACTTACCCTCGACCGCCGCGATCAAAGCCTCCGCGCTCGAAGCCGCCGCCCCCGCCGCCACGCCCGCGGCCCCTGTAGCCGTCAGAGCGCTCCGAGCCGCTGTAGTCGCCCGGCCTGCGGCTGTCGTCTGAGGGGGCACAGCAAGAAAAACACCCCGAGTTTGTCTCCCCGTTTAAATCACAACCAGTCACACAAACCAACACAGAACACATGGAGCATTCGCACTTTTTTTTTTACAAATGATACAAATGCATTTACAAAATTACAATTTTTAGAAAATTATACTTACACACTATTACAGAATGCATATATCGACAATTTTTACAAAATAAATGATAATTACAAAATATTTACTAAATTTAATTTACTAAATTTTTCAATGAAATGCATTGCAGATGTGTAACTCTGGGAGACTTTGATTTTGTAGCATTTTATAATGCCAGTTTCATCTCACTCTACTGAGGACTGAACCGGGTACGTTTCAGCTTTTAAAAGCCTCACAAATAAAATCTATAGATATAAAATAGGAACGCACCAAAAGCACTTTTTAGGAAACACAATCAAAATGAAACGTTCCCATTTTGGGGTAAAGTTTTGTGGTATTGGTGGGGGATAAAACAAAAATGGACATTACGTTTTAGTAGACCTTACTAACATTATCGGCAAAAATGTTTATTCTAACTTCATGTAAAGTAAGAAATTAGTCATCTGCCATTCTTCTCCATTTTAAGCCAAGTGCGTTTTAGTTTAACAAAGTGTAACAACGCTGCAACAATAAAGGCGTTTCTGCTTCCCACGTTCACTTTCACTATTCACACACTCACTTTATTATTCTCTATTAATAATCAGTCTGTGACTCTCTTGAATCACGTTTAAAGTTCTGATCCGGTCAGGACGAGCACTCCGGATTCCACCGTACAATTTCAAGCGCGTCATTTAAAACTCAAGCATTTAAGACCTCGAACACAAATTGAAATTCACGCATTTTCTAGGACTTCAGGCGCCCGTAGGAACGCGGTCCGTGTGACATCTGTCTGGAGTGTCGTGCGTGTGGACAGAGACGAGCTTCACCATCGTTGCGCCGTCCGTAGCTGCCCTGAGAGCCTCCGTACGAGACTCCGGACTGTCCGTATCCTCCGGCCGCAGTAGCTCCGCCTCCAGCAGACTGCCCGTACCCAGCGGCTCCGCCCGCTCCTCCGGTCTGCCCGTATCCCCCGGCGCCACCAGACTGCGGAGCGTACGAGCGCTGACCGTACGCCTTCTCGCCGTAACTGAAACACATTTGATGAAAACTGATGAAAAACTGCGGTTCAGCTGAATATAGTAACAAAATGTGCAAAGGCAAATGAATGAATGAATGAATGAAAATAGCCTTTATTAGTCCCACAGTGGGGAAATAAAGATGCAATAAATAAATGGTGCAAAAACAACAACAGTATAAAGTGCAAACCGTGCAGCAGCGATGTTGTTCACTGCATCATGAAAAAAAAGATCATTCTGTTTCTGAGGAAAAGTTTCTGATTTTTTTTTGCTTAGAATAAAGATCACGATTCTTTCTGGATATTTTATTAATTTAAATATTCAAGCCTGAAAATCAGGTTGTCAAACAGCAATATAATAGCTCATTACTAATTGCTTGAATTATAGATAAATGGAATGAAAAATATAATGTAAAAGTAATGTTGAAAAAAAAAAATTAAACGTAAAAAAAATAAACATTTACATGAACAAGTACAGTATTATGTCCAGTTGAGAATTAATTAAAATTATTAGCTCTGTTTAAAAGTACGTTTGACATACTTTTCAAACGATGATTATTGTAGGGGGGCTAATAATTTTGTCAACTGTAGATGTTTGCAGTGTGTAAAACACACACACTTCAGAATAAAATCCTTTTTCAGGTAGTAAAATGTCAGAGTTGATACTCTACCGTATTTAATCATTCATTCTCTCCATTTATTTTATTTTTTTAACTCGACCGCTGCTCATCTCACATATACTCAGCCGATCGATCAGAGAGTTATAATAAGCAGAATCGTATAAATGCTAGATTCAAATCGTGACGAGGCCTGGACTGGTCGCTAAACATGTAAGATCCTTTTTCCTCAGTCCTAAACCACCACGAGGACTGAGATAATCCATGTCCTCTCATCCATGTTTTATAATTGTCCATAATTTGTTACCGAATTATCTATTTAATTTGATAAAGTTGAAATAACTTATATAAAAAAAAAAAAAAAAGGTCCTGTGTTCAACAAGGGGAGGCAGTAGTTACCCAGGAGAAGAGTCAGCGGCGTGCTGAGTGTAGCTGTCGAAGCCGCTCTGCTGCTGCTGCTGTGGTGGAGGCGCCGCTGGCCCTTGCTGCTGTCCGAAAGCTGCAGAGTATCCCTGAGTCTGACCGTAGGAATCACCTGCACAACACCACAGGTCAGCACACACACACACACACACACACGAGGGGTGGGCGATATGAGCAAAAATTCATATCACGGAATCACGCATTAACATAATTGGCTAAATTTGGGGAAGAGAGAGAGAATTGACCATGATTTTCAAACGAAAACAGACTCTGTTCAAAATAAAACAAGCAAAATTTCTCGCACGCGTCTTTAAAACTAAAACAGCCGCTCTTCTCTTAAAGGCACAGCGCAGAAAACATGTGTGATCTATTGATTCAGTCTGTTACACTGCTTTCTGTGTTCAATTAGTAATGTCTGTGCCGTCATTGATTGTTGTAAGTTACAACTTGTAACAAAACAAATGTGAATACTGTATTAAAGTGTTTATATACTTATATAAAAATCTAATTCATGAATTATCACGATATTGCAAAATACCGCTATACCGCCCCGCCCTAACACACACACACACACACACCTCCAGACTGGCCGTAGGACCCGTAGCTCTGAGCGCCGTACGAGCTGCTGCCGTTCCCCTGACCGTACGCCTGCTGCACACAACACAACACAACACAGTTACAACAACACAACCAGGACCGTCCCGTCACAACCGGAAGCCAAACGGCCCGTGATGCTGGGCATAGCTGCTCTTCCAAGCAGAGTTCCTACACTTTCTGAAAGACACAACTCAAGCACTTTCAAGCTGTCCAGGTTTTCCCAGCACCACACAGCTGTGGCAAAATTTATATTTAAATGAATGAAAATGGACATTATATTTTAGTAATTCTTACAGTATAGGCAAAATCTGTATTCTACTGTCATTTAAAAGTAGGAGATTAGACACGCAGAGAAGCATCTGCCGTTCTCCATTTTTATCACAGTGTGTTTTATTATATCTTTATGCAGATGTACATTTCTATTTTTTGCTTCTTTTATTTTTATTATATTTCTCTTTTGTGTGAGACACTGTAACTGAAAAAGCAATTTCCCCCTGGAGATGAATAAAGTTTTTTTAATTGAATTGAATTTTAGTTTGTAAACTAGTTCTGGTCGGGCAGTGACACGGACACACACAAAAAAAGTGTTTGTGCTTCCCATTGTCTGCACCTTTAGTCAGACCTGGATCATAGTGATCGCTCTCTCACTCCCTCTCTCATGTTTAAATACAAACTATTACTATTACATGTTCAATAGCAAATTAAATACTAAAACCTATAACGTAAATGAAAGAACCGCATTCCAGCATTTTCAAGCGCTCAATTTCATTTAAAATTCAAGCATTTTTAAGGCCTTTAAAACACATTGTTGAAATTCAAGCATTTTCAAGGTTTTCAAGAACCCGCAGGAACCCGGTCTAAGTGTCACGTGACTGCTGTGTGTGTGTTACCTGTCCGGTCTGGGAGCCGCCGTAACCCTGGGATCCGCCATAGGAACCATAACTGTCCAAACACACACACACACACACCAGTTACACCAGAGCGTCGTTTCAACGGCACCAGAACCAGTGCGTCACTCACCTCTGAGGAGCTCCAGGCTGCCCGTAGCCTGAATCTGGAAAAAAAAAAAAAAAAAACAGAAAAAACAGAAAAAGGCGTGAGACGGCGAGTCAGATGCGATCGGGTCTGTGTTAAAGATTTGAGAATGGATACTTGGATTACGTGCAATTCGTTTTCACTTCGGAGAGTTTTGGATGTGCGGAAATCAGCTGACGCGCATATTACAGCAGCCAATCGGATGAGCACAAGAGTCAGTATTACTCTTCAGAGAGGAGGGGCGGGGTCTCCGTCAGGCACATCCTCATTCAAAACATGCACTTAATCTATAATGTGTATGCCATGTCTTACAATTACCCATTTATGTTTGTTGCTACACTTTCTTGTGCGCTTTGAGACAGTTAAAACTGTGAAAAGCGCCTTACAAATGCTCAGAACTCGAACTTTCTTATCAGGAAATTCCCCCTGTGTTTAAAATGCCAGTTTTTGCAGTATAATGGCAATTTAATTTGGACTTTTTGATACAGTAAGAGAATAAACTTTTTAATCTGCGCATGTTTTCGCCACCGGAAGTGGGCAAAACAGTGCATGACTTGGTTTAAGAATGAAATAAACTGTGAACGTGTGAAATCGGCTCAAACCTAAAAAAGTGAACATGCCGCTTTTCCTGAAAACAAACCTAAATTTTAACTAATGTTTTACTGATAAATATGTACGGTTTTGTTACGTTTACCACGATTGTAGTGTGGGGTTTTGAACACTGCAATCTTTCAACTCGAGACAATTTTTGCATTTCAAATTCATTTATAGTTCACAATACATGTGTTTTACCACAGTTATCTGTAATGTATTTAGTGATGGATTATGACCATTATTGGCATTAAAGTATTTGTTCACCAGCGGTATTTATGCTGCTGTTGCTATAAATTATTAAGAGTGTGCAAGCACTATTTTTATTTAAGGTGCTAAGAGTATTGATCTCGTCGATACGGCACGTGTAGTTACTCGGAGTCGTGTCGATTTCGGATTTGTGGTGTCGCCCGAGACTCGAACATTGAGCGGCGAAGATTCCGGGTCAGTGTCGCCCGCGCGGCTAATGCTAAGCTAACAGCCGCACGCGCCGCGCCACACCTCACACACACACACACACGCGCGCGCGCGCTGACTCGCCATTTCCCCGTGATTACGGTTATAACGGCTTTACGTTCACGAGGTGAAATTTACCGACCGATGGAGAAAAGCCTCGGGCCGATTAGCATCGGTTGCTAAGCGCGCGGACTCGACTCATTTCTCCACACGGAAGACTAACGGCTCGTTTCGACGCAAACTGTTCCTCGCACGCTCTCCGGCGGCCGCGACACCTCACCTGACGACATCTTCTTCAACCTGATAAAACCAAAGGGCCGCTGGTTCCAAACAAAGAAATTAAAAAAGCCGGCACAAGTAAACCATGCACCGTAGCTCTTATGAACTTTAACCCGGAACTGGGCGGTGCCATTATTACCTGACCGAGAGTGTGTGGATAGAAGTGTTTTTCTGACGCGTTTGTATTTAAAAAAAAAAAAAAAAAAAAAGAGAGAACACTAATTATACGCAATAAACAATAATGAACAATAAATCATTTAGCAAGAGATAAATTATTTCTCTAAATGTTTTTATAATTCAGGAACACCCGCTTTGCTTCAGAATGGTACAGACTTTGCGCCCTTTTCGGTGACGAAACTGGTGACATCACTCTGTCGTTCACGATCACGTGACGATTCGAATGATTTTTTTTTCTTATTTTTTATAACACGTTTGCACTTTGCAGTTCAGTGTTGGCATTCGAGTGCTAAACACCGTTTTGTTTTCAAAAACTGTTTTGTACGGGATTCGTAAGGAAGCTTATTTCAACCAATTTCTTCTCGCATTTGTTTTTACTCAGTACACTTAAGCTTTAACTGATCAAGTATGATTTTTTCATTCAAATGCCAGGTTATTCGACAGATGGTCAAATTGAACAAAAAGTCCAGAAGTTTGTCTACTTTTCAAGTATTATTGTCTTTCTTTTTTACGCCCTGGAACTTATTTTAATATTTATCTTAATTTAATTTCATTATTTTAGTTTTTTTTTCTCGGTTTGGGAATGTTCTTTATTACTTTATTGTAATATTCTGTTGAAGTGAAGTGAGTGAAATTGTCAGAATGGCGAACTATTGTTGTGTTGTGTTTTGTAAGTTGAAAACGTTTTGTTAAATTACTTACTCTGGCAGTAAAAAAAAAGACAATTAATTAGTGAGCAGCTTTTACAAACGGTACTTGTGATCTTGAGATGACAACTCGAGAAAATATTGCTTATGACTTTAGTAATATTATTGTTCCGTATTGGCATATTTTGGCATATAAAAGGTTGAAAATACTATAAAAATATTACAAATGTATCAACCAAGGTATACAATAATACAGCCTACAGGTATACAGCCAACAATAATAGTAGATACTTTATGATAATAAAAGAACATTTATTATATAAGTGAAAAAAAACTTACCATTGTTAAACAAATAAATTAAACACAACATTTGTTATTGAAAGAGCACACATCAGCAATGATTTAACACTTAACGAGCCACAAAAAATGTGGTCAAACTTGCCAGTCGATTAAACATCTGACCTCACAAAACACAGGAAAACTAAATCAATCAACTATGGAAACCAAAAGTGCAAGAAATATTTTTTTAAATAAATAACACTACGTAAACAAAAATGTAATAAAAAAAAGTCATTTAATTTAACATAAAGTTACATTTAACTGAGCCATTTCTTAAATGTCAAAAGCCAAAGCCCATCATTTTCAGCTCCTCCCCTAAATAAACCAAGTGTAACGGGTAATGTTTGCTTTCACTGCAATCCTTCTTTTAATTGTCATGTGTCCCGATTTTATTTTATTTATTAATTGGAGAAATGTATTTAATGTCAACTTTTATTTTAACGCGTCAACGATGGGCGGCGCCATTTTCGGTTGGATTTGCGTCAGCGTGAGCTGCTGACGCGAGGTGAGTTCGGTGATGAAGCTCCCGGTTCATGAGGGAGAATAAGTTCGGTTTTTGCACTTGGTTCATTTTATTCTATGATAATATGTAAGACAGTGTTTATTTATATCCTTGTGTGTACTTTGTTGTAAAGTTATGTGGGAAAGTTTTGGTTTATTTGTCGCGGGGTTGTGGCGTGTGTATGCTAATGTCTGTGGCAGGATTGAGCTGAGAGTCACACTCACACCTCACGACGACTTTTTATTTCATTTCCCAGTTTTGCCCAACAATAAATCAGTGGCAGTTCGAGCAGTGTGTCCAGTATCATCTTCTCCACACAACGCAGAGTCGTAACGGCGGTTCGAGAGGGACCGTTTACACAAGCGCCGATCGGAGAAGCGCAGCCTCGGTACCGACGGAAACTCCCCGCTCTTAAAACGAAACTCCCCACTTTCGTTTCAGTTAGGCCTTAACACAAAGTTCGGCTCATCCGGGAGATTTTTTTTTGCGATAGAGACGCTTGAGCAGATAATCAGTATCACCTGCGGCCGCTCGTTAGTGCTGTGGGAGCGGACACGCGCACGCGCAGATCGGCTGCAGTCTGAGGAGAATCCTCCGTTTGTTTGCTTCTGAAGAAGTTTGGTAAGACGGTTTCTTGTTTGTCTCAAATTCGATCGAATTAGTTTGAAAGCGTTGTGTATTTACATCGCTTAACACGCAGTTTGATTACACATTGGACTGGTTGTCTCTCTCTTGGTCTTTTCTCGGTAGGTTTAGAAGCGTTTGGGGGTGGTTTGTTATTTTTGTGCTGAGGCTGGGCTGAGGGCACCGCTGCGGTCACTTCACCTCTCGGTCTGAGGGTGTCTGGACTGTCGGTATTGGGGCTTAAAGGAGCTCGGCTCTTGGCTGAAGCACGAAGACTAGGGTTGAGATAGTTTAAGGGAAAAGTCACCGAGTAAGATATTGTGTATTTGAACTGCGTGTTACTAATCATGACGTCAGAATTAGACGACTTTGTGTGAGATCCCACATTTGACAAACTACAGGAAACGTCTAAAGAGCAACTATTGACAGCGGCATTTCATCGAGCAGTGAGAAACGACTGAAGGAAACAATTATTGAGAAGGTTAAATCAGCCTTAATTGATCTAGGACTATTTGCAAGAGACCCATCAGACACCAAATATTGTACATATACATGTCAGACTTAATATTTGACCAACAGAAAGCATTGTTGTATTTGGAAATTGAAAAAACCAAGTTGCAACAAGAGGTTGAAATGCGAAAATTAGATTTGGAAACTCAAAAGCTCCAATTGTAGGTCTTTTGAAATGGATGATAAACACACATACACTCCCTTTGTGACCAGTGGTTTTGTGTCTTTGGTGGAGGGAGAGGGATACGGGAACCTCTGAAACAGTTGTTTTGCAGTCCGTTTTACCTTTTTCTTCCTGCTCTAACACAGGGAAGATGATGCTGATTAAGGGGATCCCACTGCATACAATAGTCCTGGAGTCTGAGTTGGTTGAGCTGTATTACCTGTGAAAGGTCTGTTATTTTAGGCAATAATCAGGCTGTGGGACGTGTTTGGAGAGAAGCTGCGCCTCCACCAATAGTAACCAGTTCTCCGTGGTTGGGTGAGCATGATTGTGGCTCAACAGTTTCCTGACGTTTTTGTTTCGTGTGCTGTCACTCAGGCCATGACCAGGCAAAAGTCTGTTGTGCAGGAAAAGATGAGCAGATCCTCCAATACGTGACTGCATTATGAGCAGCAAAACTCTAAAATTGCCTTTATTAATGGTGAAAATCTTTTTGCGTCATTAAATTCACCATTCACTGATATAAAACAAAACACACACTCGCTTAACGCATTTGCTGGAACTATTATTCTCAATAAACTCAAACGAAACTCACTATAAATAACCTATAATGTGACTAAGAATTGAATTTCATTCAGAGAGCACCACGAATAAATATCAAGGTGGAAAAAAACATGTTTTTATTCACATTTCAATGAATTTGAAACCATTTGCATCAAAACTAACATTGAACAGGATAATCAGTCCCGCCTTCTCAGCAGTCGCTCTGCGGAGGCTAACGCTTTGGCTTGGTCCTCCATCCTTTGCCCTTGGCACCTGAAGCACCGCAGGGTAACTCCTCGTCCTCTTCTGGCCTCGCCTGTTGTGCTAGAGACAGTACGGCTGGACTCAGCTCGTCAAGCAGCTTTTGGAGCGTCTTCCTCTTGAGTTTTGTCTGATGCTGCGTCAGGGTGCCGGGTGGAGAACCCACATAGGAATTCCTTAAAAAAAATCATGATCACAATGTTAATGAGTCAAAAGTGTGAAAACTTTCTTAACCATGTAGCTGTCACTTTCACTTTAAAGTGGATAAATACAAACACAGGAACACATGCCTCATGCAGAACATCAAGACTAAAGTCATAATCAGAGAGATGATAGTTGATGAAGAAGGAAATCTTCACGTGAAAATCAAACTGGTCACTAGATGTTTTGCTGTTATTTAAAAAGTAAATCACGCATATTATTAATGTTACTACTGCCTGTATGGTTGTATACAAATACACACTTGTATAAAAATTGTAGTTACTTACACTGAAGAACTTGAACTTGTTTTGAGCCAGGTCAGATGGATCAAAATTATGCCAGTACAGTTGTCCTCCCTTCCTAAGACAACTTTTGAAGAAGCTTCTTATTCTTTTGCATTCAGTGCATCTCTGTAACAATAAAATAAATTACTAATTGTAACTACTTACTTAATAAGCTTTGGTATTTTTATAAATAGTTGTTCTGTTTCTATGGAACAGATATGACAGAAAAACACTGGTAAAACCAGGGGTGTAGAGAGTACCGGACAGCCGTACTTGAGTAAAGGTACAGATACTTAGTGTGAAAATTACTCCATTACAAGTAACAAGTCACCAATTTCAAAAAGACTTTAGTCAAAGTAGCAAAGTATCCAATTTTAAAAGAACTTAAGTATTAAGAAGTATTTTATTTGTATTCAATATAGGCAAAGAAAGATGTGAAAACAAACTCTACTGTTTTCCAATACAGAAACTGAATTTATATTAATATTAAAAGATATATATTATATAATACAATTTGTAAAACACATTCTTCCTCTTCTGAGTATTCAAGGTCTAGTTTGAGTTGCTTCTCAAGTGATTAGAATGGTTTCTCTGCATTACATACAAAGAGATGCAGTGCACTTAAACTACGTATTAATTCAATGAAAATCACTGGACCTACACTACCTGACGCTCTTTACACGGTGGATCATGGTGGATCTTTTCTCTAACTTGCTTGTTCATCTCTGAAGCGTTCTTCCCACAGTGCTGCACGTCTGTTGGCAGCTTCCAGTCTCTCCATGTGCTCCTGATATTCCTGTTGAGAAGAGCAAAAGCTTCGATTAGTGAAAACCAGACTGATGAGGAGGAAATGAACCCGTGGTTTCTGTGCATACAGTAGATTATTTTAGTTAAAAAATAACGAATTATTTGAATGTTACCTTGTGTTGTGTGATTTTGATTTTACAAGTTTAAGCATTAACCACTGACAGACAGACAGACATCAGCCACCCGAGCCACGGACTGTTCTCTGTGCAACCGAGCGTCTTCCTCTTGCATGTGCCGGGTGGAGGACGCACATATGAGTTCCTTAAAAGAATCATGATCACAATGTTAATGAGTCAAAAGTGTGAAAACTTTCTTAACCATGTAGCCGTCACTTTCACTTTAAAGTGGATAAATACAAATACAGAAACGCATACCTCATGCAGAACATCCAGACTAAAATCAAATTTAAGAAAATGGTAAATGATCAAGAATGTGATCTTTGCCTGATAATCAAACTGGGCACTACATGTTTTTCTCAGATGTTTTCCTGACATGAACACCTGTTATTTCAAAAGTAAATCACACGTATTATTATTACCGTCTACAAATATATACTTATATATGAATTAGAGTTACTTACACTGAATAAGCAGCACTTGTTTTCAGCAAGGTCAGATGGATCCTAATTGTTCCAGTAGAGTTTTCCTCCCTTCCTCAAGCGTTTGACAAAGATGCTTTTTCTATTTTTGCAATCTTCACACAACTGTAACAATAAAATATATTACAATTAGCTTTGGTATTTTTATAAATAGATGTTCTGTTTCTGTATGGAGCAGATATGACAGAAAAGCACAGGTAAGACACACACACACACACACACACACACAGTGACAGTCACGGCCGCCTTTGTTTTGGTCACTATGGTTAGGGTTCGAGGAAACCTTTACATCAAAACCAACATTAAACATTAAAAAGTAATCAATAAAAAGTACTCCAGTCTTTACATTATATCCCGCGTCAGAAGCGTCGTCAACATCACGAGTCGCTCTGAGGTGACTAACGTTTACTCTTGGTCTTCCTTCTTTTGCCCTTGGCACTGGGAGCACTGGAGGTACTGGGAGCCTCTCGCAGCCCTTTCCTCGTCCTCTTCTGGCCTCGCCTGTTGCAATTCTACCTTCAGTCTATCTACTTCAGCGAGGAGGTCGTTATTTTGCCTTGTTAAGTCTGTGACTTTGTTCTGAGAAGAAAAGAGTCAAAAAAAATCAAATAAGCATGTCCATTAGAACCAGTGGAACTTGGTGTGTGTGTGTGTGTGCGCACTTTTAGGAATTTTGATTGTGAATTCTCTCTCCTGGCTAGTCACAGAGCAATTCAAACACGTTACCTTTTCCAGTTCTTCTGTCACATTTGTAAGCTTTTCCTTTTTCTCTGGCAGTTCTTCCTGAAAAGTGTAAAAGATGTTAATAGAACGCTAAACTCATTTCACCTACGAGAAGGAAGTGAAGTTACCCTGAGGTTGTCCTCATTTCGGGTGCTGGCATCCAGTCGCCTCTCGTTGTGTTTCTGATAAGGTAACAATCAGGAAAAAAGAAAACCAAACAAGCATTCACACCTCAAAAACAGTGAAAAAAGTGTATTTGGTCTTTTGAGAAATCTATTCAAATCCAACTTCTAGAAGACATACGGTACATTAGTTTTATTAATTTATTTTTTGAGGTGAACTTGCCTCTGATGTCATAAAAACACCTTTTTTGAGCATCCATTCGTACTGCAATTCAACAAGTATTATTAATAAAATACATAATAATTACATAAATACAGAAGTTCAACAAATCACGTAAAAAACAGTAAGTTGATAACTTAATAAATGCATAAATATAAATCCTTGCATCATTGACTCTTTCGTGAATTGACGCTTGAGACTGTACGGCTCGACTCAGCTGGTCAAGCAGATTTTTGAGACTCGTCCTCAAGGAATCTTTCTCACGCTGCGTCAAGGTGCCGGATGGACAATGTGCTAATGAGTTCTTGACTTTACGGCCTTTAAATGAATCATGATCACAATGTTAATGAGTCAAAAGTGTGAAAACTTTCTTAACCATGTAGCTGTCACTTTCACTTTAAAGTGGATAAATACAAACACAGGAACACATACCGCATGCAGAACATCCAGATTAAAGTCATAATCAGAGAGATGATAGTTGATGAAGAAGGAAATCTTCGCGTGAAAATCAAACTGGTCACTAGATGTTTTGCCCAGATGTTTTCCTGGCATGAAGACCTGTTATTTAAAAAGTAAATCACGCATATTATTAATGTTACTACTGCCTGCATGGTTGTATACAAATACACACTTGTATAAAAATTATTGAGTTACTTACACTGAAGAACTTGAACTTGTTTTGAGCCAGGTCAGATGGATCAAAATTATGCCAGTACAGTTGTCCTCCCTTCCTAAGACATTTTTTGAAGAAGCTTCTTATTCTTTTGCATTCAGTGCATCTCTGTAACAATAAAATAAAATACTAATTGTAACTACTTACTTACTAAGCTTTGGTATTTTTTATAAATACTTGTTCTGTTTCTATAGAACAGAAATGACAGAAAAACCCTGGTAAGAAAATGGCAAAACAAGTCACAACAACAAGTATAAACACAGTTTCTACATTATCTCCCGCGTCAGAAGCGTCGTCAACATCACGAGTCGCTCTGAGGTGACTAACGTTTACTCTTGGTCTTCCGTCTTTTGCCCTTGGCACTGGGAGCACTGGAGGTACTGGGAGCCTCTCGCAGCCCTTTCCTCGTCCTCTTCTGGCCTCGCCTGTTGCAATTCTACCTTCAGTCTATCTACTTCAGCGAGGAGGTCGTTATTTTGCCTCGTTAAGTCTGCGACTTTGGTCTGAAAAGAAAAGAGTCAAAAAAATCAAATAAGCATATCCATCACGGCGGTTCGAGAGGGACCGTTTACACAAGCGCCGATCGGAGAAGCGCAGCCTCGGTACCGACGGAAACTCCCCGCTCTTAAAACGAAACTCCCCACTTTCGTTTCAGTTAGGCATTAACACAAAGTTCGGCTCATCCGGGAGATTTTTTTTTGCGATAGAGACGCTTGAGCAGATAATCAGTATCACCTGCGGCCGCTCGTTAGTGCTGTGGGAGCGGACACGCGCACGCGCAGATCGGCTGCAGTCTGAGGAGAATTCTCCGTTTGTTTGCTTCTGAAGAAGTTTGGTAAGACGGTTTCTTGTTTGTCTCAAATTCGATCGAATTAGTTTGAAAGCGTTGTGTATTTACATCGTTTAACACGCAGTTTGATTACACATTGGACTGGTTGTCTCTCTCTTGGTCTTTTCTCGGTAGGTTTAGAAGCGTTTGGCGGTGGTTTGTTATTTTTGTGCTGAGGCTGGGCTGAGGGCACCGCTGCGGTCTCTTCACCTCTCGGTCTGAGGGTGTCGGGACTGTCGGTATTGGGGCTTAAAGGAGCTCGGCTCTTGGCTGAAGCACGAAGACTAGGGTTGAGATAGTTTAAGGGAAAAGTCACCGAGTAAGAGATTGTGTATTTGAACTGCGTGTTACTAATCATGACGTCAGAATTAGACGACTTTGTGTGAGATCCCCCATTTGACAAACTACAGGAAACGTCTAAAGAGCAACTATTGACCGTGGCATTTCATCGTATGTATGTCCCCCGTGTTTCTATATTTGCACTGCTTTTGTTTATACTTTGTTTAAACACAACTTATGTACAGTTTACATTGTTTATTACTTTTTTTGCACAGACTAGTTCTTATTCTTGTACTTTTTATCTCTGTATCACCAAAACTCAAAAGATCAGAAGCATTTGATGGTTTTTAAAATCTGATATAAGTCATTTTAATAAGTGACTGCATTATGAACAGGAAAAACTCTAAAACAGCATTTAATGGTGAAAATATTGAAATATTTAAAAACACACTCGCTTAACACATTTGCTGGAACTATTATACACAGACTCAAATCAAACTCACTTTAAATAACCACTTTAAATATCAAGGTGAAAAATTACTTAAAAAAAACGTATCCAATAAAAAGTACTCCAGTCTCTACATTTATCTCCTGCGCTTGTTAATGCGACTCAGCTTGTCATTCAGCATTTTGAGACTCTTCCTCAAGGATTTTTCTCACGTTGCGTCAGGGTGCCGGGTGGACAATGTGCTAATGAGTTCCTGACTTCACGGGCCTTAAAAGAATCATGATCACAATGTTAACGAGTCAAAAGTGTGAAAACTTTCTTAACCATGTAGCCGTCACTTTCACTTTAAAGTGGATAAATGCAAACACAGGAATACATACCTCATGCAGAACATCCAGAGGAAAGGCATATTCAGAGAGATGATAGTTGATGAAGAAGGAAATCTTCACGTGAAAATCAAACTGGTCACTAGATGTTTTGCCCAGATGTTTTCCTGGCATGAAGACCTGTTATTTAAAAAGTAAATCACGCATATTATTAATGTTACTACTGCCTGTATGGTTGTATACAAATACACACTTGTATAAAAATTATAGAGTTACTTACACTGAAGAACTTGAACTTGTTTTGAGCCAGGTCAGATGGATCAAAATTATGCCAGTACAGTTGTCCTCCCTTCCTAACACATTTTTTGAAGAAGCTTCTTATTCTTTTGCATTCAGTGCATCTCTGTAACAATAAAATAAAATACTAATTGTAACTACTTACTTACTAAAAATGGCAAAACAAGTCACAACAACAAGTATAAACACAGTTTCTACATTATCTCCCGCGTCAGAAGCGTCGTTAACATCACGAGTCGCTCTGAGGTGACTAACGTTTGGTCTTCCGTCTTTTGCCCTTGGCACTGGGAGCACTGGAGGTACTGGGAGCCTCTCGCAGCCCTTTCCTCGTCCTCTTCTGGCCTCGCCTGTTGCAATTCTACCTTCAGTCTCTCTACTTCAGCGAGGAGCTCGTTATTTTGCCTCGTTAAGTCTGCGACTTTGGTCTGAGAAGAAAAGAGTCAAAAAAATCAAATAAGCCTATCCATCAGAACCAGTAGAATTGTGTGTGTGTGTGTGTGTGTGTGTGTGTGTGTGTGTGCACTTAATAAGGAATTGTTAACAGTTTTTTTCTTGAGGACCTTCTGTACTGTCTGTGGTTAAAAGTCTCACCGCTGGTGTAAACATGAGTCAGTTGAGCCGCTGGTTAAAAGCCCAGCCTGGATCCCACTGGATTATACAACTTTGGAACAATTTAAAAACTTCTTTTTTTTTTTTTTTTTTTTAATATTTGTGCAACTGAAGGGGTATTTAGACTACGATGCTTGAAGCTATTCCAGTCTAGTGTTAAATCTATTCCCAGCACACAGTAATGCTGCTGGTGTTTAATGACATGACGTCATCTACTGACGCTGAGGACCATGTGCTGTTGGTTCTACTGGACCTACCTGACGCTCTTTACACGGTGGATCATGGTGGATCTTTTCTCTAACTTACTTGTTCATCTCTGAAGCGTTCTTCCCACAGAGCTGCAAGTCTGTTGGCAGCTTCCAGTCTCTCCATGTGCTCCTGATATTCCTGTTGAGAAGAACAAAAGCTTCGATTAGTGAAAAAATAGATGAGGAGGAAATTAACCCGTGGTTTCTGTGCATACAGTAGAATATTTTAGTTTAACAAATTATTTGAATGTTACCTTGTTTTGTGGGATTTTGATTTTACAAGTTTAACCATTAACCACGGACAGACAGACAGACAGACAGACACAGATAAAGAGACAGACACACACAGACAGACATCCGCCATCCGAGCCACGGACTGTTCTCTGTGCAGCCAACGTGACCCCAGCACCTGGGCCTGCACCAAGATGACTTCAGGACACATTTCCCTCCGAACCGTCAGGATGTTTTTTTTTCTTTTTTGAGGTGAACTTACCTCTGCTGACATGAAACGCCCTGTTTTGAGCCTCCATTGGTACTGCAATTCAACGAATGTATTCAAGTATTATTAAAAAAATACATTAGCAGAAGTCCAACAAATCACCTAACAAACAGTAAGTTGATAACTTAATAAATGAATAAATATAAATCCTTACATCATCAACTCTATCATCTAATGTCGCTAGAGACGGTACGGCTGGAATCAGCTCGCCAAGCAGTTGTGTGAGCGTGATCCTCTTGACTTCCACCTCATGATCCGTCAGGGTGCCGGGTGGAGAATGAATATATTCGTTCCTGACTTTACGGGCCTTAAAAGAATCATGATCACAATTGAATTGAATTGAACGTCATTTATGTAACATTTTATTGAATTGTTAATGAGTCAAGAGTGTGAAAACTTTCTTAACCATGTAGCCGTAAAACTTTCACTTTAAAGTGGATAAATACAAATACAGGAACACACACCGCATGCAGAACTTTCAGTTTAAAGGCATGTCCAGGCAATCTATAATTGATCAGGAAAGATATCTTTGCCTGATAATCCAACTGGGAACTACATGTTTTTCCCAGTTGCTTTCCTGACACGAACACCTGTTATTTTGAATGCAAACCACGCATATTATTATTACCTATACATATATATACTTTATATACAAATTAGAGTTACTTACAATGAAAAAGCCCCACTTGTTTTTAGCCAGGCTTGATAGGTTGTAATTGTCCCAGTTGAGTTGTCCTCCCACCCTCAAGCAACTGACAAAGATGCTTTTTCTGGTGAAGCAATCCTCACACAACTGTAAAAATAAAATATATTAATATTAGCTTTATATAACCCGCACTAATGGTCACTCACACTAAAACACACTAACAGACTAAACAAACACACACAGAGTATCTGCAGGTTTCTAAGAGTTAGATTTAAGACTTTTTAAGACCTTTTTAAAATGAAATGTAAGACCTACTGTTGTGGGTGCGACGGAGCAGAACTGAGAAATATCAGGTGTTTTCCGGCAGGTTTCCGCAGCCGCTCCATGTGTTTCACACTGCATGTGGCTCTCCAAAGCTCTTATTCCCACTGTTCACAGTTTTACATTTTTTTGCACAGTATGCAGCAGACTTCCTACTCATTTCCACTGACTGGTTTTAACGATGAACCAAAATTAGGATTATGTAGCCAGTTTTTGTGAGTGTCAATCTGTGAATAGAGCTAGATTTGAGCGTGCGCGTCTAGCAGCTCACACGTATCTTCACGCTCGCGTTATTATCGACACACGCTTACGCTCAGTCTGATCTACCAATCATTTTAGGACGAACTTGACGCCTTCCTCTGATTGGTCAAAGCGAACCAATCACTGAGCAGACTCCCACCATTGTTCCGCCCACCACGACAAGGCGCATTTTAAATGAAATTATCATTTTAATAGTATTCTATCTGTAATCGAGCTCTGATTAACATAGGTCTGAAACATATTTTGTATTTTGGAAACGTTTGCTCTAATTTTATATTTTATATACTTTATACTACATATATTATTTATATTTTATCTTACACAATGCACATTTTTTACATTTCTATTTTGTGTGTTTTTTTCCCTATATTGCACCAAACGGAGTAGTGTTCCTAATTTCATTGTAACCTTGTGTCGCAATGACAATAAAGGTATTCTATTCTATTCTATTCTACGACACCTTACTTTTAGTACTTGTAAGTTTTATGTTGAAATGTCATCTGTTTGTATCTAGGGACTGAGAGGAACGAAATTTCGATTTTCTGTATGTATGCACTGTACATATGGCAAAATTGACTTTGACTTGACTTTTAAGATAATAAGATATTAAATAATAAAATAAATTTAATGGCCTGCTTATGACGGGCAGGTTCATTTATGGTCTGTGTTTGTTTGTTTGTTTATTATGATGTGTGCAGTGCGTTATGGTGATGCTTGTTTATTTATTTGTTTGGATTTGTTGTTGCTGTTGTAACGTGAAATTTCCCCGCTGTGGGACTAAAAGGATTTTTCAATTCAATTCAATTCAACTATAACATACCGGTTTCTTGCATTGTCTGCATTCATATGCTCAGGTGGTATGAGAATGTCGTGCAGTCTGTCCATAAATGTCAGAAGATGGGCTGTGTTGTACGGTCCAAGAGTGGCATGACGGTGGAGGACACCATGCGTACTGGAGATGGCAGCACACATTGTAATGTTCCCGCCACGTTGGCCAGGAATCTCAATTATGGCTCTGTGGCCAATGATGTTTCTCCCTCTTCTCCGCGTCTTTGCCAGGTTAAACCCTGCCTCATCTATGAAGACAAACTCATGTGAGATTGCATGAGCATCCATTTCCAGTACTGCCTGAAAACCAAGGGAAAAAAAAAGTCATTATGGTACTCTGCTCACAAGAAAACCATGTTGTGTGTTGTGTACTGCAGTCAGTGTAGCACTTGCCTCCACGTACGCTCGTCTGAGATCTTTGTTTCGTTCCGAGTTTCTCTCAAAGGGAACCTTATAAAGTTGTTTCATTGTACATTGATTTTTCCTAAGAATGCGCGCCAATGTGGACAGACAGACTCGATGAATGTTGCCAAATATAGTGTTGTCTTGGATGACGTGGCTTTGAATTTGGCGTAATGTAAGTGCATTATTTTCTCTAACCAAGTTGACAATGTCAGCTTCCTGCTCCCTTGTGAAGATTGTGCGCCTTCCTCCACCCTGGGGTCGTCTTTCAGTCCTTAAGAAATAAAATGTGAATACAGAGCTTCGACAATGCAGGGTAAGTATTCTTCATCACAACGGAAAACAATGTTCAGGAAATTCATGAATGTCATACACTATGAACTGGGGTAAACTACATGTGTCCTACATGAAATGCAGGCTACATACCTGTTCTCCAGTCTAAAGGTCCGGATGACAGAGGCGACTGTGAAACGACTCAAGTTTGGCTGCACTCTCAGTCCAGCCTCACGCATGGTCAGCCCATGGTTGATGACGTGATCCACCAATGTGGCTCGGATTTCATTTGAAAGGGCTTGTCTTTGTCCATGACGTCCTCTACCTCTTCCACAACCTCTCACTCTTCCTCCCCCTCTTATCCTCAACCTCACTCTTCCTCTCTCTGCAATGGGTTCCATTGTGGATGTAAAAGAGAAAAACAATCTCACCTGTGGTATTTTTATAGTGCTTACAACCTGATTGAAGTGTTCACAATTAACCAATGAAGTGTTTGGACGCGTGGCACAAGTATTTAGACAATGGCCTGATTTTGTGTCATTTTGAATGACGGTGTTTTGAAAGTGACAACATGTGACTTTATGTTCGACTGTTGTGTCTTGTGCACAGAATTGTGTTCAGTCAGTTTGAAAAAGTGTTTCTCTGAAATGGCAAATGTGTGTTAAGCATGAAATGTGTTTAGAGTTTTGGCAACTTGAGAAAGTTTTCCTCTCTGTGTGTCAGTTAAAATAATTGTGCTCAGCTTGTAATTTTAGTGTGTTAGCAATTGGAAAAAACTGTAATAGTAGAGCAAGAAGTTCATCGTTTGCCGTCGTGTGCATCTGTAAGCGTTGCGGTTGCTTGATGCTCCTGTTACACAGCATCCCTTACAGCTTTGGATTTTAACACATGCTGTATTTGATATCAGCTTTTTCTGACCGGTTTAGCAGATGCAGTCGCTGCCTCCTCAGGTCTTTGTCTCTTGTTACTCAAGATCTACAGTTGATGCACTCGAGCGGTTCTCAGAAGAGGAGTCAGAAAACTCTGAAAAATTGGCAAATATGAGTTAGAAAAAAAAAATTGTCTCATTATTTACATTCAATTAAACTCATCATCATTTGTGAAAGTAGTAAGAACCTTGTTGCCTTGTCCATAAAGGTCACTGAATATTTAATGAGTGGGCTAGATTTTAAGTTCATTCCACGGCTCATCCACTCATGCTCAGATCCGCTCATTCCAGTCAGATTTAAATGGGTTCGACCACCATCCGTCACTCCCAGGCCAGGTCAGCAGCCTTCTGTTCGTTCTCTCTCTCGCTCTTCCCGTTCTCTCTCTCGCTCTCTCTCTCGCTCTTCCCGCTCTCTCTCTCGCTCTTCCCGTTCTCTCTCGCTCTTCCCGTTCTCTCTCTCCTCCACCTCGCTCTCTCTCCTCCTCCTCGCTCTGTCTCTCCTTCCTCCGCTCCTCTTCCTCATCCTCGCCCTTCCTCCGCTCATCTTCCTCATCCTCGCCCTTCCTCCGCTCCTCTTCCTCATCCTCGCCCTTCCTCCTCGTCGAAGCATCGGTGGTCCCGGCCCACTTCCTCGGAACTCCGGTGGTCCCGGCCCACCTCCTCGGAACTCCGGTGGTCCCGGCCCTCCTCTTCGGAACTCCGGTGGTCCCGGCCCTCCTCTTCGGAACTCCGGTGGTCCCGGCCCACCTCCTTGGAACTCCGGTGGTCCCGGCCCACCTCTTCGAAACTGAACTCTGACATCGCTGTGGTTGCCGGCCGTGCTCCCGGTGACGTCGCTGCAGTCGCCGGCCGTCCTCCTGAGCATTGGGGCGGCTCGCCTATTCACCTAGACTCTGGCGGTCCCGGCCCACCGCCTCTTCACCTAGACTCTGGCGGTCCCGGCCCACCGCCTCTTCCATCTTTAGGCTGCTGAAGGTAATGGAGGCTATTTGTCAATTAGAAACCACAAGAACGCGAATTAGGGGCGTAAATGTACGTGTAGCAGGTGTTTAACTAGCGACACGACTGACGCAGCACACCAAGAGCTGGATGATCGTCCTTAGCCTTATTAAAATTAAATATTTTCTTTTGTCGAAAATAGAACGTCTCTTACAAGATGTAGATCAGCTTTGTTTACCGCGGACAACAAAAATAGTGCTTTTAAAAATTTGTCAAATTTGGTGAAACACATTGCGGTAATTTAATGTTAAAGTGATTTTTTAAACTAGTATACAGATCTTCCCTGACTATACAGTGGTATCTGTAAGCATAATGTTACGAATTTTGACATGGCAAAAACCACTGTGAAATGACTATATTTTTGCCTAATTTTTTGTGTGCAACGGGAATAAATTGGATTTATAGTTTAAGTACACTGCATCCCTTTGTAAAATTGTAATTCAGAGAAACCATCCTATTCACTTGAGAAGCAACTCAAACTAGTCCACTCAGAACAGAAAGAATGTGTGTTACAAACGTTATTATAAAATATATAACTTTATATAATACATAATATATAATATATAATTTATTAATCAGAATTTTATTTTATATCTACTTGCAAATTTAAGTGATTGAGACTGATTTTTTGTCCTTTTTATCTATTTGTTCTACATTTTTTCACACATTGAGGTTAAATTCTGTTCCTGTATTAGAAAACAATAGTTTGTTTTCACATTTCTTTTTTTTTTTTTGCCTATTGAGTACGAATAAAATATTTCTTAATACTTAAGTTCTTTTCAAATTGGATACTTTGCTACTTTGACTCAAGTCTTTTTGAAATGGGTGACTTGTTACTTGTAATGGAGTCATTTTTACAGTAGCTTAACAATTGTTTCTATTACCTTCTGAGTGTTTCCCACAGTTCTGTCCTTATCTATAATAAACGAGAATATTACTAGAATAGTGGATTTAAGTATGATTTATTGCAGCGTTGTTCATTATTGTGGAATATTACATATCATTGTTGCGTTAATAATTTCACGAGTGTCTGACAACAAATCGTCGCTACGGAATCTCCAGGACAACCTGACGAGTACAAACTCAGAGGTTTGTTGAACGTTTGCTTAGTTACCAGTTCTCCGTCAGAAGAGAATTGAATTGAATTGAATTGAATTGAATTGAAAAATCCTTTATTAGTCCCACAGCGGGGAAATTTCACGTCACAACAGCAACAACAAATCCAAACAAATAAATAAGCAAACATATAAGCAAACATCACCATAACGCACTGCACACATCATAATAAACAAACAAACAAACACAGACCATAACTGAACCTGCTCGTCATAAGCATAGTTTCAGTCACCACTTAAAATTTAAGTTCGAATTGTAAAGTCTAATCGCAGCAGGTAGGAAAGATCTGCGATATCTCTCCTTCACACAGCGGGGGTGAAGAGGCGCACGTCTCCGCTCTGCTCCGCCAGTAAAAGCTCGTGTTCTCTGGTTAATCCACTTCCGGTGTGTATCTGAGCCTAAACGCTTCTGCACCGCGACCGCAAACAAAGATCCCGAAACTCTTCATCTCAGCAGTGAGTGTTCAGCTTTGTGTTTGTGTCGGTGACGTCACAGAAGAAGATGGAGGATTGTAAACTAGAACAGTTGATCAGAACTACAGTAGAAGAAATTCTTCAGAAGCGTCTTCCTGTCAGTAAAGAATCTGCTTCAGTCGAGTAAGTCACACACGCATACATTTATTCACCCGAAACTCTCAGAATCAACCTTGTGTTTGAACATTTGTGTAGACCCGGTCGCCTGTTAAACTGATTTAAAATGAGATAAAATATCGCTCCGTTCGCATCAAAATGGCGTATAAATATTAAGTTTGTTTAATATGCAACTTTTCATAAATAAAACAAGTACGGTATATCTAATCTAATAAATAGATTTGGTCAAATGGATCATTCATTTGTTGTTAGACGTGTCACGTGACGTGAGAGCCGATTTGTTCTTTATTATCTTGATGTTTCTGAACTGAGAGACTGAAGAGTGTCGTTGTTCATCACAGTTTGAGATGTTGTGGAGTGACAGAAGAAGGTTGTTCTGCTCTGACTTCAGCTCTGAGATCAAACTCACGTCTGACTGAACTAGATCTCACTGGTAATAATCTGAGCGACTCTGGAGTGAAGATTCTCTCTGAATTACTGAAGGATTCTGACTGTAATCTACACAAACTCAGGTAATTCTGCTCTCTGAAATTACGCAAATAAGATAAAGTATTAAACATTTGATAAATAAAACAAACCCACTGCGCAAAAACACGTTGACGCGACGTGAAAAATTATTATTCGACGTCGCGATCAGGTGACTCAGATGGTGAGGAACGTTACTCCAGACGACGTGATTTTTTTCGACGTCGCGTCCACGTCACGTATTAACGCCGACGCGACGGGTATACAAGGTCTAAATATAGTGGAAATTTGGTCGTTATGGACGTCTTTTTCAACTTCATTCGATACTATATTTTAACTACAGTAGATCACTACTGTTATGTATTTAACTACAGGCACACACAAGAACAACAAAATCAAAAAATATTAATTTATTATTTACAAATAGCATGCATATATCATACAGTTTATACAACTTT
>MU204250.1:15561405-15572901 GCA_017309775.1 Paedocypris sp. Pulau Singkep | reverse complement strand
AGAAAGCAGTGTAAAAAAAAAGGTTGCTTCATCACATCAAAACAAATTAAACCGTTTAAAAATAAACCTATGTAAAACTCTGCATTATCAAACATTATATACAATTTCAGTGATATACAGTAAATAAAGAAAAATCTAATCTATATGCAGTAGATATTAATAAAATGAGTTGGTGTCCTGAATCCTCTGGTGCACGGTGTAGTACCAATCAAGGATTGTGAACGGACTTGTGGTCTTTCCTCCAATCCTCTCAACCTGTTGAAAAGAATGTACAATAGTTCAATAGTACTAAACTCCCCACAGGAACTCAATTATTTTCCTGATCCATTCATTACTTGCAGAATATGAAACCTACCAGGAGACAGGTGTAACACAGAGGAGAAGCTCCATCCTCCATCGTCTCCATTCCTCTGAGTGTTTGTTGAGGTCATTCCAGATGGAGGCAATTTCAGCAATTTAAAACATTTTTCTGGGACGCTGAATGAACATTTGAGAAAATGGGTTAACGTCTGCTTCAGTGTTTTTATTTTACACAATAGTGTAAGAGAGAAAAGCGTGTAGATGCTCTCACCTGATAGAAATCACACTTCAGCATTAGTACAGCAGCGGCTCCTGCGTCTGAGAGGATAGTGAGAGTTAGTGAAGAAACAAAGTCTGAATAAAGCAAACTCACCAGTCCAGAGCGACACCTTCCATCTGCAGCCACTGTGTCACAAAACCTAGTTTATTACCAAAAGACCATTTAAACAACTTTGGTTCGCGTTACGAACATGCTAATAACACACTTTTATCAATTTAAGGCGATTCAATACATTGCAGTGTGCGGAGTGTAAATCTGCGTCTGCTGACAAACTCACCGTGGATGGGCCTTTCACCAGAGGAAAACAGGAAAGTCTCCCGGACCTGGAGGAACGATTGGAACAAGGATTATGTGATCGTTTTTGTTTGCAATGCTAACTCTTAAATAACTTATTGAATTAAAAAATATTAAAATGTCAACAGTAATTTCAAAAGTTAACACTTTTCAGCACATGGAATTAACCAAACTTACCTCAAATCAAACGTTGATTAAATTGAGTAGAACGAAGTTCAGCTTTCAGGTTTTGTGGCGTGTCTCAAACATATAGCCCGCGCAAATTCTTCACCGATGATTCTTGGACCGTTGATTCTTCATGGCATTGCTGGCAAACCGAGAAATGGTTTACTTAGCGCCAACTAGCGGCCTGGGGCATAATTATGACTATTGGCAAAATTGGACGAAAAAAACCTAAACTATGTCGAAATCACCTAAAATGAAGTTCTTTCGTGATGTAAATTGACATAGAACCATATTTGTTTAAAAAAATTACTACTGTATATTTTATAAATATATTTCAAGAAGTCGCGCAAGACACGTGCCCGTGACATCATAAATTAATCGTCGTACCAACGTTAAAATTAAGTAATCTTTCGACGGCCAAACATTACATGTTGACGCGACGTGGAGATCAGGTCGAGGACCGACGGACGCGATATCAACTTAATCTGCACGTCATGCCGACGTCCAATGTTTAGTGGGAAGTGAATAAAAAGTTTCAATTGATTTAGATTTCGTTTTTTTGTATGAAATGTAATAATTTTATTTGAAAAGGTAAAACTAAAACATTTTACTTTATATGAGGGCAATGTTTTATTTCATCTCACAATAGTTCAAAATAAATGTTTCATGATTATTTGGGACTCCATAACATCTTTTTTACATTTAATAGATTTACAGTTTTAGTTCCAGTTGAAGCTGAATATAGTTTCAGTCTTGAAGTGTCAGTGATTTGTTCTTTTATCTTGGTGTTTCTGAACTGAGAGGCTGAAGTGTGTCGTTGTTCTTCACAGTTTGAGATGTTTTGGAGTGACAGAAGAAGGTTGTTCTGCTCTGACTTCAGCTCTGAGATCAAACTCACGTCTGACTGAACTAGATCTGAATGAAAATTATCTGAGAGACTCTGAAGTGAAGATTCTCTCTGATTTACTGAAGGATTCTGACTGTAATCTACACAAACTCAGGTAATTCTGCTCTCTGAAATTACACAAATAAGATAAAGCACTAGCTGCAGCAGCCGAGTCACACCGAGTCACACCGAGTCACAGCGAGTCACACCGAGTCCGCCCGAACATCCGAGCCGAACGTCTTCGCCACGTTAAACACGACCGTCGCAAACTGTCGCGAATCACGTGCACCAGCCGTAATAAAGATTTGGTCTTTATTATCTTGATGTTTCTGAACTGAGAGACTGAAGAGTGTCGTTGTTCTTCACAGTTTGAGTCGTTGTGGAGTGACAGAAGAAGGTTGTTCTGCTCTGACTTCAGCTCTGAGATCAAACTCACGTCTGACTGAACTAGATCTGTCCTGGAATCATCTGAATGATTCTGGAGTGAAGAATCTCTCTGAATTACTGAAGGATTCTCACTGTAATCTACACAAACTCAGGTAATTCTGCTCTCTGAAATTACACAAATAAGATAAAGCAATAAAATGTAGAAAATGAAAGGAAGACAATAGTTAAACTCCTCGTCTGAGTGTCTTCTAGTGCTGGAGCTGAATCACTCGTGCTGGTGTTTTTAAGGGCAGCGCGAACAAAGACTGATGACAGTTATTAACGTTTCTGATGTTAACTGATGTTCTGTTTCGTTTCTTTCACTAATTTGATGTTGATGTGGTGTGAATTGAATGTATATATTCCCCCTATGGAGTTCCTAACATCTGGTTTCTCACACCGTCTTCTGTACGTTCCCAGTGCGGGACAAAAATATGTCTCATTTGTTGTGTCAGTAATTTGTTCTTTATCATCTTGATGTTTCTGAACTGAGAGACTGAAGAGTGTCGTTGTTCTTCACAGTTTGAGTTATTGTAGAGTGACAGAAGTAGGTTGTTCTGCTCTGACTTCAGCTCTGAGATCAAACTCACGTCTGACTGAACTAGATCTGACTGGGAATGATCTGAGTGACTCTGGAGTGAAGATTCTCTCTGATTTACTGAAGGATTCTGACTGTAATCTACACAAACTCAGGTAATTCTGCTCTCTGAAATTATGCAAATAAAATATAAACAATTTAATAAACAAGCAATTGCAATAAAAGTTTTAATTGTTTTAAATTTTGTATTGTTGTAAGAATTGCAAACATTTTGTTTGTGAAGTTGCACTAAAACATTCAAGTTTATTTAGTGCAAAGCTTTTAGTGGCATCTTACAATAGTTAAAAAAAAAACGGAAATAAATTAATAAAAATACAATTTTAGAATATTAGTTCCAGTTTAAGCTGAATATAGTTTCAGTCTTGGAAGTGTCAGTGATTTGTTCTTTATTATCTTGATGTTTCTGAACTGAGAGACTGAAGAGTGTCGTTGTTCTTCACAGTTTGAGTTATTGTGGAATGACAGAAGAAGGTTGTTCTGCTCTGACTTCAGCTCTGAGATCAAACTCACGTCTGACTGAACTAGATCTGACAGGAAATTATAATCTGAGAGACTCTGGAGTGAAGATTCTCTCTGAATTACTGAAGGATTCTGACTGTAATCTACACAAACTCAGGTAATTCTGCTCTCTGAAATTACGCAAATAAGATAAAGCATAAAACATTTGTATAGCATTTGTTTTATTTATAAAAAAGTGAATAAGAAGTTTCAATTGTTTTAGATTGTTGGACTTTAACCTTATCAGGGGTCACCACAGCGAATCTTCCCTTTCCACCTCATTCTATCCTGAGCATCTTCCACTTTGACCCCAGACAACCTCATGTCTTCTCTTACAACATCCATATATCTCCTCCTCGGTCGTCCTCTTGCTCTTTCCTGGCAGCTCCATCTCCAACATCCTTCTACCAATGTATTCACTATCCCTCCTCTTACAGTCTGCCACCATCTGTCCTTCTGGATTCCTTTCCTTCACACCAAACCTGCCCATCACATCCTCATCACCTCTGTTCGCCTCACCAACATGACCATTGAAGTCTGCTCCAACAACTAGTCTCTCTCCTCTGGGGATACTCTCTATGACCTCATCAAACTCACTCCAGAATCTATCCTTCTCTTCTAACTTACAGCCCACTTGTAGAGCATACCCACTGACTACATTCACCATCACCCCTTCAACGTCCAGCTTTAAGCTCATCAACCTCTAGCACATTACTCCCGAGCTCCTTCTTCAGGATCACTCCTACCCCGTTTCTCTTCCTCTCCACACCATGGTAGTACAGTTTGTATCCTCTTCCAATACTACGTGCTTTGCTGCCCTTCCACCTCGTCTCTTGCACACACAGTACATCTACCTTCCTTCTCTCCATCATGTCTGCCAGCTCTCTGCCTTTCCCTGTCATTGTGCCGACGTTAAGAGTCCCTATTCTCAGGTCTATGCTCCTGCCCTTCCTCTTCTCTCTCTGTTCACGCACCCTTCTGCCTCCTCTCCTTCTGAGACCAACAGCCCAATATACACCCGCATCCTGTAAGTCAACAGTACCGGTGGCGGTCGTTATTAATCCGGGCCTCGACCGATCCGGTATGAAGTTTCTTTGGACAACTCGCAATTATTGTTTGAAAAGTTTTGCGCCGGATGCCCTTCCTGACACAACCCTCTCTATTTATTCTTTCTTTATTTATTATCTTGATGTTTCTGAACTGAGAGACTGAAGAGTGTCGTTGTTCTTCACAGTTTGAGTCGTTGTGAAGTGACAGAAGAAGGTTGTTCTGCTCTGACTTCAGCTCTGAGATCAAACTCACGTCTGACTGAACTAGATCTGTCTGATAATGATCTGAGTGATTCTGGAGTGAAGATTCTCTCTGAATTACTGAAGGATTCTGACTGTAATCTACACAAACTCAGGTAATTCTGCTCTCTGAAAATATGCAAATAAAAGATAAACCATTCCATAAACAAAGCAATTACAATAAAAGTTTTAATTGTTTCAAATTTGTGCACCAAAACGTTCAAGTTAATTTCATTTTATTGCAAAGCTTTTAGTGCAATCTCACAATAGTTTGATTTTTTTTTTTTTTTGTACATTTTATCATCTATAGCAGGGGTCGGGAACCTTAAACACGGATAAACACGGCATATTGGTAAAAATGAAATAAAAAGAGCCATACCTGTTTAAAACTAAAAACAAGTAAATCTGTGCATATTTGTAAAACCAATATGAAATGCAGGACAACAAGTCTTTCAGCTTGTTTTGATAACACTGTTATTATATGTAAAATGTCTTCATACTGGAACCCATGGCTCGTTTTCAACTTTTAATTCTGACAAAACAAACGTGCGGTGAAGACCAGAAACACGGTGCACATCCTGAGGTGTTTCAACTGGGTCAAATAAACTCAGACATATACAAATACATTTCCAATAAATCAAACAGAAATAAAATACATTTAAAATCGGGCGGGCATGCATTTAAACTTGAACTTATTTTACAACTTTTAACTTATTTTACCCCACGTTAAGCGATGAACTCATCCCCCACAACACGCAGCTTTAACGTCCTGACGTCACGACAATGTTGCGCATTTTCCAATAGAAAACATGGTGTTGTCCGGAGGACAGCTGTGATTGGCTCCAGCGCCGGAAAGCAGGAAATGGATTGAAATACCGGAGAATGTTTAAATCTTTTTACGTTATTATGTATTTTTAAACTTTGTCTAAGAGCCATATATGACTCGCGAGTCATAGGTTCCCGACCCCTGATCTAAACTAAAAATATTTTTATATTGAATAACACAACTAAACTAAAGAGAATAGAATTCTAATATGTAGCTTTATTGAATACAATTGAAATACTCTACAGGTGGAAAAACATTGTAATGTACAATTTTAGAAAATTGGTTTCAGTTGAAGCTGAAAATACCGTATTTACGCTCTTATTAGCACCTTTTGCAATTTTAGAAGCTCAAAAACTTGAAGGGTGCTTATATTCGCTGATTTAAAAAATGCACGTTGATATAAGCGCCCATTTTTACGTATCTCAAGGCAAGAGCAATCACAAATAAACAGAAACACGACGTCTTTATGCAGCGCCGCAGGTGTGTGTTGTCCTGTTTTCTTTCTTTAAATAATGGGTCTGGAGAGAAACATTTCTATAAGCTTTTATCAACTCAATAATAGAAATAAAGAAACATTAGTCACGCTGCGACATTTAATAGAGACTAAATAACACTGGAGGAAGTAAGATTACACTAAACACAGTACAATCATTTTTACATTTAAAAAAAAATAGTTTCAGTCTTGAAGTGTCAGTGATTTGTTCTTTATCATCTTGATGTTTCTGAACTGAGAGACTGAAGAGTGTCGTTGTTCTTCACAGTTTGAGTGATTGTGGAGTGACAGAAGAAGGTTGTTCTGCTCTGACTTCAGCTCTGAGATCAAACTCACGTCTGACTGAACTAGATCTGACTGATAATGATCTGAGTGACTCTGGAGTGAAGAATCTCTCTGAATTACTGAAGCATTCTCACTGTAATCTACACAAACTCAGGTAATTCTGCTCTCTGAAATTACACAAATAAGATAAAGCATAAAAAATGTAGAAAATGAAAGGAAGACAATAGTTAAACTCCTCGTCTGAGTGTCATCTAGTGCTGGAGCTGAATCACTTGTGCTGGTGTGTTTAAGGGCAGCGCGAATAAAGACTGATGACAGTTATTAACGTTTTTCTCAAATGCTAAAACACATTTCACAAATGTTCCCTGCATGTTCCCCAATGTCTAAACACAACACCCGTTTCTAAAGCTACATAAACACAACTAAACCTTCTCACTTCAAAACTCAAACCTTCACACCAATAGAGCAGCTCGAAGCTTTCAAAACTGTAAACACAATTCACATCATTGCACACTACAGCGAAACAACTGAAAACACAATTGTCGGTTGGTGAGAAGGTTTCTTGATTCATAAACGCCAATGCATACTCGTAGAAATTTTACAGTAATTGAAAGGATTTCTGCAGAGGATTGCAGAACTGCACCGGGCCACATCACCTTATCCACATCGCAGGCTATTCTTTCTTGCCAGGCACCGTGGGAATGCCTGGAATGGCAAATCCATACGTGGAAGGACTCCACTGGGATGTCATCACTGGCCAGCTCCAATGCCCTTAGGAGGTTCTTTCTAGTGTATGGTTGTCTGTCATAAACCTTCCATCTCCACAATGAGATAAACTCCTCTACACGGTTCAGGAAAGCGAAGTAGAGTGGCAGACAGACGTTTAAAAAGTGGTTACTGTTGGTGGTTCGTTCTGATTACATTAATCAAATCAAATCATCTTTATTTATATAGCACTTAAAAACAACCAAGGTCGACCAAAGTGCTGTACAACAAGGACATAAAACAACCATAAACAATGTTTGATAACAGAATAATAAAATTTGAACAAAATCACGGCCTAAAACAAGTAAAACCCACTAAACATGCAGGACCTCATACCGAGTTAAAAGCCAGAGCATAAAAATGTGTTTTTAAAAGTGACTTAAAAACAGGTAATGATGGGGCGTGTCTAATGTAAAGCGGAAGGGCGTTCCAGAGGGCGGGAGCAGCCAAGGCCCTGTCACCCCGGCGTTTTCGCTTTGACACTGGGGCTTTCAGGAGCAGCTGGTTCGCTGACCTGAGAGATCTGGCCGGAGTAAAAGGAGTGAGCAGCTCGGTGAGGTAAAATGGGGCTAGACCGTTTAAAGATTTAAAAACAAATAAAAGGACCTTAAAATCAACTCTAAAAGGCACCGGAAGCCAAAGCAGAGAGGCCAGGACGGGTGTGATGTGCTCCCTCCTGCCTGCACCAACCAGAAGTCAGGCCGCCACATTTTGTATTAGCTGGAGACGAGCAAGCGAAGCCTGGCCGACACCGACGTATAATGCATTGCAGTAATCCAGCCGTGATGTTATGAAGGCGTGGATTAACATTTCGAAATGCTGCCGTGTCACCATGGGTTTCACTTTAGCAAGACGCCTAAGGTGGAAAAAGCTTGTTTTTACGACTGCTAATTTGGGCCTGTAGTTTTAAGTCACAGTCTACCTTAAATCCCAGGTTGGAGACAACCTTCTTCTCAAACTGGGATAAGGATTCCAGTTCTACTAAGGAGCCCTTTCCAGCGATATTTGGACTGAAAACTACGACCTCTGTTTTCTTACAGTTAAATTTAAAAAAACTAAGTGTCATCCAGTCCTTGATGTCTTCCAGACAAGACAAGAGTAAATGTATCGAGTTTGAGTCCCTTTTCTGTAGCGGCATATAGATCTGACAATCATCAGCATAGCAATGAAACGAGATACCGTGCTTCCTTAGTATTGAGCCTAGTGGAAGGAGATATAAGGAGAAAAGGAGCGGTCCCAGGATTGACCCCTGGGGGACGCCGCAGTGCAGTGGGGCTGTGGATGATTGAGATGAGTGGGGCCAACCGAGGTTCACAGACATGGTTCTATCCGCCAGATAAGAG
The DNA here is from genome assembly GCA_017309775.1 of Paedocypris sp. Pulau Singkep. NCBI lineage: Eukaryota > Metazoa > Chordata > Actinopteri > Cypriniformes > Paedocypris > Paedocypris sp. Pulau Singkep. The sequence goes on along the minus strand of MU204250.1, from coordinate 15,564,453 downwards.
ATAAGCCACTCCAGGGCTACACCACGGATGCCCACCAGGTGCTGCAGGCGGGAAATTAAAATATTGTGATCCACGGTATCAAATGCCGCAGTCAGATCCAACAGAACGAGGACTGTCGGGTTACCAGCATCAGTTGACATAAAAATGTCATTAAAAACTCTTAAAAGTGCAGATTTCGTACAATGTAAAGACTTAAAACCGGAAAACCTGAAAAAAACAATTTGGAAAACCTCTAAAACATTCTGTTGGTCTAAAAAAGAGTTTAGCTGCACATACACAATCTTCTCTAAATTCTTAGAGATAAAAGGCAGCTTAGAGATTGGCCTGAAGTTGTCAAGAGCTGTTTGATCGAGTCCTGGTTTCTTCAGCAGGGGCTGCACCACTGCATGTTTAAAACTCACAGGAACGACCCCGGATTCAAGACTGCTATTAACAATGGCTAAAACGGTCTGCCCTATACTGGGAAAGACTTCTTTAAAAAGACGAGGAGGGATTGCATCTCTAGGCGAGCCGGATGGCTTGATGTTACTGATCACCTGCTCGAAAAACACAAGGCATACAGGCTCAAATTTAAAAAAGAATGCAGTTGACGGGGCGCAGTCTGAGGGGTCAGAGACAATAGGTGCTATAAGGGACCTTGTGTACACAACCTTTTCAGTAAAAAAAACGATTGTTCAAGGCGAAGTGGTTGTGGAGGATTCAGAACAGAGTCAACAACCTTGTAAAGCACACGTGTGTTATGCCCATTTAAACTAATAATGTTAGAGAAGTATTCCCTTCTAGCTTCTCTTACAGTTCTTTGGTAATGACGCCAACAGTCCCGTAGTATTTGGAGAGAGACCTGCAGCTTGTCCTTCTTCCACTTGCGCTCTGCCCTGCGACACTTTTGCAGAGCCTCGCGTGTTTCACTGTTGAGCCACGGGTCAGGTTTTGTTTTAGGCAGTATGGTTTTTAACGGGGCCACAGAGTCCAGTATAGCCGAGCAGGAAGAATTAAACCCGGAGCTGAGCTTCTCTGTATTTACACTGGTGGTTACTGAAATTTGACACAGTTGTTCAAAGGCAGCTGAAAACTGAGCAGCAGTGGATGAGTTCAGAGTTCTACCCAGACGAGCAGGTGCGCGTGAATTAACTGCTGCACACGTCAGTTCAACATCAAATAAAATTGGTAAATGATCAGAAAATTAATTATTACAGATCTCCAGGTTTGACACGGATAACCCATGTGAGAGAACCAGGTCTAATGTATGTCCCTGCTCGTGTGTGGGACCAGTAACACTTTGTACTAGATTCAGGGAGTCAATTAAAGATAAGAAGTCTCTCACCAGCGGTTTCTCAGGGCAACACACGTGTAAATTAAAATCACCCAAAATTAAAAGTCGATCGTAGCTGGGCAGCAAATTAGTTAAAAAGTCAGAAAATTCATTTATAAAGTCCTTGTTGTATTTAGGCGGCCGGTATACTACAGCGCACAGCACCGAGTTGGAGCGACCCACTTCAAACAAAGTTGTTTCAAAACTTGAATAAAAAGCAGGTGCCGCGCATTGCTTGCATTTAAAAATATTTTTAAAGACGACTGCTGTTCCGCCTCCACGGCCAGACGCTCGCGTTGACTTAAAAAATGAGCATCCAGCCGGCAACATCTCAACGAACGTGCTGCACTCACCAGCCCCGATCCAGGTCTCAGTTATGCAGAGGAAATCCAGGTCACGAGAGTTGACAAAGTCCTTCAAGATAAAAGTTTTGTTTGATGCTGATCTGGCGTTCACCAGACCGATCTTAGCCGAGGCGTGCACGAGTGGTTTGGCCCAGGAACCCCGAGGAATCGCCCTTAGATTGCGATGGTTTACTCCGCGGTGACGTGGACGCGAAAAACACAGCCGGCGTGTTCGGAAACCCTCGTCGTCACTCGCAATAGGTCTATGGGAGTTGTGGTCCAGTGGTAGGAGACAAGGACTCGAAGTTGCAGTTTCGAAACCCCCTACAGCTGGTTCTGCAACCAAGTGCTTGTTCCACCTTGGGCAAGACGCTGAACCCTCACTTGACCCCCCCGGCATAGGTTACCCTCTGGGTTCAGCATGGACAAGACCCTCTGAAGTAATATTACCCCCCTTGGCCAGGAACCTCACTGATGGTTCTTTGGCCAATGAGGTTACGGCCTCTTTGCCTTTGTTTCGTTGAAGCCAGCCTCATCCAGGAAGAGGTAGTCATGAGGTCTGGCCATTGTGTCCAGTAGGGGTGGGCGGTATACCGGTTTTAACGTGAATACCGGTATTGAGATGCGCCACGATATGTTTTTTGCAATATCGTGGATACCGTGGCACTTTCATGAATGTACTTTTTATACACACATATCAACGCTTTAATACTTGAAAATACATTTGTTTCGTTATAACTTTTAATTACGACACAGATACTTTGCTAATCGAATACAGAAAGCGTTGTAAGAAACTAAATTAATAGATCACCCGCGAGGCGCATGGGTCGCGCATGCGTTGTGCCGCTCCATGTCTGTAATGTTTCGGTTTTTTAGAGCGGCTGTTTTAGTGTGCGCAAGTCCGAAAAAACGCGCGCACGAGAAAATTCTGCTCGTTTTATTTTGGTCGAAGTCTGTTTTCGATTGTTAACATTGGTTTCACGCAACTTTAGATTCAGAGGCGCGCGCGAAAGAGAGGGAAAGCGTGAGTCGCGCTGGCTCTCCATTTTTGTCTCTCTCTCTCTCTCTCTCACTGTCTATCTCTCACTCTCTCTCTCTCTCTCTCTCTCTCGCTGTATATCTCTCACTGTTTATCTCACTCTTGCTGTCTATCTCACTGTTTCTCTTTCTCTCTCTCTCTCTCTCTCTCTCTCTCTCACTGTCTATGTCTCTCTCTCTCTTTCTCCCTCTTGCACTCTCTTAAAAGATAGACCCAGGACATTTAATTTAAATGTTTTTTTTAAATAAATGTCTGGACTACTTTTAACAGATATACGGTATTAAAAATGACAGCTGCTTCTCCAGGTCTCCCCTTGCGTTTTAATTTCGTACTTTATATAAAATAATACCCCC
>MU204250.1:15491718-15508501 GCA_017309775.1 Paedocypris sp. Pulau Singkep | reverse complement strand
TGATCACTCTCAGACCATCTTCTCCTCCACGTGTCTGATCTTCTCTGGTGATCGTCTGATCTTCTCTGGTGATCGTCTGATCTTCTCTGATGATCATCTGATCTTTTCTGATCACTCTCAGACCATCTTCTCCTCCACGTGTCTGATCTTCTCTGGTGATCGTCTGATCTTCTCTGGTGATCGTCTGATCTTCTCTGATCACTCTCAGACCATCTTCCCCTCCACGTGTCTGATCTCTTCTCGCTTATGAGTGTCTGATCTCTCTCGTGTGTCTATCTCCTGGTCACTTCCACGTTCTCTCCTCAAGATCTCCATCACTGGTGAAGGGAAGGGCATTTCCACACGGTTAAGCGTATGATTGAGAGGTATTATCCTGCAGTAGAGCGGAGGGAGGTGAAGCGTCGTCACTGTTTCCTGGTGCCAGTGGTTTCCCCCTCACATTTCACCGCAGAAGTCGTCAGACGCACGACTAAATAAAACAGAACGCACGCTTAAGTTTGCTTGTGCTGTTATTCTGCACGAACGGCCTAATGTTGTGCAGATAAAGAACACACGGTGTGAACTAAGTAAATATATGTAAGTTAGTAGTTTAGGTTTAGACTTCCTGGGTTAGTTCTGTTTTATGCGCACGTTTCTCACCTCTGGTTTCAGAACAGCCACGTCTCATTTCTACTTCTGTCATGATTCAACTTCCGCTGCTTTAGCGCTTTTCTGCAGCTCCGCTAGAGATGACGCCCATTTAGAGAATGAAGTGGTGTCGCACACTTCCTGGTCGAGCAGCCGTCAATCACACTCTCACCAGCCAATCAGAGTAAGCTCCGCCCCCACGCGAAGCTTGTGCCTGAAGTCCAAACGCAAAAAAAGCAAACAAACGATAAAATCCGAAGCGAAAAAAAAAAGTTTTTCAATCGAAAATGTGAAGATTGCTAGTGAGAAAAAACGTAAATAGGAAGCATTTATGTTTGTTTCTTAGAAATTTACAATTGACAATTTTGGCACTAATCTCATTCCATTATTAACTGGAATAAAACACTGTAAACTATGTTACAATTTAGCTGTAAAAAGGTGAATCATGTGATTCGTCCTGGACAAATCCGGCTTTAGTCTGGCGTACAAAGGCTCATGGGAGCCCAAGGCCTCAATGGAGGATTATGGGATGTGGAGTTTTTAAGACTAGAATAGATTTTTAAAAAAACGTTATTCACGCAAAAACGACATTGATGTGATATGAGTCACCAGCTTGTTAAATAAAGAAAAAAATGTATTTTTAGGAGAACGTTAACATAATTTAACCAGAAATGTTTATTTTGCTCCTTACATGCACCTAAATACGGGTTTTGAACAATATTTGAACAATTCTAACCACAAAAAGGCGATGGAACAGTCCAGAACACGACTGACAGACTGACCATCAGGGGTCGTTCACACTTCTCGTGTTGCGGTTGTTTTTTGTGACGTGAGTGTGTTGTTTCCGCAGGCGTGTCAGTACTTTAACTCTCCACTGCACACGGTCCAGTATCACTATGAGGAGTTTGCAGGAGACTGCCACATGCTGCCCAGGTCACTCCCTCACTCCCGCTCACTCACTCACTCACTCACTCTCGCTCACTCACTCTCTCCCTCACTCACTCTCTCCCTCCCTCACTCTCTCTCTCTCTCCCTCACTCACTCTCTCTCACTCATTCGCGCTCAATCACTCACTTACTCTCTCTCTCACTCTTGCTCGCTCACTCACTCTCACTTACTCACTTTCAATCACTCACTCACTCTCACTCACTCACTCTCACTCACTCAGTCACTCACTCACTCTCTCACTCACTCTCTCAGTCACTCACTCCCTTACTCACTCTCACTCACTGACTCACTCGCTCACTCACTCCCTTACTCACTCACTCTCTCACTCACTCTCTCACTCACTCATTCACTCACTCACTCTCTCACTGGCTGACACAGTCAGGCTTACATCACTCTCACACCCCTCTCCTCCCGCAGGAAGCCGTGTAGAGCAGAGAAGCTCCCCACACACTCCTTTGAGATCGACCATGAAGATGTCGACAGAGACGAGGTCGTGTGTGTCTCCAGGCCATGACTCTGTCTGTCTCTCTATCCATTTATCTGTCTGTCCCTTTATTTTTTTTATAATTGATGTCTGTCTTTTATGCCATCATTATCTGTCTATCTGCCTTGATATGTATCATCTTAATGTTTAAAATCTGTCTGTCCTGTCTATTTATGTGTTTTTTGATCGTCTTAATTAGTTTGTCTCTGTCTGTCTGTTGATCTGTCTGTCTGTCTGTCTCTGTCTCTCTCTCTCTCTCTCTCTCTCTCTCTCTCTCTCTCTGTCTGTCTTCCCCTGTGTTCTTCAGTGACTGGACTGTGCTGTGGTGTGTGTGTGTGTGTGTGTGTAGGACACGACGTCTCTGTCCTCATCTAAAGGAGGTTCTGGTGGTGTGAGTGTGTTCCGCTCGGGCTGGCTCTATAAAGGCAACTTCAACAGCAGCGTCAACAACAGCATCACCGTGCAGGTGCGTGTCCGTGACCTGCTGACCTTCTGACCCACAGACCCTCTGACACTGTCCCCCTGACCTTCTGAGCCCCTGACCTGCTGACCACCAGACCTTCTGACCCCCTGACCCTCTGTCCCCCTGACCTTCTGACCCTCTGACCCCCTGACCTTCTGACCCCCGCCTGCTCCGCCCACAGTCCTTCAAGAGGAGGTTCTTCCAGCTGACGCAACTCACAGACAACTCCTACATCATGAACTTCTACAAGGACGAGAAGATTTCCAAGGAGCCCAAGGGCTGCATCTTCCTGGACTCGTGCACGGGTGTGGTCCAGGTGGGCAGGGAGTGTCTCTCTCTCTCCATCTCTGTCTCTCTCTCTCTCTATCTGTCTCTCTCTCTCTATATGTCTCTCTCTCTCTATCTCTGTGTCTCTGTCTCTTTCTGTCTGTCTCTCTCTCTCTGTTTCTCTCTGTCTGTCTCTTTCTGTCTGTCTGTCTGTCTGTCTGTCTCTCTCTCTGTCTCTCTCTCCCCTCTCTCTCTCTCTCTCTCTGTTTCTCTCTGTCTGTCTGTCTGTCTGTCTCTGTCTCTCCTCTCTCTCTCTCTCTCTCTCTCTCTCTCTCTCTCTCTCTCTCGCCCGCTCTGACAGTGTGTGTGTGTGTGTGTGTGTGTGTGTGTGTGCAGAACCAGCGTCTGAGGAAGCACACGTTTGAGCTGAAGATGAACGAGGTGACGTACTTTGTGCTGGCTGCGGAGAGCGAGCAGGACATGGAGGAGTGGATGGTGACGCTCACACGTGTCCTGCAGATCGGCTCCACTGAGGCAGCGCTTCTGGAACGCAAGAGCCTCGACCTGAGCGACAGTAAGAACACTGTCTGTCTGTCTGACTCTCTCTGTCTCTCTGTCTGTCTCTGTCTCTCTGTCTGTCTGTCTCTCTGTCTCTCTGTGTGTCTGTCTCTCTGTCTCTCTGTCTGTCTGTCTCTCTGTCTGTCTGTTTGTCTGTCTGTCTCTCTGTCTCTGTCTGTCTGTCTCTCTCTGTCTGTTTGTCTGTCTGTCTGTCTGTCTGACTGACTGTCTGTCTCTCTCTCTCTGTCTGTCTGTCTGTCTGTCTGTCTGTCTCTCTCTCTCTCTCTCTCTCTCTCTCTCTCTCTGTCTATCTATCTGTTACTGTATCTGCCCATCCATGTGTGTCTATCTATCCGTCTGTCTGTCTACACAATACAAATGAATGAATGGTAAAGAGTAAATGATAGAGACTAGATAGGACACAAACTAACATCTTCTCCGTGTCGCTGCTCAGGTGTGTTTGACGTCACGGCGAATCCTGCGAACGAAGACGCGAATGAGGGTGAAATCAACCCTGAGCTGGCAAAGGTAGGACTGGTCCACGCGGTGTCAGTCGGGTGTGGTCCGGCTCAGTGTCGTGTGTGTGCAGTATGTGTCTGAGACGGAGGAGGGCGTGCGAGCCGCCCGGAGAGAGGAGCGACTTAACCTCTTCTCCCTGGACCCGGACACGCCCGTAAGTCACCTGACCTCACACCACACCCATCAACGAGTAATTCATTACTAATTACTTTACTATTTTACATTTAAACTACTTTTCAAATTACCGTGTCTGAAAAGTAACTTAGTTACTCCTACTCCAGAACTTACAGTTTTTCTCAGTCGCTTTGGCGCAGTTATCAGATCAGAGTAGAAGTTTGCAAATCTGTGTGCATTTCTCAAAACAATTTGTGCAAACAGCAAAACACCATGGAATTCTTGCAAAAGCCTGTAACTTGCTCAAAATCTTTAGTTCATCTCTCAAAACGAAGTCTTCATGTCATTGAACACGTCAGTGCGATCAGAATGTCAAGTCCTTGTGTTATTGTCTACGAACAAGACAGTCACATTACTAAGTCGTGTTGTCACTATAAGTGTGTAGTTTAGAGGGAGTTTCTGAGGTAAACTATAGCTAAAGTTTTGATGACCATGTATCATTGTGAAATGTAAGTTACACCTTTTTGTTTGATTGCAAGAGGCTGGACAAGATTCACATTTACACTTTTATTGATTATATTGTAATTAGTTGACAGACCATGTCATACCAACATAGAAAAAACCCACTCAAACTGTAACACAAAGGGGAAATAAAGATAGGACAATATTCTGTATATCACCTAAGAGCAAGTTACCAATTCAAGACAGGTTTAGAAAAAAAATCACATGATGGAGATGTATAGAAATACGTTTGTCACATTATGAAAACTTTATCAACCATTTATCAGTCTATGACGTATACGATGAACTAATGACTAATTCTGATCTGAGAATTGCACTTAAGCGACTGAGAAGTTACTTATTCAGTCGCTAAGTCATTAAGTTATAATTAGAAAAGTAGTTTAACGACAATATTGTATAATAATTAGTTACCCAACACTCTACAATGTAACTCAAGTACACTACTTTTTCACTGGGAACGTATTGTAATCACAGTACATGATTTTCTCTTTGAAGGCTCATAGGAATTTAGGAATCATGTAAATAGTTAAGTCACTTACTGTAATTAAATGACCTAAAAATGAACAGTATTCAGTTACAGTGTAAAAGTGTTGTAATTACAGTAGTGCGTTACACCTCTGCCGGTGTTGCAGATGCTGCGGAGCCCGAGGATGGAGAGCGGCAGGTGGGTCTCGCCTCACGCCTTCCAGGAGAAGCTGGGCCGCAGACTGCTGGTCTCCTGTTCGTCTCTCCACCTCACGCTGCAGGGCTGCGTCAACCAGGCCCAACACCACACGCTCACCAACGTAAAGCCTCCGCAGACACCACAAACCACAGCCGTACTTGAGTAAAAGTACAGATACTCACTGTAAAAATGACTCCATTACAAGTAACAAGTCACCAATTTCAAAAAGACTTGAGTCAAAGTAGCAAAGTATCCCATTTGAAAAGAACTTAAGTATTAAGAAGTATTTTTTTTATTCGTGCTCAACATAGGCCCAAAAAAAAAAGAAACTAAAGGAAGAAACTATTGTTTTCCAAGACAGAAACAGAATTTAACCGCAATGTTTTAAAACGGGTAGAACAAAGTAGATAAAAAGAACAAAAAGTCACTCAATCACTTAAATTAGCAAGTAGATATAAATTAAAATGATTAATCTGATTAGTAAATTATATGTTATATGTATTATATAAAGTTATATATTATATAATAACATTTGTAAAACACATTTTTACGCCCCTTATTCGCGTTCTTGTGGTTTCTAATTCACAAATAGCCTCCAGTACCTTCAGCAGCCTAAAGATGGCGATATTCACCTCGTCCGCCCCAGAAATTAACCGCGGTATAGATCACAATTACAATGTAACGAGTAACGACAAGTGTTGTCAAATGTAGTGGAGTAGAGAGTAAAAGTTGCTTCTATTTTTTATACTAAGTGCAAGTACGAAATAGCCAAAAACATACTTAAGTAAAGTAACCAAGTACATTTACTCAAGTACCTTACACCCCTGCTGCTTTTAGCCGTTCCCTCAACCTTCTTCACGCTTTCCCACAATCCCAGTGTCGCCTGCTGATTTGAGGCTCTTATGCAGCAGCCATTCGCTCAGTTTCTCCGCATCGGTTTGTTTTCCTGCTCTGATAAGGATTTTTTTTTAAGGAACCGAACAAGAACAGATAAGAAAACAAACTCTGGGTGTATTTGAAAATATAATGTAGACAGATGTCTGTATTGAATGACATAAGATAATCATGAAAATGAACAATTGATTATGCAGGAAAATGGATGAACTGACCATGGCAGTTTTATGGCAATCGTCATTTTTTTGTGTAGCTTTATTGTACTGAATATAATCAAGAGACAGTGGATATTGGACCATAGATTTTTGTTTAATCTTTAAAAACTTTATTTATTCTCAGGCTGATAAGTTTTAATTTGTTTGATGAATTCTGCATAAACTAAATTTTACTTTTTTTTAATTCTTTAATTATTTATGTTAAATGTTTTCTGTGTTTTTTTTTCATTCTATTTTTGTTTGTCTTGTATTTTGAAAAAAGGAGACAACACATTTTAAGACCACATTTTAATTCCTTATATGTACTGATTCTGATTTTACGCTTTCAACATGCTTTGAGGTGGTTTTCGCCACAAAATTTGCAATTTATCAACTGCGTAATTCAGTTTCCCAGATGTGAGTGAGAATGTGATGCATGTGTCTGTGTCCCGCTCTGTGATTGGCTCCCACCCATTTCGGCGCGTCTTGTTGTCCGGCTGAGATTTACTCCCATCTACTTGTCATGCGGGATAATTAGAAGGATAGCGGCCATTTTATTAGGAAAATGGGAATTTATTTTAAGAAAATGACACGTACAAATCTGCGTTTGTGGCCTGAGCTCTGGACTGTGCTCCTTCTCCAGATCGAGCCGTTCTTCGTGTCGCTGGCTCTGCTGGACCTGCGCGAGGGCCGGAAGGTTTCTGCAGACTTCCACGTGGACATGAATCACGAGGAGGTCGGTCAGATGCTGACGGGCTGGGGAGCATGTGATCCCCTCGGGCAGAAGAGGACGGAGGACTGCGCTCTGACTGCTGAGATGGAGACGTGGCTGCGGTTCCCCAAGCAGGTGCTGAGGTGTCTTCTCTCTCAGGTGTGTGTTCACGCGCGTGTGTGTGTGTTCCCTCAGGCCGTCTTCTCTGTGAGCAACGCACACGCGGACGTGGTGATGGTGGCGCGGGTGGAGAAGGTCCTGATGGGGAACGTCAGCAGCTGTGTGGAGCCCTACATCAAGCACAGCGACTCCAGCAAGGTCTCCTCACGCGCTCTCAGATCTCCTCACGCGCTCTCAGATCTCCTCACACGCTCTCAGATCTCCTCACGCGCTCTCAGATCTCCTCACGCGCTCTCAGATCTCCTCACACGCTCTCAGATCTCCTCACACGCTCTCAGATCTCCTCACACGCTCTCAGATCTCCTCACGCGCTCTCAGATCTCCTCACGCGCTCTCAGATCTCCTCACACACTCTACACGCTTTCTAGAATGTCTAGAACAGGGCTGCTCCACTCACATTTACAGAGCTTTTTTTTTACTTTTACAGTCATTTAGCAGACGCTTTTATCCAAAGCGACTTACAATTGTTGCAATTCAACAAATTCCTGCTTTCCCTGGGAATCGAACCCATGATCCAGTGTTTTTTTTTTAAACACTAGCGCTCTACAGACTGAGCTACTGGGAGAGCTCCGGCTCCACAGTTTCATTGGAAGCGGAGGGCCAGAAATATATTTATTTATTTGTTTATTTAATGTATTTATTTATTCACACACACGCACGCACGCGCGCCACAAAAATAAAATTGAATGCATTATTATTAATATTATTATTATTATATAAAACAAGCGCACGTGTGAATATGTAAGAGAATTGTTGCTTTTTATTCATTTGATCGTCTGGTTGTTGGTGTTGAGTAAATGTCTGTGATTATCACTAATACTAGGACAAGACAAAGACCATTATAGATATATAAATTATAAATATATTATATAAGATATTATAATATATCATACTATATATATATAAGTAAATATATTTATATAAATACTAATACACTACTATAACTACTAATATTTTATTATAATATACTATAAAATATACATTTATATATTTACAGAAATGTATTTTTTCTTAATTAGCCTGCTTATAATCATAGTGTAACTGTCAAATCAAATTAATTCAGTACATATCACAACCCTTTTGACAAATGTATTTGAAAATATCAAACGGAGCATATATTTAGAATGTTATCTAACGTCTGACATAAAAGCAGGGCTACTTTTAAAATCAAGCGTTTTTTCAAATAAGGCGCTTAACTTAAAAAGAAAAGATAAAAAATGCAAAACTTTACATATTGACAAAAAACACACCTCCTTTTACATCTCGACTCAAGTTTTAACTTATAAACAGGTGAAAAATTGAGAAAATCGGTCTAGAGTATCTGGACTTCCACATGACAGAACGGTTGTGAGTAGCTTTAGTGGAGATCAACAGCAGCCTGACGGACCTTCTGTTCCGATCTCGTCTCTCACAGATTGTCCAGAAGATGCTCAAGTCCAACAAGCAGTTCTGCAGCAAGCTGGGAAAGTTCCGCATGCCGTTTGCTTGGGCTGTGAGGTGAGAGACAGCAGAGACTTCTGGGTGTTTCAGGTCACGACTCGTGTTCCTCCTCCGCTCCAGGTCGCTGTTTAAGGACAACCAGGGAACGCTGGACAGGGAAAGTCGCTTCTCGCCTCTATTCAAGCAAGAAAGCAGCAAGATCTCCACCGAGGATCTGATCAAGAGCGTTGCGGCCTACAGGAGGTTCACACGACCGCCCGCAGCTCTTCTGAGGACACGCCTCCTGTGGTAACGCCTCCTTCTGACTTCACAGAGCGGAGAAGGCCAGCAAGCTTCAGACGGTCCCGGGAAACCTGGAGATAAGTGTGGACTCGCTTCCCATGGAGCTCCCCAGTAGGTTCCTGTGATGCTCTTTCTCCTGGCCTTCTCGCTCTGACCGCGTCTGCTCTCGTCTCCCAGACTGCGTGACGTCCTCGTACGTGTGCGTCAAGCCCTTCCAGGACTGCAGCGTCCATCCCCCGACGGTGGAGGTGGAGGAGTTCCTGCCGGACTCGGCAAAGTTCGCTCATCCTCACACCGTCTACAAGAATCACATCTACATCTACCCCAAACATCTCAAGTATGACAGTCAGAAGAGTTTTGCCAAGGTGAGGACGTGACCTCTGATGAGTCATTATACAAGGTGCATTTCGTCTTCATGGTGAGCGTGTCCGGCTGCACATTGGCGCTTTTTGCAGTGGGGAAAAGTACTTGAGTAAAGGGGCTCTGTTACTTTCTCACGTTTTTCTTTTGTACTGATTATTCTACTTGACGACATTAGTGATTGAGTATCTGTATCTTTACTCCACTACATTTGAATGGACACTTAGTCGGCATCTTTTTCTACCGTGGTTAATTTCTCGTATCGCCATCTGCAGGGTGAGGAAAGTACTGAATGCTGTTTATGAGCTAAATCACCTGAACGTCAATTAGCAGTTGTACGTTTTTGCACATTTGAGTTTGACCGAGACTGACTATTTGTTTTTGTTGTTTTTTTTAATCTTTTTTGTTCTGCCATTTAGAAATATTGAGGTGTTACATCTCAATACTATATTATCATTAGGAAACGAAAACCTCATAAATAAAGAGTGTCTTGTTTTTCAAATGTCTTAGTGTTTTTGAGCCTAAATTCAGTAGGAGTAAAGTATTTAAGTTCTTTTTACTCAAGTTAAATTTTACTCAAGTCTTCTTGGAATTGGTGAATTGGAGTAATTTGTATGGAAAAAGTATCTGTAGGGTTTTCCGATATTCTTTACAGACTAGCATTGAAAAAATACAAGTAACGTTCTCTGCATCAGATAAAAGCACGTTTTTGCTCACGTTCGACAAAACAGTCTTTGTATGTTCAAACAAGGTCTTGTAATAAAAAGGAACTTTTGAGCACGTGCTTTCTTCCTGTGCTTCTGGAGCAGGCCCGGAACATCACGGTCTGTGTGGAGTTCAGAAACTCTGATGAGGAACACGCCAAGCCACTTCAGGTTCATCCGTGTCTCCACGCATCAGGGGTCAGGGTTTGACACTAACTCAGTTCCACCCTCACAGGTCATCTACGGGAAGCCCGGAGGTCCGCTCTTCACCAGCAGCGCCTGCAGCACAGTCCTGCATCATTCTCCTAACCCTGACTTCTATGAAGAGGTGGGTTCCATACTCCAGCCTTCAGTAGAACGTTCTGATGTCTGCGCTTTGTGTGAGCCAGGTGAAGATACAGCTTCCCACCAATCTTCACGAGAAGCACCATCTCCTCTTCAGCTTCTATCACGTGACCTGTGACATCAACGCCAAGACCAACTCCAAGAAGAAAGAGGCTCTTGAAACCCCAGGTATTCCTCATCAGGACCGGTTCTCCTCGGGTCTGTGCTTTAACAGCGCCTGTGGGTTGCTTTCAGTGGGATACGCCTGGCTTCCTCTTTTAAAGGATGGCCATCTGTCCTCTCAGGAGTTCAGTATTCCTGTTTCATCTACTCTGCCTTGTGGGTATCTCCTCAAACAGCCGGCGTCCTCCAGGGTAAGCACGGGAGAGTGAAAGAAAGCAGACTTCCTGTGGATTGTTCAACCGTCCTATATTTCTGTGCAGAGCGGCTCAGATGTGAAGTGGGTTGATGGGGGCAAGGACTTATTTAAAGTCTCCACTTTGGTGCTTTCTACAGTTTACACTCAGGTAAGAAGGTTTTACTAAAAAATACCAGAAAGCTGCTTTAGTTTAGACAATATTGAATGGCTGGGGTGAATTGTTATGGAGTTATGGAACACGGTCCTCATAAAGCACAAGTCTGTGGAACACGGTCCTCATAAAGCACAAGTCTGTGGAACACGGTCTTCATAAAGCACAAGTCTGTGGAACACGGTCCTCATAAAACGCAACTTGTGGAACACGGTCCCTATAAAGCACACGTCTGTGGAACACGGTCCTCATAAAACAAGTCTGTGGAACACGGTTCTCATAAAACACAACTATGAGGAACACGGTCCCCATAAAGCACATGTCTGTGGAACATGGTCCTCATAAAACACAACTATGTGGAACACGGTCCTCATCAAGTACAAGTTTGTGGAACATGGTCCTCATTAAGGACAAGTCTGTTGAACACGTCCTCATAAAACAGAAATCTATGGAACAAAGTCCTCATAAAACACACGTTTGTAAAACACGGTCCTCATAAAGCACAAGTCTGTGGAACATGGTCCTCATAAAACACAAGCCTGGATAACACGGCTCTCATAAAACACAATTATGTTGGGGGGAATTTCAACAATGAATTTTTCACACTGATATGTTGGTGATTTGTAACGCGGTGATAATTGTGTGTGTTTCTAGGACCCGCACCTGAGCAGCTTCTTCCAGCAGTGCCAGACACAAGACAAGGGCATTTCTCAACTTCCTACCTCAGACTTCCTCAGCTGCCTTAAAGTACGTTTAGCCTGCTTTTACTTTACTTTCATTTATTCACACTCATCCTTTTGCTCTTTTTCATCTTGGTTTTTGATGAAAGCAAAAGAAACTGTTCATACAAATAAAAATAACACATCATTAATAAATATGAAATGTGTCAAAGTTCACACTGACATGTTTAATGTTGAGTGATATTTATACAAATTACACTAATATTTTGTAATAAAATTCAAAAAAGTTCAACACGTATTCCAAGTCCGTTCTTTTTGGTGATAATTAACACTTCTTTTGTATTTGCTGATTCTGAATTAACGTTATTGCTTACTTCATTACATTTTGTTCTATTATTATATAATTATGAAATCATTCTTTATATCATTCTTTTGCTGTGGTGCTTTCTCAGGGCCTTCTGAACATGCAGAAGATCCACGTGATGGTGCGCTTTCTCCCCGTGCTCCTCAACCGTCTGTTTAAAGTGCTGACGCAGAACGACACGGACGAGGTGACCACCAGCACCTGCAGGTACCCGCCCCCCATCACGACCCCCTGCTGACCTCCTGCTGACCTCTGACCTCTTCTCTCTCAGGGTGCTGCTTCACGTCCTCGCCAAGTGTCATGAAGACAGCCTGGAACATCACCTACACTCCTACGTCAAGGTGCGACACCTCACTCACCCAGATACACGGAATCCAGAATCAGGAGATAAAGGATCAAGCCACGTTTGTTTTATTTACTTGTGGACTTTATTTACACGAAGTGGAAATTGAGAGTGGGTGAGAGAGAGAGAGAGAGAGAGAGAGAGAGAGAGGGTAAAGGAGAGAGTGAGTGAGATAGAGAGTGAAGGAGTAGGTTGGTGAGTGAGTGAGTGAGTGAGTGAGTGAGTGGGTTAGTGAGAGAGACAGAGAGTGAATAGGTGGATGAGAGAGTGAGAGAGAGAGAGAGAGAGAGAGAGAGAGAGAGAGAGAGAGAGAGTGTGAGAGGGAGAAGGTGGGTGAGTAAGAGAGAGTGAGTGAGATAGTGAGATAGAAAGTGAATGAGTAGGTGGGTGAGACAGAGAGAGAGAGAGAGAGAGAGTAAAAGAGAGAGAGAGAGAGAGAGAGAGAGAGAGAGAGAGAGAGAAAGACAGCCAGTTAGGGAGTAGGTGGGTGAGTGAAAATGAGTGAGTGAGAGAGAGAGAGAGAGAGAGATATAGAGACAGTGATTAAGTGAGTGAGAGAGTGAACATAGCTGAGTAAGTGTTGTGTGTAGTAGCACTTCAGTGTGATGAACAGCTTCCTGTCCCTCGTTCAGTTTGTGTTCAAGACGGAAGACTGCGGCTTCAGGACGGTTCACGAGGAGCTGGCCAAGGGCATGACCTCTGACCTGAAGAGCAACGAGCCCTCCGTCATCAAGAGCATCCTCAGGTTCTCCTGGTTCTTCCTGGAGATCATGGCCAAGTCCATGGCCCAGCACCTGGTGCTCAACGCCAAGCTGAAGGTGAGGAGCAGACGACCAATCATACTTGAGTAAAAGTACAGATACGTACTGCATAAGTTACTCCACTACAAGTAAAAAGTCACCGGTATAAAAAGACTTGAGTCAAAGTAGCAAAGTATCACATTTTAAAAGAACTTGAGTATTTTACTCATACTGAATTTAGGCAACAACAAAAAAAACAAAGAAATGTGAAAAAACTCTATTCATGAGGTTTTATTTTCTAATGCAGAAACTAAATGTAACACCTCCATGTTGCAAAAATGGTAAAACAAAATTTAAAAAAGGACTAAAGTCAGTCTCAGTCAAACTCAAATGTGCCAAAAAATATTAAAATAAATAAAATTCACATCACAATAAAATAAAGACTTTGATGTGATTCTCAGTGATCTCTCAGTCAATACCTGCAATAGACATTTATTCACGTTGCACAAAAATTATTAAGCTAAAATATAGTCACGTCAGTGTGTTTATTTTGCCATATTAGGGTTGGTAACTTTACAATATCAAAAATCAGAGAAGTGAAAAATCAAAAAATGTAAAAGCAGAAAAGATCTGTAGAGTTTAACGTGACATTAAATAAAGCCTTGATCTCATCTTTATTTACTTATAAAAAAGAACAAAACAAAAAGACTGATCTGCTGCTGTTGTGTCAGTCAAGTTGCGATAGTTCACGCCTGGAATTCACGTTTACATGGTTTCTAAGTCACAATTAGCTACAATCAGTCTACAGACGGCGAAATCGCCTCGTTCGGCCAATTAAATGAACCACGATAAAAATTGATTATGGTTTGTCGCGCACAATCAAGATGTAACGAGTAACGATAAGTGTCAATTCAAATGTAGTGAAGTGAAAAGTACAGCTATCAATCACAAATGCAGTGGAGTAGAGAGTAAAAGTTGCTTATGTTGTTTGATACTCAGAACAAATACAAAGTAGCCAAAAATCTCTCTTAAAAACACATTATTTTTCCTTGGCTTTTTAAACCGGTATGAGTTGTTGGCTTTTACGGTTTTATTGATTTTAAATCGTTTTGAAATCTGTTATTGATTTCTGCGTTTTTATATCGACATACTGAATTTGATGGTTTTATTGTTCGTGTACAGCACTTTGGCCAACATTTTGCTTTATAAATAAACCTGAATTGGGGAAAAAAAACATACTTGAGTAAAGTAACAAAGTCCATTTACTCAAGTACTTTGCACCTCTGTGTTTGTTCAGCTGCCACGCCCGCAGCGCTTCCCCGGGGGTTTCCTGAGTCGCCTGGAGACGCTGGTGATGAGTCTGTCGGATCACGTCTTCTGGAAGAGTCGAGATCTGCTGGAGGAGACGCGCAGCGCCAACACGGCCATCGCCGCCTTCGTGAAGGTCAGGAGTACTTGAGTACTTTGGGAATTTTTGGGAATTTTGTAAATGTACAATATACGTATGTATAATACAATGGATTCCTAAAAAATGTAAAAAAGTACAATGAACGCGTACAGAAACTGAAAAAAAATTCTTTAGACATTGAAACACCGAGCGTAGTATTTGTACTTGTATTAGTACTTGTACTTTATTGATTGCTTTATTGAATTTCTCAAGAACTGTGCGATTTTAAAAGTTGCTTATGTTTTTGATGCTCAGTACAAGTACAAAGTAGCCAAAAGTACTAGTAAGTAAAAATGTATAATATTAACAAAATTTACAGAAATTGCCCAAAGTGTACTCAAGTACTTTACACCTCTGCAGAAGAACCGCTGCACAGATTTACATTGAAAAATGGGGATCGAAAACGTATTTGTTTAAAAATGTATTATGGAAAAACGTATCATACTTACATGCATATATGTTTTATTGGCTCAAAAACAGAAATATAAAAAATGAGACACTCCATGGTACGTAACAGTGGCTAAATAACACTGGAAGAAGTGAGATTAACCTAAAAACAATCATTAATATTTGAACAGACAGACCGTGTTGTATCCGCTAGATCCGTGCTAACGGCTAACAGCTAGCGCCTGAAAACGAGTCCGTAAGAACACAAAAGCTTTGTAGCAAACAAATATCAGGAGACTTTTATTCGAATAAAAACGGTAATCTTAATACATATCTGCAAAAATGACAAGTGTGTGTGTGTGTGTGTTGTTCTCTACACAGCGCTGCTTCACGCTCATGGACCGAGGTTTCACCTTCAAGCTGATCAACAACTACATCAACATGATCACGTCCAGCGACAACAAGGTAGCACTTCCTGTCCGGCGCGGCGTTCCGCAGCTGAGGCTGATCAGTGTGTGTGTGTGTGTGTGTGTGTGTGGTTCCAGATCCTGTCTGAGCTCAAGTTCGACTTCATCAGGGAAGTGTGTAACCACGAGCACTACGTGCCGCTGAGTTTGCCCCTCCCCTCCGCTCAAATCCCCGGTGAGTGGCCACGCCCCCACTCATTAACATAGCCACTAGAGCTGCACGATTCTGGATGAAATGAAAAACATTTTTTTTTGCTTAAAATAAAGTTCACAATTCTGGATATTTTTTTCTTTTAAATATTTAACCCTGAAAATCAGGTGGTCAAACAGCAATATAATAACACGTATAACTATTATAGTTATAGCAATATTATATTATACTGTATCACTATTATATTTTGTTTTAATAAAAAAAAATGGAATGCAAAATAATGTAATGTAATGTTAAAATAATATTAATTATGAAAAATGAAATTAAATCACCATTAATCTAAAAAAAACAAAAAAACATTCCATGGTATTATGTAAAGTTGAGGACATAATGATTAGCTGTTTAAAAGCACTTTTGAAATACCTATCAAACACTGATTATTTTGTTGCTGTGTGTGGTTTGCTAAGTGTCGTCTTCTGGTTTGAAACCACAATAAACACACACACACACACACACACACACACACACACACACACACTTGTCCACTAAAATCCTGTTTCAGGTAGTAAATTGTCAGAGATTGTCGGAGACTTACTTTAGCGTTGTGTTTAATCACTCATTTTCCCTGTTTGTTTTCTGTTTTTTAAACTCACTTCGCACACACACACAAGCTGACAGAGAGATCACTCATGATGGGGGGCGGAGATGGGGGATGGGGGTGGAGTCCAGATCGCGATCTTTTAGTGATTAGCCGTGCGGCTCTAATAGCCACGCCCCTCACCTCTGTCTCGTCTCTCCCTGACAGATAAAGCAGCTGCGGAGAACCAGAGGACTCTGGGTAATCACACTCTGCTTGACACTTTGAGCCGCGAGAGACCAGGGGTGTCAAACGTACGGCCCGCGGGCCAGATCCGGCCCCCAAGGAGGTTTGATCAGGCCCGCAGAAAAATTAGAGCGTGGAAAAACATGCATAAAAGGCTTGGCATTCATATTTCTTAAAAGCTGTTTTCATCAGAGTAGAACGGCGTATCACTCGCTCTCTACCTCTCATCCTACACCCTCATTAGCCAAAATGTCGTTACCCAAACGGGGAAAAGTAGTTTGTAGTAGAAAAGTAGTAGTCTAGAATTTTCAAAGAAAACCCATTTTTTTTAACCACGTCCTTTTTATATACAGAGAATAAATTTATTTAAAATATATTTATTTTCCCGTTTATTTATATTTCTAAGGAATTATGAGGTAATTTTTGTACTTGTTTATTTCAGACTCACTAATGGTCTATAAGAAGAAGAACATATAACCCAAAAAAAAAAACAAATGTTCATGGAATTCCGTGTAATTCATGGAATGTTTTATAGAAGGAGCGTTCACAACATGTCAACATGTTCCTAATGTTCTTGTGCCTCTTTACACCGACA
>MU204250.1:15474218-15486718 GCA_017309775.1 Paedocypris sp. Pulau Singkep | reverse complement strand
CTGTCTGTTTGTTTGTCTATCTATCTGTCCATCAACCAATCTATCTATCTATCTATCTATCTATCTATCTATCTATCTATCTATCTATCTATCTATCTATCTATCTATCTATCTATCTATCTATCTATCTATCTATCTATCTATAACCCTCCATTTATCCCTCTGTCTGTCTGCTGTCTATCTATCTATCTATCTATCTATCTATCTATCTATCTATCTATCTATCTATCTATCCCTCTCTGTCTGTCTATCTATCTATCTATCTATCTATCTATCTATCTATCTATCTATCTATCTATCTATCTATCTATCTATCTATCTATCTATAACCATCCATCTATCCCTCTCTGTCTATCTATCTATCTATCTATCTATCTATCTATCTATCTATAACCATCCATCTATCCCTCTCTGTCTGTCTGTCTGTCTATCTATCTAACTATCTGTGTATCTGTGTATCTATCTATCTATAACCATCCATCTATCTATCTATCTATCTATCTATCTATCTATCTATCTATCTATCTATCTATCTATCTATCTATCTATCTATCTATCTATCTATCTATCTATCTATCTATCTATCTATCACCATCCATCTCTCCCTCTCTCACCGACGTGATTGGTTAGCTCATTGTGGTGTAATCCTCCCCCAGTTCCCGTCGGCGTTTTTCCAGAGCAAGGCGGACATGTGCGGGAGTCTGTGCTACGAGATCCTGCGCTGCTGCAACCACCGCTCCAGCTCCACGCAGACACAGGCCGCCGCCCTGCTCTACGTCCTCATGAGGAGCAACTTCCTGTTCACGCAGGGCCGCTCCATCATCCGCTCGCACCTGCAGGTCAGGCCCCGCCCCGAGCCCGACTCTCTCCCGCCCCCAGCCAATCAGAGCTGGCGTCTGCGCAGGTGATCAAAGCCGTGAGTCAGCTGATCGCGGACGGCGCCATCGGAGGCTCGTGTTTCCAGCAGTCGCTCGCCGTCATCAACAACTTCGCCAACGGAGACGCGCCGCTCAGAGTGAGAGTCCGCCCTTCACATTTCATTTCGTTTTCCCGTTGACATTTCATTTCGTTTTGCATCGTCACTTTGTAATTAAGGTTTTGTTTAGTTGTTGTAATTGACATTTTGTTTCGTTTTGCAAGGTTACTTGGAAATACACGTTTTACTTCGTTTTACATTGTTTTTCGGATTTTAATTAGCTTAACTTTGTTTCTTTGTAATTTATGTTTTATTTAGTTTTACATTTTTACTTTGTACTTTACGTTTGTTTTTGTTTTTCATTGTTTTGTTGTTTTTCAGATTTCATTTGGTTTTACATTGTTACATTATAATATACATGCTATTTAGCTTTATATTTTTACTTTGTAATTTTAGTTTTTTTGTTTTTTGTTGTTTCATAGTTTTTTCAGATTTTGTTATTTTGTAATTGACATTTTATTTAGTTTTACATAGTTTTTCAGGTTTTATTTAGGTTTACATTGTTTCATTGTTTTTCAGATGTTATTTAGTTGTACATTGTTACTTTGTAATGCACATTTTAATTATATTTTCATCGGTACTTTGTCATTTTACATTTTATTTACTTTTACATTTTCACTTTGTCATTTTACATTTTATTTACTTTTACATAGTTTTTCAGATTTGTATTAGTTTGACATGGTAACATTGTAATTTACTTTTTATTTGCTTTGACATTGTTACAATATTTTTCAGGTTTAAATCAGCTTTACGTTGTAATTTACAGTTGTAATTTAGTTTCACATTGTTACTTTTTTTTAATCTAGTTTTACACAGTTTTGTTGTTTTTTCACAATTGCTTTCGTTTCGCATCGTTTCATCGTGATTGAACTTTGATTTGCTTTTGTGCGCTGACGTCCTCCAGCACACGGCCTTCCCCGCGGACGTGAAGGACCTGACCAAGAAGATCCGCACCGTCCTGATGGCCACGTCTCAGATGAAGGAGCACGAGAAGGACCCGGAGATGCTGGTGGACCTGCAGTACAGCCTGGCCAACTCCTACGCCAGCACGCCCGAGCTGAGACGCACCTGGCTGGAGAGCATGGCCAAGATCCACGTGAGGAACGGAGACCTGTCCGAGGTGAGAGGAAGTGTGGGCGGAGCCACCGGCCGGCCCTTTTAACCCCTTCGTCCTCGCCCCAGGCGGCCATGTGCTACGTCCACATCTCTGCGCTCATCGCCGAGTCTCTGCGGAGGAGAGGTGAGAGATCTCCTTTCTTTCTCAAACGCACAACATTTTGAGCTTTCTAATTAACGGTTCTAATTATGGTATTTATGCAAATATAAGCACCCCTTTTTTTCCACTTGCCAGGTGCTTCTAATCGCCGTTTTCAAATATGCGCAAATATTAATGCGCAGTAAATGTTTATATGTTTTCAGTCGGGAGCGATCGCAAATAAACGGAAACACATCGTCCTTATGCAGCGTTGTGCTTAAAAAGTCGTGTAAAATGTTACTGGCTCAATAACAGAAATAAAGAAACATTAGACAGGTGGAGACACTTAGCAGAGACAGAATAACACTGGAAGAAGTTGGATTACACTAAGTACGATAATTTATTTTACAACAGAGACTACAAACCACATCCAGGTAGCTCAGCGCTAACGGCTAACGAGTCCAACATAGAAAGAGAACGTCGTAAAAAGGGAACAGTCAAAAAAATGTTTTTTTTTGTGTCTGAAATATCAGGGGGGTGCTTATATTTGCATGAATACGGTATTTGTTTCTTGTTAATGCTTTCTATTTTTAACTACCAAACATGTGCTTGTCTTCCTAACGTTTAAAATCAATCTTTATTTATTTATTTTTTATCTTCACTGTTTTTCCACGAGAGACTAACGCACATTATAAATATATATATATATATATATATATATATATATATATATATATATATATATATATATATATACACACACACACACACATATATATATATAGTATTTTAGCATAATAGCATCAATTTGCCACCACAAAGATGTGAGTTTTAGGGACGACAGTTGGGAAGATACAGAGCTAGCTTGAGCTAAAGCTAACGGCTAAACGACGAGTAGTGATGGGAAGATACAGAGCTAGCTTGAGCCTAAGCTAACGGCTAAATGACGAGTAGTGATGGGAAGATACAGAGCTAGCTTGAGCTAAAGCTAACGGCTAAATGATGAGTAGCAATGGGAAGATACAGAGCTAGCTTGAGCTAAAGCTAACGGCTAAATGACGAGTAGCAATGGGAAGATACAGAGCTAGCTTGAGCTAAAGCTAACGGCTAAATGGCGAGTAGCGATGGGAAGGTACAGAGCTAGCTTGAGCTAAAGCTAACGGCTACACGACGAGTAGCGATGGGAAGGTACAGAGCTAGCTTGAGCTCAAGCTAACGGCTACACGACGAGTAGCGATGGGAAGGTACAGAGCTAGCTTGAGCTAAAGCTAACGGCTACACGACGAGTAGCGATGGGAAGGTACAGAGCTAGCTTGAGCTAAACTAACGGCTAAACATTGAGTAGCCAGGTTCACGTTCGTAATAAGAATCATAATAAGAGTAGGAATTACTATATATAGCGTGTTAGCATCTAGCGTTGTCGCTTACTGGCCCGGCATGTGTGTACATCGCAATGATGATGATGAAGATGAAGATGTGTTTTGCTGTGCGCAGAACTCTGCTTTTGTCGTGTGTGTGTTCGTGTGTGTTGCTAAGCGAGCGCTTCTGTGTTTGTGTCCAGCGCTGGCTGAAGGCTTGGCATCATGCATGAGGTCCAGCGCTTGCTTGCGTTTTATATCGTGCTAGGTATCGTATCCGCTACATCCAGATCATTTCACTCTGCGTTTACTCACATGTTGACCAGTCGTGCTGCGTCCACCTCGTTTGACCTGAAGCGAGGCCTAGTTCAACTTCAAGTTTATTAGCGCTTTTCTCAGTTCCAGACCAACGCAAAGTCACTATGCGAATTAGGAAAAAAATAGTCTTTACAGAAGAAGAACTGTGTTCAAAAATTAGGGAAAAAGAGTCTGTTGAAGAAAGAAAAATGTCCATTGTCCATCGTTGTTCAGACTATGAGCTACCTGGAAAATAATAAAGCGAAAGCAAGTTACGTGATAAATTAAGCAGAATAAATAAACAGTAATTACACCTATTCTGAAAATAAGACCTAGTTCTTTTGAGCTAGAATCTCTAAATTGAAAAACAACACCTTTTTCCGAAAATAAGACCTAGTTCTTTGGAGCTAGAATCTTTAAACCAAATAAATACAATTATGCCTTACCCGAAAATAATAACTAGATCTTCTGATCTACAGTCTTGAAACCAAATATAGTAATTACACCTTTCCCGAAAATAAGACCTAGTTTTTTTTAGCTATAATCTTTAATCCAAATAAATATACAGTAATTACACCTTTCTCGAAAACCTAGTTCTTTAAAGCTAAAATCTTTAAACCAAATAAATATACAGTAATTACACCTTTCCTGAAAGTAAGACCTAGCTCTTTTTGTAATTCAGAAAACCAGCCAATCATTAAAGCCGCCCTGCACAAGGAGGTTTTCTGGATAGTTTACATTTACTGCGATCGCAACCCAACGTGCCGTGTTGTAAAGTTCAGGTTCCTTTCTGTATTAAAAAAAAACAAGATGGCCGCCCTGGGCCGGCTGGTCACAGTGGGGAAACGTCCATCAGCTGGTGCGTTTCTGTAGCGTCCGGCCTGAGCGTTGGCGTGATGATGTCACCCATGTCCGCAGGATACTGGAAGATCTCCGGCGTGAGTCCCGAGGAGAGCCGTGTGAATAACTCGAGCCCTTTACTAACTCCACACGACGGAGAAAGTGAGTCTCCTTCAGCACGAGGAACGCTGAAAGACTTGCTGGCCACCGCTCAATCTAGTAGTTCAGTGACAGTTTGGAGAAGCGGACAAAACACAAACCCAATTTGAATTTGTGATGTCACAGAACCTACAAATCAGTGTCAGGGGGAGGGGCTACGAAAAAGTGGGTGGTGACTGAGTGGGTGGTTTTGTACGCCACCGTTTGACAATAAAGAGAGAATCCACAATTATACGTGGCTTTACCAGCTGCCGGTGGCTAACAGCAAGCCTTTCAAACGTTAATAATGAAGTTAATAATACTGACTCTTTAAACAATTATTTATGATTTACAGGTGTTTTTTTTTTTTACTATAAAATCTTATTTGGGCAAATTTAATCATTGGTTTGAATGTTTATTCATCAGTACTACGTATATAATTGTCCTACCAGTCCAAAGCGTAAGTTGTAATTGAACAAACTATATTTATTATCCACTAGATGGCAGTGTTGTACCTTGTTGGCCTGAACTCATTTACATTTAACATTTACATTTAGAGTTAATATGCGGCGACATTGTAGTTCTGTGAAGAACTCGTTGCCGATGTGTTTTGCTGGAGTGTTGGAGTGATGAAATGTTCTAATCTCAGTGACGTAGTTCTCAGATATTCCACCGATCCAGTCCTGCTGTTTCACTCTTATCAGATTATTGTTCCAGAACGGAAATCACCTTTTGTAATGTGCTAGATCCAATTTAACACTATTCCAGCATTTTAGTTGCTTTTCTTTTGCTGTAAGTTTGAAAGAAAACTACCACAATTAAACCAATTCCAAGTAACTAATTCTAAGTAACCAAGTCACTAATTCCAACTCAATTCTGAACTAAATTTAAGCTTCAAAAGAGACTCAGATTGTGATGATGACAACTTTCACCGTATTCAGAGCGTCTAGGGGCTGATTTTTGCCGTCATCTGTGTGACTGGTGGTCAGTAAAGAAGCCAAATATCCCGAGAGTTGTTCTTTCTTCACGAGAGCGAGTGAACTGTGAGAGGTTGGACTATTGTTGTGAGGAGTTTGGTCACTGGCTACTTAAACGAGTTTGTTTTTTTTTTGTCGGAATGTGGTTTTGCCGTTTCAGTGCAGTTTGACGTGGCTGTCGGATCCGACACTTACTGACTCCAGGCGACAATTCTAAATCGTGTCTCCTGCACTTTTTTTAATCATCCGTGGGTGAATTAAGTCAAGATTGATGAACTATATTCATTATCCACCAGATGGCAGTGTTGTACCTCATTGACCTGAATCGCAGAACTGCTGCTCACAATATCAATCTACATATATTAATACCAAATGCTTAGTCACGCAAGCATCGCAGAAGACAAGCTCATTAACAGCCACATAAAGACTTTTATTTCAGACTTTGACTTTTATTCTGGAGCACGACAGGCTTTGGAGTCAGAGAGTGTTTGTTGACGCTGTGTGTTTGCATGTGAGCCAGCCTCCTTCAGCATGGGCTGGGCCGCCTTCCTCAGCATCTCGCCTAACGTGGAGGAAGAGGGGGCGATGAAGGAGGACGCCGGCACTCAGGACACGCCCTACACTGAGGTACATCAGTCTGGGTCACAGAGAAGGATAGAACAGAGACTAGGGCTCGACCGTAGAAGTTGGATTGAAGGTGTGGACGTTACATTATAGTAGAGCGTGTTTACATTAGAGGCAAACTCTGTGTTCTAACTGTGTTTACAGTAAGAGATGAGACGCAGGGGTGGACCTGAAGATACACAAGAGCCGTTTCTAAAACCGTATCTCTTTTAAAAGTAGCCCAGGCGTTTGTTCAAATTTTAAAGAGAGCAAAGTGAGAGAGAAA
The DNA here is from genome assembly GCA_017309775.1 of Paedocypris sp. Pulau Singkep. Lineage (NCBI taxonomy): Eukaryota > Metazoa > Chordata > Actinopteri > Cypriniformes > Paedocypris > Paedocypris sp. Pulau Singkep. The sequence goes on along the minus strand of MU204250.1, from coordinate 15,480,048 downwards.
GAGAGAGAGATAGTGAGAAACAGTGACAGTGAGAGAGTGAGAAAGACACTGAGCGAGAGAGAGAGAGAGACACTGAGCGAGAGAGAGAGAGAAAGAGAGAGAGATAGTGAGAAACAATGACAGAGAGTGAGAAAGACACTGAGCGAGAGAGAGAGAGAGAGAGAGAGAGAGAGAGAGAGAGAGAGAGAGAGAGAGAGAGAGAGAGAGAGAAAGAGAGAGAGAGAGAGAGAGAGAGAGAGAGAGAGAGAGAGAGAGAGAGAGAGAGAGAATGAGCGAGAAAGAGTAGAGACAGTGAGAGAGAGAGACAATGAGAGAGAGAAAGAGAGACAGTGAGAGAGAGACAAACAGTAAGAGAGGGAGACAGTGAGAAAGAGACAAACAGTAAGAGAGACACTGAGCGAGAGAGAGTGAGAGACAGTGAGAGAGAGAGAGAGAGAGAGTGAGAGACAGTGAGAGAGAGGCAAACAGTAAGAGAGAGAAAGAGAGAGAGAGAGAGAGATACAATGAGCGAGATAGAGACAAACAGTAAGAGGGAGAGAGACACTGAGAGAGAGAGAGTGAGAGAAAGAGAGACAGTGAGAGAGAGAGAAAGACTGAGAGAAAGAGAGAACGAGAGAGACACAGAGAGAGAGAGAACGAGAGAGACAGAGACAATGAGAGACAGACAGAGAGAACGAGACAGAGGTGTATTAAAGGTTGTAATGATACAAACGTATCATCCTGTAATACAGTGTTTATATGCGTATAAATAATGTCAATCATGAATGTGTGACGGACGTTTTCCACGTTACTGCAATATCAACATCGCGGCACAACTCAAACGGGTTCTCACGTTCACGGCGTTTAACCGCCTGGTGTGAAGGTCTGACCTCTGACCTCTGACCTCTGCTGCAGGACACGCTCCTGGCCGAGCTGGAGCTGTGTGTGGATTACCTGTGGAAGTCCGAGAGATACGAGCTGATCGCCGACATCAACAAGCCCGTCATCGCCGTCTTCGAGAAGAGGCGGGACTACAAGGTGCGGAGAGGCGGGGCCGGCCTCCTGGAGCTCCGCCTGCAGATTAACCTTCTCCGTCTGCTTCCTCAGCGTCTGTCGGAGCTCTACTACGACATCCACCGCTCCTACCTGAAGGTCCACGAGGTGGTCAACTCCGAGAAGAGACTGTTCGGCCGCTACTACCGCGTGGCTTTCTACGGTCAGGTGAGGCGTAGACTCCGCCCCCGGCTGCTGATTGGTCAGACCTCTAGGCTTCGCCGCTCAACTGGAGTTTAGATGGTCACGTTGTGTTCGATTGCGACGCAAAGCCACCACGCTAAGAAATGTGAAGCTCTGCATTGGAATATTGTCGCAAATATTGTTCCACACAAAATGTCGTTTAAAACGGCGTCACGACTCGGCAAATCATTATCAGTCAAAATCTTTTACAAAATGATTTTAGCCCGGTTGTAACTCTATATTTTTGTCCATCTTGAAACCCAGATCTAATAAAAATCAGGCAGGTGCTTTTATTTGCTTAAATACGGTAGTAACTACCGTATACATTTTTTAAATACGTATGTAAACACTTTAAATCAAATTCAAATTTTATTCAAATTTTATTTGTCACATACAAATGATACAACATGTAGTGAAATTTTGGTCGTTCCAGCTTTAAACCTAAGGATGGGGGAGATACAATAAAAAGATAAAGAATAGAAGTACGATGAAACAGGTATTATAACTTTATTACAAGATAACACGTGTGTTTTATCTTGTTTTGACTTTTAATAACGACACAGAAAGATTGCTAATCAAATACGGTAGTAGCTACCGTATTTACGTAAATATAAGCACCCTCTTTTTTCACATTTTTGATGCTCAAAATCTTGGGCGGTGCTTATAATTGGCAATTTAAAGAGGCGTGTTAATTCGTAAAATATGAATTTTTCCATATTTCAAGTCTGGAGCAGTCGCTAATAAACGCAATCATGTCGTCTTCACGCAATGTTACGACGCAAAGATTGCAAAAATAAAGATTGTTTTATGGTTCTGGGAGATTTTATTATTCAAGTAAAAACGACATTGAATTGATACGAGTTACTTCCGGTTTGTAAAATAAAAGAAGATATATTATTTGTAAGAGAAAATTAATGTAATTTAAGCACAAATGTAAAAAAAAGGGAATTGAGTTTTTTAGTTTTTTTTTTTTGCCGGACTAATTCAGGGGTGCTTCTATACGCGTGAATGTGGTATTTCACGAGATGTTAGAATCTCTCAGTAAACGGCGCGTCATGTTGGTTCTGATTGGTGCGTGTGGGCGGAGCTTCCCGTGACTTCCTTCTTCCTTCTCTGTGTCTTCTTCTGTGGTGCGCTCACCTGCAGGCCTGGGTGAGTCTTCTTCTTCTTCTTCTTCTTCTCTGAGTGGAATCACTTTCCTCATCCATCTGATTGTGGCTAGTCACGCTAGTCATGTGATGCTGCTCACTACTCAGTGTGTTACACTTACACTTTACTTTCTACTTGCTTATTTACTTACTTAATGTGTAACTACCGTAATAACCGTCAGTCATTGGCCAAACAAGTCCACGAGAACAGTGTAGAGGCATAAAGTACTTGAGTAACTAGACTTTGTCACTTAAGGTATTTTTGTAAATTTTGTACATATACAATATTTATTCATATGTATCATACAATTGATCCTCAAAAAAAGAAAAAAAAAGTGTGACAAACGCGTAAAGATACTGGAAAAATTCTTTAGACATTGAAACACCGTATTTGTACTTGTATTAGTACTTGTACTTAATGGATGGTGTGAATTCATTGGGACTGTGTGAGTTTAACAGTTGCTTCTCTTTATGATCCTCGGTACAAGTACAAAGTAGCCAAAAATTTTACAAAATGTACAAAAATACCTAAAGTAACAAAGCCTAAATACCCAAAGTATTTACTCAAGTACTTTCCACCTCTGCCACATTGTTTGCTGATGTCGGCTGGACGTTTTCCTGACTGCTACACGCGCCTGGCACTTTCAGATTATATATCTGTAAAACTGTAGATAATCTCGTCTTCCTTTTTCTGTATATTTTTATATTTTTTACGCGAGTATGTGTATTTGTTTTTTTTTTATTTGCTGTTTTTTATACATACTGTGTTCTATTTCATGTCATTCGTTCTCTCTCTCGTCGTGTCTCTTTTTTCACGGCATTCTTTGCGAGAAGCAATTCCAGAATTTTTTTTTTTCCTTACATTTTTTTTTCTTTTAAAAATAAAAGAAAGTAATTGTATAGGGAACAGTGCAAATGACAAAAAACAAAGCCGCGGCGCTCTGTGGATCCTGACCGGTCCTGATCTGGATGTGACGGCAGGGTTTCTTTGAGGAAGAGGAGAGCAAGGAGTTCATCTACAAGGAGCCGAAGCTGACGGGGCTGTCGGAGATCTCCCAGAGGCTCCTCAAACTCTACTCCGACAAGTTCGGAGCCGACAACGTCAAGATGATCCAAGATTCCAACAAGGTGCGGAAAACAACTTTGCTCTCCTTGGAAAAGAAAAAACCTCAAATTGAAAAATCAGTCAAATGCTTTAAATACAATAATAATAGAGGGACATATAAAATTATTTTTATTATCCTTCTTCAAGTGGCGTGTTTCTAAACAGTCGTGGATTTTATACCCCTTTTATGTTCCTATAAAAAAAAACGTCATCAGTTACTTCTCACAAATAGTAACTGAGTTGCAATGTTATAAAAGTAACTAATTACCAGGGAAAGTAACTGTTGAGTTACTGAGGATTTTTTTTTTTCAATTTGTCAAATAAATGTTAAATATTAAATACTGCTTTCAATATTAAATAGGTTAAGTGAATGAAAGGGTTAGGTTTCACTTAATAATATGTTATTTAATAATATGTTACTAAATAAGATAAATTATTATTATACAGCTTTTAGTATGTTAAAAGTACGTACATTAATCTATTCTACACTATTGTAATATTGCTGTGGGACACTGCGACAGACACCTATCAAATTCAATATATTATTGTAATGACTAATGTATTATTGTATTGTCTATTTTTATTAAATTAAAACTACTGTGAATATTGTCATTAGTATAGTGAATTAGAAAAAACACAGTAGATTTTAATATTTCTTGCTCAGACCACAACTGGTCAACAAATAAGTCAACAAATATAATAATATAAATGATTCTTCTTAAGGAATGTACCAGAAATAAATGAACTCACTCAGCTGGTAGACGTACTTACGTACACTTTTTACACCTAATATACCAAAATTAAACAATACTAACACTAATGTACACTCTTTCTAGAGTGTAAACGAGATATAAACAGGTAGTAAAGTAAGACTCCGTGACTCCATCTCTTCTGCTCATCACTGACTCCTGGTGGCTGGTGTGTGTAACTGAAGCGCACCTCTCTGCTTCCGCTTAGTAAATGATGGACACTTAATCTAAGCCAATCAGCACGTTTTCACAGACACACCCACCACCCGTTATGCCCCGCCCCCTGAACACAGCGCGGACTAAAACTGCTTCGATGAGCACAACTATAACAACGCCACATTTCACTCAGCAACTGTAGCGACAATGTAACGGAGGAAACAGTAATTACGTTAGACGAGTCGTTAAAGTGTATTAACGGTATTAATAACTGGTGCTGCTCCTTCAGGTGAACCCTAAAGACCTGGAGGCCAGATTCGCCTACATCCAGGTGACGTACGTGGTGCCTTACCTGGAGGACAAGGAGCAGCTGGAGAAGAGCACGGACTTCGAGCAGCACCACAACATCCGCCGCTTCGTCTTCGAGACGCCCTTCACTCTGTCCGGGAAGAAACACGGAGACGTGGAGGAGCAGTGCAAGAGAAGAACCGTCCTGACCAGTGAGACGCTCCACCTATGTTCCAAAAATAAACAAGAGAATAAAGAACGAATAGAGACTTAAACAGACTTAAATCAAGTAAAACGATCTGACAAAGGGGTGAGAAGGTTTTGCTTGGCAAGACGGTTTGAAACGAGATCTGTTTTGTTGACACAAGCAAACTCATCTTTTACACTTCAGCGATTAATATAGTGACGTGTGTGTGAGCTCTCAGTTATCACCAGGATAAAATGCCTTTAAAAACCCTTCATTCTAGCAGTAATGTAATAGTAAATGTAATCAGTGTGCAGGTACGACAGTGTTGATATGTTGTAAAGTTCTCTGTCACACACGGCGACTATAACGTGAACACGAGTCTGTGCTTTCTGACGCTTCTCCAGAGCTACAACACACTTTATACCAGGTTTACCACAGTTTTCACCGCTGTAAACGATCATAAAGCTAGTTTCCCACAGTTTACGCCAGCGTCTGGTCACGTGATGCCACCCTGCACTGCAAAAAATGAATTCTTGCCAAGCCAAAAGATCTTGAAACAACACAGTAAATCTTATTTCTGTCTGACAAGATAAATCAACTAGCTTAGAATGAAGATAAATCGTCTGTGTAGCAGAGAAGAAAGAAAAACATCTGCAAAGTTTTCTCTTTTCTAGAAAACCTCTAAGATTGCGCCAGTTTATTTATTTTTTCACTTTATCATCACTTCATTCCTCATTTCGACACATTTTCATGTTCCACTCGTTTGTTTGTGTCTTGTTAAACAAAGCAAAAAAAGGGCCAGAACATTGTTGCAGTTTTTTCTTTGAGTCCTGATACTTCTTTAAGTCTGGTATCAGAGTAGAAGCTTCTAGTGTCGTGACTGACACACTAGTACTTACTTGTTCATGTCGTGTCTTTAAAGCTCATGAACTACATTCAGTAATTGTGTGTAAGGTTTAGCGTGTAGATAATCCTGTGGTGT
>MU204250.1:15439913-15457413 GCA_017309775.1 Paedocypris sp. Pulau Singkep | reverse complement strand
GAGGAACAAAAGACTCTGAATGAATCGTTCACTTTACTGTTCGAGAACTAAAGACCCGAATCCGTTAAAAGAATCGATCTTCCCATCACTACCACACACACACTCGCTCTTCTCTCTCTTTCTGTCTCTCTCTCCCTCTCTCTTTCCATGACTCTCACTCTCTTATTCTTGGTCTGTCTCTCCCTTCAGTTCCCTCTCTCCTTTTCTCTTACTCTCTCTCCCTCTTATGTGATTCCTGCCCTCCCTCTAGTGTGATTATCTTTCTCCTTTGTCTCTCTGTTTTTCTTTGTTTCTCTCTCTCTTTGTCCCCCCGTTTTTCTCTCTCTTTGTCCCTCCGTTTTTCTCTCTCTTTGTCCCTCCGTTTTTCTCTCTCTTTGTCCCCCCGTTTTTCTGTCTCTCTCTCTTTGTCTCTCCGTTTCTCTCTCTCTCTCTTTGTCTCTCCGTTTCTCTCTCTGTCTCTCCGTTTCTCTCTCTCTGTCTCTCCGTTTCTCTCTCTCTCTGTCTCTCCGTTTCTCTCTCTCTTTGTCTCTCCGTTTCTCTCTCTCTTTGTCTCTCTGTGTCTCTCTCCTGTGATTCTCTTGATTTTTGTCCATCTCTCTTAAACCTCCTTTCTCCGCTCTGTCTTTTTCTCTGTAGTTATTTCTCTCCGTGTGTGTGTGTGTGTGCGCAGGTGCGTGAGCAGCAGCGTGTGATCGCGGAGCAGCTGCGCAGGGAGGTGCAGGAGCGGAGGGAGGCGGAGCTACAGGCGCTGGCCCAGGCGCTGCAGGAGGAGTGGCTGGCGCGGCAGGAGGCGGAGGCGGAGCTGCTGAGAAAACACTACGAGGACGCCGTCACCACCCTCGGCTACGCCCACCGCTGCGCCCAGGAGCGGGTGCGGCCACGCCCACCACTCGCCGGCCCGTGGGGTTTGTTCCGCGAGTGAGTGTCTGCGTCTGCGCAGGTGGACGACTCTGAGGGCGTGGCTCGCAGGAGCGCGGAGAGACGGGCGCGCGCGGACGAGAGACACCGCCAGGCCATGAGGCAGCTCGCCGCGCGCAGACGCCAGGAGCAGCAGCTGCGCAGCCGGTCAGTCACACACACACACACACACTCACACACACTGATGCCGCTGTCTGAACCTCACAGGCCTGCGGAGACCCGGAGGAAAGCTCTCCTGGAAGAGAAGAAGAGGGCGGAGAGGGTGGCTGCACTTCCTCCACCGCCTCCCAACCCTGTGGAGGTGCAGCTGATCTAAACACACACACACTCTCTATCTCTCTCTCACATATATCTCTCACACACATCTCTCTCTCTCTCTGTTTCTCTCTCTCTCTCTCTCTCTCTCTCTCTCTCTCTCTCTCTCTCTCTCTCTCTCTCTCTCTCTCTCTCTCTCTCTCTCTCTCTCTCTCTCTCTCTCTCTCTCTCTCTCTCTGTTTATCTCTCTCTCTGTTTATCTCTCTCTGTCTCTCTCTCTCTCTGTTTATCTCTCTGTCTCTCTCACTCTCCCTCACTCTCTGTTTATCTCTCTCTCTCTCTGTTTATCTCTCTCTCTCTCTCTCTCTTCACAATCGTCACAATTTGTTTTGAAATTTATCTTTTGCTTCAGATTTTTTCATTTTTTTCGTTTGAACCTCTGGCACCAGCTTCACATGGTTTAGATGGATGGACTTTATTCTTCCCACTAGGGGAAATTTGAATTTTATAGTTATTCTATGGTTTGTGCATTTATTGGTTATTCTTGAGACCTGGGAAGTGTAATCAGTTCTCTCAAATATAAGGAGACTCTTCTCATGTGGCGTTTCTTCTCGTTCTTCTTCCTCAGTTCGTTGTGAAGGACCCGCGGCGTCCACCGCAGACGTCACAGGTGGTCGTGGACCGCGAGTCTCCCACTCATCAGGTCGGCCATGCTTGATTATCAGCGCTCTGCAGATTTGATCATGATGTCCTCATCAACTCTGTGCTTTAACCGATTGACAGATGTCATGCTCTTATAGCGCCCTCTAGTGGTGTCCGATTGTTAGTGTGAATAGTGAAAATGGTGGAGAATAGGACTGAAGTTCTGTGGGCAGCACTGCGAGACGCAAGTCAAAGGAAGCCGCGCCCTATTGTATATATATTACAATAAAATATGTAATATATTATTTCACCTGTAAATGGTTGAATTGAAGACGTTTGTGTGTGTGTGTGTGTGTTGTGCAGACCGACGCCCGTGAAGCGGCCGCCGCGGAGCTCCGCCTGGGGGAGGAGCGTCGGCAGGAGGAGGCGCGGCTCCAGCAGCAGATGCGCGAGGCGGCGCAGCAGAGAGGAAGCCGCGCCCTCCAGAAAGAGCGGCAGGCGCAGGTGCGGTGTGCTCCGGGTGGTCCTCGTGGTCCCGAGCTTCAGCTGCGTGTGTGTGTGTGTGTGCGCAGGAGCGCGAGCGTCTGCTGGAGGATCTGGAGCGTCTGCAGCAGGCGGATCTACTGCGGCGGCGCCAGGAAACCGCGCGGATCTGTCCGCCGCCGTACCGACAGGAAGAGCTGCGAGACCAGCGCCAGCGAGCGCTAGAGTTCGCCTTTCACGACGTGATCGCGCAGCAGCGCAGTGAGTAGCGGTATTGAGATGTGCCACGATATGGATTTTGCAATTCCGAGGAGATTGTGATAATTCATGAATTTGATTTTTGCAAGTATATGAACACTTTAATACAGTATAACACATTCGTTTCGTTACAAGTTGTAACTTGCAACTATCAATGACGGCACAGACACGCGAACAGCGGAAATCCCACCCCCGGCTTGCCACACCCCCCAATAGAGCGGAGCCAATGGTGACGCAACGTAAAACAAGTCGCTAAATAAACAAAGCCACTTAATAAACATGAACCGCGCATCATGACAAAATAACTGAACACAAGATATTCCGAACATGTTACAGTATTATTTAAGTAAAAACGACATTGATGTGATACCAGTCACAAGTTAGGTTTTTTTTTAACTAAGAAAAATCAATTTTTTTTGTGTGAATTTATTTTAAAAAGTGGCAAAAAATGATTCACACACTTTAAACACTCACATCACACAAAAAGCTTGCCTAGAGGATTCAGTTTTTTTTGTTTTTCTCTCTCGTGTCGTTCGTTCTTCTGTTTGGTGTCATTTATTTTGTGACTCAACGTTGCTGAAGAATTGTAGCCATTCGGGGTTTTTTGATTTGGCGACATCTTGTGGCGCTAAATTGTACGTCACTTAGCATTTTTTTTTTCTTCTTTGTGCAGTGGCTGATGGGGACTTGGTTTGTCCGCTGGCACCGGAACCTCTCTCGGCTCTGTCTTCCGTCAGTCGTGACGAGGACCTGGATGTGACCCTTGACCCCACACCCGAGGGGGAGGAGCCTGAGGCACCCACCACGCCCACAGCGTGTCGTGTCGAGTCAGCTGGGGCTTCAGGACCCCAGGGCGCGACTGGCAGACAGGCACTGAGGAGACTGCTGGAGCGCATCAGGAGCCAAACACGCCCGGACGACCAGGAGAAGAAGGCGGAGTCTGAAAGCGTCAGGGTTGTGGAGGTCCATGATGAGGAGGAGGGTTTGAGCTCAGAACGTGGAGAGCAGATGCCCAGCGTGACCCCCGCTGCTGCTGAAGAAGAAGAAGAAGGTGAATTGTGGTTCTGGCAATTTAGACGACTCTGGCAAAAATCGAAAATCTTGGTTAATTTAGCATTTTAACTCTATTGCGATTATAACAATTATTTTATTTATTGCCTTCATGGTCCACTGAGCTTTGTACAATAAATATGCTGGCATTTTAAAAGTGAGCGTTTTTTTTTGTTTTTTTTTTTTAATGAAGTTTTCATTATTTTAACTTATTATCATATTATTAAATATTATTATTAATTAAATATTATTTTAATTATTTTAACGATTGACGCAAACACAGAGATCTTCTATATCACACCTGGGCAAACTGTGACCCATTTAACGTTTTAATCCGGCAGGCTGAACTTGTAAAAGTTTGAATTTTGCAAGTCGAATTTTATTTTTCCCAACGTGAATCCGGCTAATTCGTTATATTTTCTTTTCTTTAGGAAAATGTGTGTGTTTCTCCAGCTTGCCATGTCAGATTAGAGAACCCATTGTTGCCCACGACTCAAAATATTTGCCCACCCCTGTTCTATTTGATTATTTATTTATTGAACCTCCACAACTGAACTGAAAGCGCGCACCCACACTCACACACACACACACACACACACACACAGCCAGAATCTGAATCCGTTTTATTGGCCACATTTGTACATGACAAACAAGGAATTAGATGTAGTCTGACTAAATCTTTTCTTCCCTCTTGTTCCAAAAGAATACAGGAAAAGAAAAGAAAATACAAATACACAATGTAACATTTACATGACAAACATGAATAGTGGTTTGTTACGAAACAAATAAATAGAAAAAGATTTGACTTTATTTTTAGTTTTTTGACTTTTGACTTTTTAGAGAATAAGAAAAAAGATGCTCTAAACAACTTTTTGCTAAAACAACGTTTTCTTATTGACGAGCAAATGAAGCGGTTCTCTGCCTAGTAGAGTAACTCTTGTGTAACCAGTGTGTCACTGTCAGCAGGCGAGATGCCTTCAGCCCCGGGCGTGACTCCGACAGAGGAGGAGGAGGAGGAGGAAGAGGAGACGTCACAAGCAGAAGTGAGTGGCTGGTCAGCTCCGTCAGCGTCCCGGCAGCAGAGTTCTCCAGCGCTTCCTGCTTCTCCCCAGGTGGTGGCGCTGTTGCGGGAGCAGCTGTCTGTGCTGGAGGAGCTGGAGCACAAGCGTCTGGAGCTTCAGCGGCGCTGGAGTGAAGCTCCGCCCGACACACGGAGCCTTCCGGAGCAGCCGCCGACGCCTCAGGTGCACAGAGAAAGTCACGTGGAGCGCCCTCTAGTGGTGTCCAGTCAGCAGAGCTTTTTGCCGTTATAACGAAGATTGCGGAGAAAAGGAGTGAGGTTCTGTGGGCCGCAGTGCGAGAGGCTAATCTTTACAAAGTGTTTAAATGCGTCAGTGGATAATTATGAGCGTGATGTTTGGGTGAAAAATAGAGATGAAAATAAGCTCATGTCAAATGTAATATGTCCAACACTAAATCATGTAAAACAAAAGATTCTTCATTTTTTCCCTGTTTACTGTATCACACCAAAATCCCTTACTGTATCACAGCAAAAAGCCAAGTCATTTTTAAAAATAATGTAATTTCGGAGCTGGAGTCTCGAGGCTTAGGGGGGGAAAGGGTAAACATCGTGAAAATTGCGTATTAAACGGCCTGAACTTTTTTTACGGCTTACAGTATTTACGCGAATAAAAGCGCACTTTTTTTTTTTTTTTTTTTTTTTTTTTGCCCGAATTTTTACTTGTGCTAAAGTCTTCGGGTGCTTATAATCGCAGAGTTCAATTATGCGCATAATTTATAAACAATAGACAAACAGAAGCTAAAAAGAGTCCGAAATATCAAATATTGTTTGTTTCTTTGCAACAATGAGACACAATACACCACTGTCTCACACACTCTTTTTTTTTTTTTTTTTACTTTCATTTAACTTAACTTTTTTTTTTTTTTTTTACACTTATTCTGGCTCTTTGACTGTTAGTCGGTGCTGTGGAGTTGTTGTAGTTGTTGTTGTTCGTAACAAATTCAGTTTGTGTTGTGTGTTTGGACAGGGAATGTTCTTTTATCTTTTAATGATCAGCTGGGATTATTCTTCGAGTGACTCTGTAGTTTCTCTGCAGGTTCAGGAGGAGGAGGAGGAGGAAGAAGCAGAAGATGTTAATGCGCAGAGACTCCGTCAGTACCAGCAGAGACTCCTGGAGCAGAACAGGTGCGTGTGTTCTCTGCTCATCGCTCCTCACCTCCATCAACGTGCTGGTGTTCTACAGGCTCCACAGGGAGTGTGTCCACGACGCTCGCCAGCGCCTGGAGGACTACCAGCAGACGCTGAAGCTGCGACACGCCATTCAACACGCACCCAGAAGCCACGCCACCAAACCCGACTACCACTCAGGCCCTGTACCCCTTCACCACCTTCCAGGAGAAACACGTGAAGATGTTCCTCAACCACAAGATCACCTTCTTCATCTCCACGCTCCAGATGTTCCTCTACCACACGATCACCGGTCAGTCCTCGCTCCCCTCCCAAAGCCACTCCCCCATTTCCACGCTCCCGGAGACACGTCTGAAGATGTTCCTCAACCACAAGATCCCCGGTCAGTCCTCGCTCCCCTTGCTCATCTCCGCTCTCCAGATGTTCCTCAACCACAAGATCCCCGGTCAGTCCTCGCTCCCCTTGCTCATCTCTGCTCTCCAGATGTTCCTCAACCACAAGATCCCCGGTCGGTCCTCGCTCCCCTTGCTCATCTCCGCTCTCCAGATGTTCCTCAACCACAAGATCCCCGGTCGGTCCTCGCTCCCCTTGCTCATCTCCGCTCTCCAGATGTTCCTCAACCACAAGATCCCCGGTCGGTCCTCGCTCCCCTTCCAAAGCCCCTCCCCCATTTTTGTGCTCCAGGAGAAACGTCAGATGATAACGTTCCTCTCCCTCACCCATCCTTGGTTCTGGAGCTTCTCCGCCTTCGAGACTACGCGACCAGACCTCAGCAGAACATCACGTCCTCCTCCGCCAGGGTTCCGCCTGACTGGAACAAACAGGAAGTGAGGCAGGAGCCGGAGCCGAGGGTGGATCCCGAGGAAGAACGCCAACCCGTTAAAGCCACGCCTCCTGCGTCACGCCCGCCCTCACGCCGCTCCGCCCTGGGCCCGGAGGAGCCGCACCAGCTCAGCGTCATACAGGAAGTGGACACGCCCCTCGACGCCAGTCTGGATACAGGTGACAGAAGACTGAAACAAAGCTGCTGTGTGTCCCTTTTTTTTTCTCTCTCTCTTTCTCTTCCTCTTCTCTTTCTCTTTTTTTCTCTCTCTCTTTTTTTCTCTCTCTCTCTCTCTCCTCTTTTTCTCTCTCTCTCTCCTCTTTTACTCTCTCTCTCTCTCCTCTTTTACTCTCTCTCTCCTCTTTTACTCTCTCCCTCTCTCTTCACTTTTTCTCTCTCTCTTTTTGTCTCTGTTTTTTTCTCTCTACCTCTCCCTCTTTTTTTCTCTCTGTCTCTCCCTCTTTTTTTCTGTCTCTCCCTCTTTTTTTTCCCTCTCTCTGTCTCTCTCTCCCTCTTTTTTTTCCCTCTCTCTGTCTCTCCCTCTTTTTTCCCCTCTCTGTCTCTCTCTCTCACTCTTCTTTTTGTCCTCTCTCTCTTTTTTTTTCTCTTTCTTTCTCTTCTCTCACTTTCTACTTGAGGGCTACCACTTTTTAAAGCAATACTGTATTAAAGTGGCAGCTTATCCAGGACACCCTGCTTATACACTGCATGTACAAATACACAAGTCCTCCGTGCTGATGTGTTTGGATGGTTTGGTTGTGATGGTGATGAGTGACGGTGTGTGTCGTGTGCAGATCAGCGGAGCGTCTCTCTGCCCGTCCTCGCCTCTGATGCCAGCCTGAGCCAGAGGTCAGAGGTCACGGGCCGAGCCAGCAGGATGTCCTGGAGAGAAGCGCTGGCACTGGACTCTCCCAGTAAGAACACTGTTACTCACCATGTTAGTGCCAAAAGAAAAGCTCGAGACCCAAAACTCACGACCACTGGTCAACAAATTCAAACGTTATTGTTCACATACACATTATACGTGGTACAACGTGCCGTGAAATGTGTTTTGGTCGTCCCAGCATTTTAACATTGTCAGCATAATCAAGGGATAAAGAATCAAAGTGTAATAAAAACAGTAGATATAAGGGTAAACGATCAAATTAATTCAATACAAAAAATTACCAAGATAAAGAAATACACTCAAGTAAAGTAAAATTACAAAAAAAGTGACCTTGTGACCCAGAAAGTGTAAAAGTGTTCAGTTTGATACCTAAAAGGTAACCAAACACTTTTCGCTCAGAAGAGGAGTGCAATCAGCGAAAAACCAAAGCATTAGGAAAACATGGAGCGCCATTATGAGATGCAGGTGTGATTCGGTTCCGAGCCACTAGACTAGGCAGCCTTACTATACGATTACATGAACTTATTCTCTGTTATTACAGGTTAATTTACGCTTCGTCTTCAGTCTAGACTTTAATTGACTCACTGGTTCTGAGTCTCGACTTGTCCTAGGCAGAGCATTCCATTGTTTAGGTGCTAAATGTGCAAAAGATCTTCCTCCCATTAAGAGTCTTTCCTCTTGGCGCTGCTCTTTCTTCACCTCGCCGCACCGCTTTAGTCTGTCCATCACTTGGTTAGATCTCCTGATGTTATTCTGTTGTTGTGATGAGTGACGGTGTGTCGTGTGCAGATCAGCAGAGCGTCTCTCGGCCCGTCCTCGCCTCTGATGCCAGCCTGAGCCAGAGGTCAGAGGTCACGGGCCGAGCCAGCAGGATGTCCTGGAGAGAAGCGCTGGCACTGGACTCTCCCAGTAAGTTCTCTCTTTTTGTGTGTCTGTCTTTCTCTCTCTCTCTCTTCTTTCTTTTTAACTCTTTCTTTCTCTCCCTCTTTCTTTATTGATCTTCCGCTTCCTGTGCTAACTCTCCTTCTGTCCTCAGGTTCCTCCAGCGCCGGAGCCCAGCGTGAGGTAAGACCTTTGACCTTGACTAGTCTTTCCTGACCAGCTCCATCTGAGACTCACTGCTTTGTGGGTCAGTGATGAAACGTAGCCAAATCTGAGCGTTTCGACGCCACCATGATTATCTTCGGAGAAGCTTGTGTGATTGTGTGTGTGTGTGTGTGTCACTGTGTGTCTGTGTGTGTGTGTGTGTGTGTGTGTTTGGAGCGATGATGACAGCGTTTAGCACCTGAGCGACATGTTATTTAGTTAGCATGTGTGCTAATGAAGGTCTCTACACTTGAACTGAGCTCAGATGTGTTTGTGTGTTGATGATGAGGAGGAGTAAAGTGCGTTTGTGTAGCGGTACTGATGCTGTGTGTTGTGTGTCTGGAGGCGGAGTCTCGGGCGGGCGTGTCTTCCTGCAGCATCTCCACCGGATCTTTCTGCAGCAGCGGATCCAGTCTCGCGGGTAACCACCGCTTCAGTCGCACCGCACACGCACAACCTTATCGGAAATATAAGCGCCCGTTTTTCCCCATTTCTAGTCTGGACCAATCACAAATCAATAGACATTTTTGAGCCAAAAAAGCACATGTGAAAGTGTTCCTCCTGAACCATTGCTTTAAAAATCAGATATAAAGAAACATTAGCCACGCAGCGACACAGGAAATCCAGAATACGCCCATATATGGACATGGCAAAATTATAGCACACCTACTGGAGATAAACGGTACAACATTATACTCACAAGTTGGGTTTGTTTAAAAGTATTGGTCAGAGAAGCATTTAGCTAGACCAGGCATGGGCAAACTACGGCCCGCGGGCCACATGCGGCCCGTGAAACGTTTTAATCCGGCCCGCGGAGCTTGTAAAAAAACTAAATTAAAATCATATATTTTTTTCAAAATTCCATAACGAAGTTTTTTTTTTCTTTCTTTATGAACACATTTCAAAAAGCAGAACCATATACACAAATGTACTTTAATTAAATGTACTAGCATATTTATATCATTTATTTTTACACTGTCAGTCACAAAACGATAGGTTTGCGCATACGTGTATGCGCGCTCTCCTCCGGCGCAGCTCTGTCCCGCCCCCTCCACCCACCGGCGCTTTCGCTGAGATCAGTAGGACGCCACGATATTACAATAGTTTTTTTTCATTAGCTCAATGGTTATTTTATTTTAAATCCTTGCTCTCGCATTTGTTATTTCTGCACGTTTCATTAATTGCATTCGTTTTCGCGCAGTCTGCTTTACGGTGTGTAATCGCTCAAACGGCTTGATTTTGGGGAAAAACGATCATTGAAAGTCTCGAATCGCAGGACAGTCCCATTGTCCCCAATCCCAATCCCCGGTGACCAGCGCTGCTCGGTGAATTAAACGTTACTGGGCCGCACAAGTTTAGTCAAACAAATCAGATTAGTGCCAGTGAACGTCAAGCGCAAACAAATGTATTTTAAAAAACGATACGGAAATGATTTAGATTTTCGTTTTGCATTTTAACTATTGTTTTCGTTCGCAATCTTCACATTATCGTTTGCGAGCAGGCTAAAGGCACCCTTTCGTTCCAAATCGGACTTATCTTTAAAAGAGTGAAGTGGCTCAGCGCATTATCGCTGGCACATTGAGTGCCGTAATAACATGACTAGAAGCGCAACAAAAACGTGTCTCTTTTTCGCACGCGCTGCTATTCAGCAGATTTTACTGTTAATGTTTCTTGTGATGCTGAAGAACTGAAGAAGAGATGGTTCAGAATTTAAAAATGATTATTGAAATAATCATGCCTTTTTCATCTTCTAAGCAGTAGAACTTTATTCTTATAAACGAGGAACTATAATTTTGTCATTTTAAAAAGTTGTTTAAAAAGGATTAAAAAAAAACAAATTGATAATATGTAATTGAATATTTGGATATTAAAAGAAAATTCTAATATCATAATGGGACCTTCCCTGGTGAGTTAAAATGCTAAATCACTTTATTTGTATTTTAGTATTAGATCTGTTTTTAAGTTTGTTTGGTTTTTTTTTTTATCTTGAATGCATTTTAAAATACAAATAATAAATAAATACTAAATTAAATACAAAAACATTTATATCCTAAAATGTGTATTTTTTTCCCCGAGCCCGGTCCGGCCCACTTGTCAAATGTTAGAACCCAATGTGGCCCGCGAGTCAAAAAGTTTGCCCACCCCTGAGCTAATCGCATCAAGTCTCTCAGGCCCCCCCTCCGCCTACACTACATTGGATCAGTCTATAATTCGCGCCGCGCCGCGCAGCGCGCATGTGCAGAAAAGCAAAAAAGAAGAAAACGGCAACGCGGTCGCGGACAGTGCGACAAGAACATTAAAACAAAATGAAACGTAGCTATCTTAGTGGGTCCGAAAAGAGGAAGAAGAAGGAGAAGAGTAAAAAGTTTATATCAGCTCTACACACACCGCATCATCGCTCAGTCCCCGCCCCGATGCGTCTCGCCATGCGCGCGCGTGAATGTCAGCGAGCCCTTTAATTTCTGCGTGATCTTACTAAAGCGCGCGCCGCCTCCCTTCATCATCATCATCATCATCATCACACCCGCTCACAATCTACACTTCATTCTTTCTTCTCTCATTCCTGTATAACAAGCACATCGCCCGACAATCGCGGCGTCCCCGCAAAAACATCCCGCGGTGCGTGTGTCACGCGTGCTCGTCCGCGTCACGCAAACTCGCGCAATAATCCGCGATAAATAAACACGATATGGATCTACTTATTGGAAGATTTGCTGAGGCCAAGGCACGAAAGATACAGTTTTAGGAAAGAAAAGAACATGAGAAAGGGGAACAAAACAAAACATGTAGACCTTTCCATGAAAGAGAAAAAGAGAAATAGGATGAGTAAAAAGGACAGATGAAGAAAATAAAGACTAGGACAAAAGCTACAGAAATTCAAAAAAAGATGAAGAAAGAAAAAGGAAGAAGAAGACTATGAATAAAAGGGACAGAAGAAAAAAGTGAGAAGGGCAACTGAAAAAGGGTCAGGAAGAGAGGGACAAAAGGTATAAAAATAACATATGTATATATGTTTATATTGTGTGTGTGTATATATATATATGTGTGTGTGTGTGTGTGTGTGTGTGTGTGTGTGTGTATGTGTGTATATTTATTTTTAAAAAGTTTTTCTGTATAATTGACCTGTTGTTTTGTGTGTTGTCTTCTGATTTGCTATATAACCTCCTATATATAACCTCTATTTGCTATATGTGTATATATGTATGTATGTGTGTATGTATATATATATATATATATATATATATATATATATATATATATATATATATATATATATATATATATATATATATCTGTATAATGTACCTATTTGTGTGTTGATTTGTGCGTTGTCTTGTCATTCAAGGGCCCCATGCCCACCTTTGCCTGGGGCCCCAGATTTCTTAAATCCGCCCCTGTCTGTAAGCATAACAATTTTTCGTTTTTACGTGGTGCAATTGATTTTTCCCTTGTATTCGTTCTGTTAAATACTGTGAAATACTGCCGCCTCGCCTGACGCATGCTAGTGAGAAGCAGGGTATAATATAAATAAATATTTCGTTCCGTTACTGTAGGCATAACAATTTTTCGTTTTTATGAGGTGCAATTGTTGATTTTTTTCTTGCATTCGTTCTGTTAAATATTGTGAAATACTGCCGCCTCTCGCGCCCAAACGACCGTGCGGTTCTGCTGGGACGCGTGCTAGTGAGAAGCAGGGTATATTATATATGAATATTTCGTTCTTTCTGTACGCATAACAATTTTTCGTTTTTACGCGGTGCAATTATTGATTTTTCCCTTGTATTCGTTCTGTTAAATACTGTGAAATACTGCCGCCTCGCCCGCGTCTCTAGCCCAAACGACCGGACGGCTAAGCGGGGACTCGTGCTAGTGAGAAACAGGGTATATTATAAATGAATATTTCGTTTCGTTACTGCATAACAATTATTTGTTGTTATTAAATTGTTTTTTGCATGCATTAGTTCCGTAAAATACTGTGAAATTGTATAGTACTTGGAAACATGATAATTAATAAAACACTTACTGTTTTATTGCTTGACATTCGTTTGTTGTATTCTATTTATCTAAAATACCTTCAATTTTAATACAAACTGCTTAACAATCTTTCCTTTTTTATGTTGTGCCGTTTTATTGTCATCTGTTCCTGTGATTCTTGTACTGAGATGTTTGTTAACATGACTTTAATAAAGAATACTACGTGAAAAAAGCGTTTTAAAACTCTGAATAAATGTTAAATAAATACGTAAATGTTGTGCCTCTACTTTGCGGATTTTCACCTATATCGCGGTCAGGCTTGGAACGTATCTTGACATAGAAGAAGGAATTGTTAAAAACATCCTGATCAAATTCCCGGACCCAGCACGACCGACAAGGAAATTCTGGAGCTCCTAGACATTAACCTAACGAGGAATGACTTTGGATTTTTGACTTTTGGATGGGCAGGAAATTTGCCCCGGCCTACGCAAATATATTTATGGCAGAATGGGAAGCCCTCTCCAAATGCCTGAAGAGTACTTTCGGTACTCGCACTTCTTCATAAAAGTAGCTACCACCCAAAACATACTTTTAGAGGCTTAATAAAATCACTAATAATCAAAATTAATTAGATTTCACAGGATCTGCACATTTGCAGAGGACATAGAAAAGGCAACATCAGTCCTCTTCACCGCCCTACAGCCCAGGGGCCGTGCAGAGATTCCTCAGGAAGATCAAGGCAGAGGTTTTGTTGCCAGCACAAACACTTGCATTTTTTCATCAGTTTCTTTACTTTGCGTAATCGCTTCTACCCATTCCGCTGGTATTGCAGTTTTAATCTCCCCATACTGTTTTGAAAGTTGCTTCTTATTGTACTCTTCTTTTGCTTCCTCCATCTCGTCAATAATGCACTGCAGTGGTAAAAAAAACCTTCCTTAACCTCATATAAAACATCTCTAACTTTCGTTATTCCTACTTCCCACCATTTCTTATAAAAAAAACTGTTTTCCTTCATAGCGAATATGCTTATTTAAAAACAAAGGCTGATTTAAAATGTCTTCTCTTTGTAAAGTAGCATAATGCACACACTTTAAAAATTTCCCCCAGGCGCTCATCAGTTCCTTGTAAAAATCAGGCATGTGTTCAAACATCCAGTTCCTCATTCCCATCCATATTACACTTTCCCCCATTTTGGAGTTCCCACATTTCCTCATGAAGAAATGCATTGTTTTCTTCCAAGGTGATTCGTTCTGATGGTCGAGAAACCTATGAGCTCGATTTCTATGAGTCCCAGTCCTCCATTGTCCACATCTCCAATTAGTGTATTATATGCAATTCTGGGAGGCTTTCCTTCCCACAAAAAGTTTAAAATACAGCTTTTGTCCGTCCACATTGGCATAGGTACCACACTCAAGACATGCCATAATTTTGACACCATCAAGACATTCAGAATTAAAACCTTTCCCTTCAGTGTTAAAAACATTAGCTTCCAGAATTGTAGTCTTCTCTCAATCTCCTCCAACATTCCATCCCACATATTTGCTTCTACTGCTTTCTCGTCTTTTCCCATTATCACTCCCAAAATTTTAATCTCTTTAGTGTCGGCAAAATAAAAATGCTCGGATAAATCCTCTGCTTTTACCAATCTCATATACATAGTCTTTTCTTCATTAATTTTTGCTCCAGCTCCCTTGCAATACATCTTCACTATCTCCATCATCCTTCTCACACTCTCCCGATCGTGCAACAGCAGTGTCGTGTCATCCGCGTATTGAAAAATTTTATTTTCCACCCCTTTGTCACGGACTGTAATTTGTGTTTCTTGTGATCTTTTATTTTGTCACCTTTATTTTGTTATTGTGTCACTCCCTCTCTGCCAGACTCTGTTTACTTCCTGGTTTCCCCCATGTGTCTTTTGTTATTGTTGCACAGTCTTCTCCACCGATCATGTTTATTGTCTCCAGGTGCTTTGGGTTATTCAGTCGTTATCACGCAAATTATCTCGTTACCTTGTCCAGCTGCCGGTCGTCTGTCTCATTATGTCTTGTATTTAGTTCTCACTCGTGCATGATGTCTTTGCCAGTTTGTCAGACATGTAATCACTGTCACTCTAGCCTCTTGATCCTGTTTCCAGTCTTGTTTTCTAGCCTCTTGATCTCGCCTAGTCTAGTCTGGTTTCTGTTCTAGTTTTGATTCTAGTTTTATTTTGCCTTGTTGGAATACCTGTGTATGACCCTGCCTGTTCGACCACGCCTTCTAAATAAACCCCTTGAAGACCTCCCTGAGTTTCTGTGCTGTGCACGTGGGTCCTTCCCTCCAGCTCTGTCCGAGTGACACCCTTCCTCGCCTATTCCTCTGATTCCTTTGTGCTGCTGTATTGCTAATCCCAGAGGTTCTGCCACCAGTGAGTACAGGAGCGCTGACAGAGGGCAGCCCTGTCGTATTGAGCGGGTTAGTTTAAAACACTCAGTTAAAAAACCATTGCATTTTACTCGAGTTAAAACCTTTTTATATAGGATCCTTATCCATTGTATAAAGACTTTCCCAAATCCAAACCTTTCTAAAATTCCAAATAAAAACTCATGTTCCACTCAAGCAAATGCTTTTTCAAAATCTAGACTTATTATATAGCCGTCTTTCTTCGTGTCGTGCATGTATCTTATTGTGTCTTTTAATACTCAGTGTGATGTCAGTAATGTCACGACCTTTCACGCTGTACGCTTGGTTTGTTTTTATTATTTTTGGCATAACCGGTTTTAATCTGTTTGCTAAAACCTTTGCTAAAATTTTTAAATCTGTGTTAAGCATTGTAATGGGTCTGTAATTTTTTAAATCGGCTCTGTTACCTCTTTTTTTAAAAATAAGTTTAATTATTCCCATTCCCATTCTGCTGCTCATTTCTCCTTTTCTAAAAACCTCTTCATATACTTCCTTTAAGATTCCAGTTAAAATATCTTTAAAAATCACACAAAACTCGCTCCCCAACCCATCCACTCCCGGACTTTTCCCTTTATTCAATTCGCTTATCGCTCTACCTATCTCGTCTTCTCTTATTTCTGCATCACAATCATTTTTATCCTCTGCGTCTATTTGCGTTGCGTGCTATTTGTTTCAGCATTTCCTCTTTTGCTGTAATTTCTACTCCATTTGTTTTGAATAAACCTTCATAAAAACATTTCACTTCTTCCAACTTTTCATTGTTCCCCTTCACTATTGACCCATTTTCTTTTCTTATTTCTTTAACTATGTCTGCTTTCCCTCTGTCTTTTTCTAGATTGAGGAAGAACTTTGTGCACTTTTCTCCCTCCACTGTGTACTTAGCTTTACTTCTTATTTTTGCACCTTCAAATTTCTCTTCTTCAATTTCTTTAAGCTTTTCCTCTAATTCTTTTACTCTGTGTATATCAATTACCTTAGCCTTTAGGTCCTTGTCCAGTTTACTTCTTATATCATTTTCTTTACTTTTCTTTGCTTTTTGGATTAGTTGACAATACCCTATTGTAAAGTTTTTGACCAAGTATTTCACATTTTCCCACCATACTCTTTTATCCTCTTCAAACATGCCATTCTGCTTTTCTTTTTCTATTATTCGCTTTACCCTTGATTTGTAACCTTGATCGTCTAAAATTCTCGAGTTCAATACCCAGACCCCTGGACCCCTCTCACATCTGCTCCAGTCCAATCTCATGTACACAGGTTTGTGATCGCTCAAACTCGTTTCTTCATATTTTACGTTTGTGATGAGCGCTTCCATATTTCTTGTACACAATATAAAATCAATTCTGGTTTGACACATAAAATCTCCCACCAACTGTCTCCTTGAAAACTCTTTTTTCTTTTCGTTTCGTTCTCTCCACACATCCACCATTCCATTTTCCTGCATTATTCTTTTTAGTTCTCTTCGTCCTTGATCAGATTTAAAGACCATTCCATCCCCCATCTCAAATTTACTAAAAACTGTATTAAAATCCCCCATCATAATAGAGCTTTTGTACTTCTTTAAAACATCTCCCAAAGAGTGAAAAAAGTCTCTCTTTTCCGCTTCTCCATTTGGTGCATGTACATTGATCAACAGGAATTTTCTTTTTTCGTATTCTATTTCTATTGCTATGCATTTTCCTTCAGTGTCTTTGTAAATTATTTTATGTTGCAGGTCTTTATTTGCTCTTATTAAAATTGCGACTCCTCTTCCGTTTCTCCCATCCCCATTATTCAAAAGCAAGCTGCCATCCCATCTTTTGCTAATTTCATTAAAAAACTCTTTTTTCCAGTTAGTCTCTTGTATAATGATCACATCCTCCTTCCTGAACAAATCCTTGACTTTGTCAAACTTCCTCAGGTCTGAAAGACCCCTTGCGTTAAACGTCACAAAGCTTAGACACATTAGAAAAAGAAAAATATTCATTACCCTTGTTCTATTCATTGTTCCATTTTTCTATTCCTTGTTCCATGTCCATTTGGGTATCCTCTTTGTTCTCATCTTGCATCACTTCTTTTGTCAAAATTTTCTTTTTTCTTGCCAGCTCCAAATTTGGTATCACCTTTGATGAACGTCTTCTTTTTGTAGTGTTCCAGTCCGTTTCTCTAATGTTCCTTACTATATCTCCCAGGTTCTGGTCATCCATCTGACTCAGTTCGTCCTCTTCCTGCTGCAGGTCGGGCGAGTTTGTGTCTTGGCTTCTGTGCTCGTCATTTGTATCCGCCACAAGCGGTGTATCCATCAAGTTGATTAGTTTCCCCGTTTCAGTATCATTCTGCATGCCGTTTCCTGCTCTTTGTCCATCTTTCTGGTGCTCTTTGTCTTGTATGTTTTTTTCTTGCTTCTTTGCACTTTCTTGTTCTTGCTCCATCCAGCACTCACATTTATTCAGTGTCTTCTTGCAATCATCACACTTTACCGTAATGCAGTCTCTGC
>MU204250.1:15413260-15437890 GCA_017309775.1 Paedocypris sp. Pulau Singkep | reverse complement strand
TTTTTTTTTTTTTTTTTTTTTTTTTTTTTTTTTTTTTTTTTTTTTTTTTTTTTTTTTTTTTTTTTTTTTTTTTTTTTTTTTTTTTTTTTTTTTTTTTTTGCACCTTTTATTTATTTGTATCTTTTATTTATCTTGCACAATTTTTATACTATTGTTTCCTTTCTTTTTTTTTTTTTACCCCGTGATCACCGCAGAAAGCAGAAAAGCAGAACTGTCCGCTAATGGGATGAATAAAGTATGTGTTGATTGATTCGCTCATTCTTTTACAGTTGTTCTGATGACGGCGATCTTGTGTTTCAGCGCTGGCGTGACACGGTGAAGCGAATCGTCAGTCGCGTGGCGGATCGTCTGTCCATCACGCGCTCCTCCTCCTCCGCCGCTCACACGCAGCGCTCTGACGAGTCGGACGTCAGTCAGCTGATCGCTCTGGCCTCAGATATAGACTCCTCGCAGCTTCTGGACGATTGCCCCGCCCGCACCAGCCTGACGCTCGGTACATCACCTCACCTGTTCTGTTCGTGTCACAGGAGCATCAATAATGTTCACCGGTCAATTTGACCACGGGACTTTTATTATGCATATTAGTGTCAGAAAGCAAAAAGTTCCCCAAAACAGTGTGTGTGTGTGTGTGTGTGTGTGTGTGAGAGACAGTGGTGCATTATGTCTCATTGTAATATAATGACAATATAATGTAAATACAAAATTGAAGGAATTGTTATTGTTGCAAAGAAACAAAGTATTAGATTTTTTTGACTCTTTTTAGCTTCTATTTTGTCTGAAGGGTCAAATTGACTCGAACATTATCTTTGTATCACAAACATGTAGCGGGCGTTGGAAATAAGTCAACTGAAATATTTTTTTTGTTCATATGTACATTACACCAAAAAATATTTCCAAATTTTTTTTTTTTTTTTTTTTTAACACTGGACAATTTGACCCGAACGGTGTCTGTGTAATATAAAGACTTAGTGTAGTGTTATAAAAAAATAATGAATCAGTTGACATTTGTATGATGATTACGCCAAAGCATTTCGAAGTGAAGAAATACTTTTTGTTTTTAAACATTTTTAAACTTTGAAAACCGATAGGACATAATAGGATGGTTAAATAGCAGAGGTCTGTTATTTTAATTCGCTTTTGTTTGAATGACAAAGGGTGGAAAAAATTGAATAAAAATGGATTTAAATGTTCGAGGATGTAAACAACCAAAACTCTAATACAAACACCGTTACAGGAGAGGAGTCTGATTGGACGGTTCTCATCACATGACCCGTGGCCTCGCAAGAAGTGGATTGTTTTTCCACATTCATTCATGTGACATTTTCGTGTTTGGACATTCATGACACGCCAAATTTTTTCCCCCGAATAAAATTCGCGTACTCAACATGTTTCACACTATTGTCTATAACTATTCTACAAGTTTCCCATTACCATGTATTTTTATTAGGGCTTGTCAAATGATTAAATTTTTCTAACTAGCTAATGGAAATACCTAAAGTGCCGGAAAAACCAGAAGTGCGATTAATGGTGTTAATAAAATTTGACGCGATTAAACACATTTGATTAATCGCATGAGTTAACGCGTTAACTTTGACAGCCCTATTTTTTTTTCCCCATTCAAATGTTTACGGTTTATTTGTACTGCTTTCAGTTGTATTGCTGTGGCCTCTCTGAGCTACCAAACGTATGTGTATATGCCAAAACATGTGTTTTCGGTAGCTCACAATGACGTCTGTGTCTGTGTGTCTTGGCGCTGCAGACGAGTCGTCGGCCGTGTTCCTGCCGCTGGCCTGTGAGGAGACGCAGGGAGACCTTCTGGATGTTTCTGAGACGCCGCGTGTCCCCCTGCAGGCCGAGGGGTGGAGTGACGCCTCCATGACGCCGCTGAAGCCGGAACCCTCCGACTCTCAGGTATCTCACACCCTCATCGCTGTGTCGATTTCAGCGACTAAATATTTTCGTCTTCAAGTTCTGAGCATTTGTCAAGCGCTTTTTGTAGTTTTAACTGTCTCACAAACGGCACTAACCCTAACTTTTTTTTTTCTTCCCCCCCTCATTTCTACAAAATGAGAACTCTATAGAAACTCCCGCTCAGCAGTGTTAATTTCATTGACGGAATATTTTCGTCTTCGTCAGCGACACTTTTCCCCGAAGAAAACGAAATGAGAACGTCATTGTATAAAATCAACGTATAAAATCACTTTCGTCAACGTATAAAAGCGAAACGAAAATGCCTTTGTGTCGACGTCCAATCATAATCTGAGCTTGTGGAGAAAGGCGGGTGCAATCGCAAAGAGCCAATCAGGACACGGAGTCTTTCAGCTGCAGGAAAAGTGAGAGTGAGACGAGCGTCTTTAATAACGTCTACTAGTGGCAGGAAATAGCGCTCAGTTTTTTTAAGGTGGTGTTGAATGTAAAATGAATCTTTATATCTATCTGTAGCCGCGTTTTTTAGCCAGGTTTTTTTTTTTTACTGTATTAAATTTTCTCTTTGAGGTTTAATTTGAGAATACATTTATTTGGATTGAAAGAGAAGTTCATAAAAATGGGTCTAATGAAAAATTAACGTTTGTCAACAGAAGTAAAATCTTTGTATAGATTTGATATGTTCATAGTTAACTACGTATTCAGATTTCTTAGACATGGCAACTTCGGTAAACATTTAGAATATAAAGCACTTATATTTGCCATGGCTAAATCTATACTGTAATTTAGTCAAACAAAAATGTTGTGGTATTTAGTCGACTAAAATTAAACTGAAACAAATTAGGATGGCTAATTTGGGACTAAAACAAAACTGTGCTTCATCGGTTTTGACAGAATTCGGGCTCGTCACGCGGCTCGTCTGTGGGAGTGGATCACATGATCTCCAGGCTCCTCGAGCGAGCTCAGGTAACGGTCACTACTGCCCCTAGTGGACACACTGACTCTGGCCGGTGTTTTCTGGCAGGTGAGCGAGGACACGCAGGGGATTCTGGAGGAGTCGGTCCTGTCCTTCATCAGCGAGCCGGAGTCTGACGTCACTCAGGAAGAGCAGCCTCAGTAACACCCTGCCAAACGCAATCTTTTAAATGTGAACGATCTTTACTGGGTAAAGGTGTCAATGTTTGTATAATAAACGACTTGCCGTTTCATGTCTTCTGATGGACGTGATGATATATGGATGGATGGATGGATGGATACATACATAGACAGAGATGCGGATACATGCATAGATGGAGATGCATAGATATTGACATATACATCGAGATGCATAGATGGATAGAGATGGATAGATAGATGGATATATATATCATATATACATATAACATTTTGCCCCAATAAAGTGGCACAAAAGAACATTCTGAGATATGAGATATTTCACTTTAGGATTTCTCCCAATGAAGTGCCTGCTCCCTTTAAGTCGACTGTACTTTATACATATATTCACCGTACTTTATACATATATTCAGTATATTCACACACATACAGTACATGTATGATTAACATTTACTATTTTAGCAAAAAAATATAAAAACAAAAGCGGGTAAATGACAGTAAAGTGGACAGTAGGGGCCGCAGCGGTCTTAGTTGAGATAAGGGCCATGGGCAGGGGGATAGAGGAGATTCATGGACCGTTTGAAGGTTCTGAGGAGATTCATGGACCATTTGAAGGTTCTGAGGAGATTCATGGACCGTTTGAAGGTTCTGAGGAGATTCATGGACCGTTTGAAGGTTCTGAGGAGATTCATGTACCGTTTGAAGGTTCTGAGGAGATTCATGTACCGTTTGAAGGTTCTGAGGAGATTCAGGGACAGTTTGAAGGTTCTGAGGAGATTCATGGACCGTTTGAAGGGTCTGAGGAGATTCAGTTTAAAGGGTCTGAGGAGATTCAGGGACAGTTTGAAGGGTCTGAGGAGATTCAGGGACAGTTTGAAGGTTCCGAGGAGATTCAGGGACAGTTTGAAGGGTCTGAGGAGATTCATGGACCGTTTGAAGGGTCTGAGGAGATTCAGTTTAAAGGGTCTGAGGAGATTCAGGGACAGTTTGAAGGGTCTGAGGAGATTCAGGGACAGTTTGAAGGGTCTGAGGAGATTCAGGGACAGTTTGAAGGTTGAAGGTTCCAAGGAGATTTAGGGACAGTTTGAAGGGTCCGAGGAGATTCAGGATCAGTTTGAAGGTTCCGAGGAGATTCAGGGACAGTTTGAAGGGTCTGAGGAGATTTGGGGTCCGTGGAGGGTTTGGGGTGGAGGGTCCGCTGTGGTTAAGGCTCATTACTGGTTGTTTGGCCTTCACTCTCGGGGCTTTGGAAGGGTCTCTGCCGTGTACGCGGTCAAACACAGTAAACACTCAGCCGGACCCTCGGGACACAGACCTTCATTAGACTGACGAGTCAAATCACACGAGGCCAATTATCTCTGACCGCTTGTCACTCAGCACAAACCAACAACATGTGGACGTCTTGTGTGTAGTGAAGGGCTTTTCCTTCACATTCTGAGACTGAGAGTTCAGCAACTTCACCGTGTGAAGAACTCGATGGCTCAGAGCGAGCTGAATGAAGCCCGACAGGCCGTAATGCACCATCAGATCGCTGAAAGGTTAGATGATAACACGGGTGTAACGAGCACCTAAAAACCACAAGTTAAAGTATAAAGTAAAAGTACAAACACCTCACTGTGAAAAATGACTCAATTACAAGTTATAGGTCGCCAATTCCAAGAAGACTTGAGTAGAAGTCGTAAAGTATCCCATTTTGAAAGAACTTGAGTCTTTCACTTGTACTGAATTCAGGGTCAAAGAACATGGAGGTTATTTCCTAATATAGAAATGCAATTCAACACCTCAATGTTTCAAAATGGCAGATCAAAATGGATAAATAACGATAAGACACTCATTTAAACTGAAATGTGCAAAAACGTCCAACCGCTGATTGATTGAGCTGATAAACAGCATCCAGTACCTTCAGCATCCTGCAGATGGCGATATCGTAATGAAAATGAAAAAGTCTTGTCGTAATGTAGAGTAACGGTAAGTGTCCATTCAAATGTAGTGGAGTAAAGATACAGATACTAATCACTAATGTAGTCACAGAGGAATAGTTGCTTATATTTCTGATACTCAGCACAAGTACAAACGAAGTCCATTTACTCAAGTACTTTATGCCACAGAATGTCTAAACCAGTAGTGAGTAGCTTTTCAGTCACAAACTACAACTACGACAGTGTTTTGACAGGTCGAGGGAGAATTTATTTTTATTTATTAACATTTCTTTTGACACTTTTTATTTGACTTTCAAATTATTAAATAAAACTGATATTTAAAAATGGTTTTGTACGTTGAAGATAAAAATAAAGATTTCACTCATTGTGCGAGATTTCTACATAGTTACAAGACTGACAAAAACAGCAGACAGACTGAGACGAGTGTGGTGAAGACCACCTCACACACACACACACAGCCCCTGGACCTCGAGGAGAACATGGTGCTCGCAACACCAACGTCAAGGGTTCGAGTTCCACAGTCAGAACATCCCAGAAGAGACGAGAAGTTCACTTGGCGCCAACCTGATGAAACCCACAGTGTTTGGCGATCTGGCGTCGTATCTGCGTGGTGGCGAGGCCGTAGATGACGGGGTTGAAGGCGTTGGGCAGCAGCAGGTAGGACAGGGTGCACATCACGCGGGCGTCTCTGGGGATAGTGGGCACCCGGTAGCCCACAAACGCCCCCACGCAGCTCAGCAGCGCCACCGTCAGGACCGCCAGGTGCGTCCCGCAGGTGTAGACGGCCTTCCTGCGCGACTCCCCCGAGGGCGAGCGCAATATGACGGCGAAGACCACCGCGTAGGAGAGGACGATGAAGACGCAGTCCACCACCACCAGGCTGAAGCCCACCACGCCCGCCACGTAGTTCCTGCTGAGGTCTCCGCAGGCCAGGTTGACCACCGAGGTGTGCTCGCAGACGCAGTGGTAGATCACGCCCGACCTGCAGAAGCGCAGCGGCCCCACCAGCGCCACCATCCCCACCACGTACAGCAGGTTCCGCGCGAAGAACGACGCGCCGAACGCCACCAGCGTCTTGACGTTGACAAAGTGGTGGTAGCGCAGCGGGAAAACCACGGCGAAGAAGCGGTCCAGCGCCATGGCCAGCAGGATGGTGGACTGGAAGCAGCCGGCCATGTGCAGGCAGAACATCTGCACCAGACACTCGCTCTTGTAGATCATGTTGCGCTCCCAGGCGAAGCTGACCAGCATCCGGGGAACCAGGAAGATGGGCTGCAGGAAGCCCAGAGCCGCGATGAAGCCGATGAGCGCGTGCATGGGCGAGTGAAGCTGCCGCTCTTTCACGATCACCAGCATGATGACGCCATTCGCCAGCAGCGTGAACAGAAAAATGATGGCGAACGGGACGGAGAGGTATTTACGATACTCGCCCAGGTCTGTGAAGCCGATCAAGAAGAACTCCTGAGAAGAGTTGAGGTCCATTCCACCGATCGCTCAGACAGTCGCTCTGCTCTCGATTGCTTTCCTGACCGATGGTTGATTGGCTAAACGGCGTGAACTCGGCAGCGTAGGTTTGTTCGCTCTGTTCTCCTGATCTTCTCTTCGTCCCGTTTGATCTCGCACTCGTGTGGCTTCCTAATATTGGTTCCTGCCCACCAGCCCACATCACTTACCCCTCCACCCCCGCCCCGCCCCGCCCGCGTTTGCCGTCACGCTGTGGCTCCTGAGGGCCACAAAAAGAACATTGGGTTCCTTCTGATAATTATCACATTCGTTAGCAAACAAGTCGAACATTCTAAATCATATTTCAGAGAATCTTAACGTCAACGTAAGCTCATCGTTGACTAAAGATTTGATCTGATGATTTTCTGAAAAATAATTTTATGATTTTCTGTGGTTGGATAAGTCAAATATGTTACAGTTGATTATTGCGACGTGTTGGGTCTTTTTTTAATTGGTGAGACTAGCTTTGGTTAAAAATGGTCACTCACTGTAAACACACACACACACACACACACACACTCTTTTTGTGCTTGTGAACAGACTCATCAGCCAGTAATGTTTTTTTACTGGCTGATGCTCTACTTGACCTCTTGACCTTTGCTTCATCGAATGCAGCCGTCTCATCTAATGCGTGAGCCAAAAGGCCAAAGGTCATCCCTAAGTAAGTCCATCTAGATGCCCGGGCATCATAATCATATGCAGAGATGTGAATGCGTGGCTGCAGTGGAGGCGGAGCTTGCCCCGCACCCATATAAGCCAATCAGCCGCTCAGCTGTAGGCTCCATGTATCAGAACATCCCAGACTCGTGTCACAGAGGTCAGACCCTCCGGAACCAGAACTCTGGCCGGCATGAACGTCACGCTGATCTTCACCAGCTACGGCGCTCCAGACCTCCTCAACCAGGGCGTGCTCTTCCTCTCGCTCCTCGTCTACCTGGCCACGCTCCTGGCCAACGCCACGCTGATGCTGGTCATCTACCTGGACGCCTCTCTCCACAAGCCCATGTACGTCTTCCTCTTCAACCTGGCCATCAACGGCCTGATCGGCTCCTCGGCCGTGCTCCCTAAGATCATGCAGAACCTGGTGGACCTGCGGGAGCTGCCCTACGTCGACTGCGTGGTGCAGGTGTTCTTCGTCAACGTCTACGGCACCTGCGCCTACATCCTGCTGACGGTGATGGCCTACGACCGCTACGTGTCCATCTGCAAGCCTCTGCAGTACCACAGCGTCATGACGCCGGCCCGGGTGCGGCTCCTGCTGGGCGTGGTCTACCTGGTGCCCGTCCTCACGCTGGCGGCTCAGGTCTACCTCACCTCCCGGCTGCCCGTGTGCCGGCGCACCATCAACAAGCTCTTCTGCGACAACCTGGCGGTGGTCAACCTCTCCTGCGTGAAGAACGTGCTGGGCGACACCTACGGCATCTGCCTGGTGCTGCTCTTCATCGTCCTGCCGCTCGTCCTGGTCACGCTGTCCTACGTGAAGATCCTGTGCGTGTCCCTCAAGGCCTCGCTGAGCGCCCAGAAGAAAGCCCTGAAGACCTGCACGCCGCACCTCATCACCTTCGTCAACTTCTCCTGCGCCTCGCTCTTCTCCGTCATCTACAACCGCTTCAGCCTCAACCTCTCGCGCGAGGTCAACGTGCTGATGTCCACGCACTTCATCCTGCTGCCTCCGCTCCTGCATCCGCTCATCTACGGCATCCGCACCAAGGAGATCAGCCTCAGCCTGAGCAAGATCCTGCGCCGCCTCCACGCCGACCACGCCCGCTGGAGGAGACCGGCTGTGCGGATGTGCTGAGTCGGACTCGAACTGAGAAAAGTGCCGTGCCAATTCACCTGTAGCTGCATCAAGCGCACCAGCACTTCAAAACAAATCATTTATCCAATCAATCAATCATTTATTGAACGGTTATTTTCCCTAATAAAAAGAAAGCGAGCACAAATTGTTGAGTTTTGTCGTTGTGAACCAAAATCAAAAACGCAGATGATTCTTCACAGCAGTAACGATCACACAGTGAAGTTTAAATCTTTTACAACCGCTGAAAACGCAAAGCTTTGTTTTTATTACATATTATTCCCAACATAATAGTAACAAGAGTGTACAAAGAATAGACACGTTAAAATATTGATGTATTATTCATTTATTATAATACAGTACACTATGTATGCTGAAGAAGTGATCGCATGATATTTCTGTATTAAAACATTGTACTGTATATTGCATATGTTGTTTTGCCCACTTTTATACGCATCTTTATATGTCCTTACTATATCCTTCATAACTTCAAATATGGTATTACGATTTATTGTCTAACTGAAGGCAAAAATCGAAAAAAATTGACTGCAATTTATTTCAGTTCCCAAAATGTTCTGTAAGGAAATGGTCAAAAATAATTAAACATTTACAAGTTACAATAGAGATTTTGTCTGATTTTCAATTTGAGCATTCAGATATTAACGCAAACGCAGAAATCGAAATCATACTGTGTAATACCCGTATTCACACAGCCCTTCAAATGATTCAGATTCTAGAAACGACACGTTTTCGTGTACATGTTAAGTACATGATACATGTTAGGCCAAACAAAGCTGTATAAAATGTAATATAATATGTTTACAGTATTACAGCCTTGATTATGATATTATTATTTTCTTAGTCTCCTCACACACACACACACACACACACACACACACTGTGATAAAATAAATAAAAAATAATAAAAAAGCTTTTTTCAAAAAAAAAAAAATGTTTTAAAAGATAGCGTGGTGAGTCTGAAAGTGTCTAAGTAAAGTTGGTTAGTTCAAGCTAAGCTTCTGAACACACTATTTCACCAGTAAATGTGTTGGTAGTGTCCAGGCCTGACAAAGCATTGACTTCACAGGTCATTGATCTCAATTGACTTAATAGACGAACCTGAAGAGCCACTGGCTAGTGAAACCACCTAACCGACCCTTCTAAGATCATCTCCACTAGTCCGCTTATGCAGCGTTCCCTTGGAGTGAAGCCAAGCAAGTATTCAGTTAGCAGTCAAGTAGCCCCTCCCACTGATGCTGATTGACAGGTTCTGTGACCTTGTGAATTCAGTTCACGGTTGTGAACGTTGTGTTTTTCCGAGGCTGTGACCCAAAGCTGGATGAAGCAGAGTTTTAGATATTTTGAATTAAGTAATATAAACGTTCAAAGATAAAAGTGAGTGAGTGTGTCAACATGACTTTTTTGACTTCTTCTCGTTTCTGCGGCATAACCCTCTTCCAGTTTCAGTGTAATAATAATAATAATAATAATAATAATAATAATGATTCAATTTGTATTTGAACGGCGCTTTACAAGTAACCTTCTCAAACTGCCTCTTACAATGAGGAACACCCTGCAAACCATCGTTTGCCCTGAGAAATAGCAGCAGCCAATCTGCACCAGCGTCCACTTCACTCGGGCACACACACACACACACACACACACACACACACACACACGGACACACGGCCAGATTAACCTGAAACGCAAACTCACACCCCGAGTGACAATCAGAACCTTCTTGCTGTGAGGCGACAGCGCTACCCACTGCTCCACCGTGCCGCCCACAGTGTAGTGACCCTCTTCCTGTTTCAGTGTAGTGACCCTCTACCGTTGACATTCTTCATATTTCGGTGTCTCATTCTGTTGTGGTGGCCTAACTCCTTACCTGTGGCGTAACCCTCTTCCTGTTTCTGTGTGGCAAACCTCTTCTGTTTCAGTGACCTAAACCTCTTCCCGTTGTTGTGGTGTAACTCTCTTCCCATTTTGGTGTAGCAACCATCTTCAGTTTCGGTGGCCTAACCCTCCTCCTGGGGCATGACCCTCTTCCTGTTTCGGTGTAGTGACCCTCTTCCTGTTTCGGTGTAGTGACCCTCTTCCTGTTTCTTTGACCTAACCCTCTTCCTGTTTCGGTGGCCTAACCCTCTTCCTGTTTCTTTGACCTAACCCTCTTCCTGTTTCTTTGACCTAACCCTCTTCCTGTTTCTTTGACCTAACCCTCTTCCTGTTTCTTTGACCTAACCCTCTTCCTGTTTCTTTGACCTAACCCTCTTCCTGTTTCTTTGACCTAACCCTCTTCCTGTTTCTTTGACCTAACCCTCTTCCTGTTTCGGTGTCCTAACCCTCTTCCTGTTTCTTTGACCTAACCCTCTTCCTGTTTCGGTGGCCTAACCCTCTTCCTGTTTCGGTGTCCTAACCCTCTTCCTGTTTCGGTGACCTAACCCTCTTCCTGTTTCGGTGTCCTAACCCTCTTCTATTGAGATTAAACATTGGTGCTGTTGATACTCCCCTGGACATCGGACTGAAGGGACTCATTTAAACTGTTTTCTTGGTCTCCTGGTCAGCAGGGAAACATCACGACTCGGGACCACATTACCAGTGGAGTTGTTATTGACCTGATGACAGTAGCGAGAGGTTTGTCACTGTTGCGATAAGGGGATTTCACGCTAATGTTCCAGCAAACAAGCGGCTCTGGGTGAACTGGGGATTTGCTGGTCAAGCGCAGGGAGGAGGACAGAGCGGCTCAAAACATGTTTGCCTCAGAGTTGCTTTGTTTCCACTAATTGGCACGTAATGTAATAAATCAGGCTTGTTTATTTCACACTGGCATTTAAGCAACCGAGTTTGAGGCCTGGTCATGGTGGTCTCCACAAATCTATCGCTCTGTTCCAAGATCAAAAAACATCAACATGATGCTAAATGTTAATTTTGTGGTAAAGCTCAAGACCTCACCATTGCTCCGTGTGTGTGTGTGTGTGTGACTGAGTGTGTGTGTACTGTATTAGTAAGAGATTGTGTGTGGGAAAGTGCGTGTCAGTGTGATAGCTCCTCGGTGGCGCTTCTGGTGGTCGGTTTATTCTTGGGAATATATTATTATTATTATTATTTGTATTCTTATTATGATGATCTTTCTTATTTGTCTACTTATCATCGCTTAATTTCTACTTTTGTATTGATATTGTTTTGATGAAGGTTTTAATTTGATGTTTGTTTACTGGTTGTTTGGGGCGGAGTCAAATACCTCTAAAGGTCACGTCCAGGTCACATCTGGCGCGGTTGTGGCGGTGTGAATCAAATATCAAAGACTGTAAAGAATTATCACAAGCAGTAATACGAGCGATAAAGTGCTACGCCAATGTGTTTGTTTTCTTGATGCGTTTGGTAAAAATTCGAGTTTTTAATTTGCATGTGACCTTTGTTTCAGTTCTACAGTGTTTGAAGGTGTTTTGAAACCGATAAACGTTAGTAAAAGGAACCTCGGCCTGCGGGCGTGACAGAGCACGTTACAGATTGTGTGTGTGTGTGTATGAGAGTAGTTTTGTGTGTGTGTGTATCAATGAGTGTGTGTTGTGATTTGGTGTGACTGAATGTGTTAGGTGTGTGTGTGTGTCAGTTGAATTTTTGGGTGATGAACCAGGGGATATTTATTGACACGGATCAAAAACTCACGGTTACTATATAATATTTATGATATATACTATAAAATGTAAAAGCCTTTAGAGAGGATCACGTGATTATTCTGTATTCGTAATCAATACGTAATCAATTCACAATATACTTCTGTAGAGACACACGTATGTGATGTATGATTCCCATAGCGACACTGTGTGTTGACGTCGGAGGTCAGGTGAGGTCAGGCCTGCCGAGACGTTTCCCGCTATAAAGGCGCCACCCCGCTGCTCGCCGTTCCCATCAGAGAGCGCCAATGTTCTGCACGCGGCCGACTATGCTAAGCTAACTGACACCTTCGCACTTCTCATGCACTTCAACGCCACGATGACTCGACTCGTGACAGCCCGACATTGACCAGCGAGATGGAAAACGGGACGTATTT
The DNA here is from genome assembly GCA_017309775.1 of Paedocypris sp. Pulau Singkep. NCBI lineage: Eukaryota > Metazoa > Chordata > Actinopteri > Cypriniformes > Paedocypris > Paedocypris sp. Pulau Singkep. Next base: position 15,425,559 of record MU204250.1, on the reverse strand, counting down.
CCAGCTGATGCTGTTGGAGAACATGGGCCGCGCCCGCTACGCCTACTTCACGGCGGCGCTCCTGCTCTACGCCGCCATCCTGGCGTCCAACGGTCTGGTGGTGCTGGCGATCGCGCGGGAGCCGAGGCTTCACCGCCCCATGTACCTGCTGATCCCCGCCCTCTGCCTCAACTCCCTGCTGGGCGCGGCCAGCTTCTTCCCGCGCTTCCTGGCGGACACGCTGACGGACACGCACTACGTCTCCCGCGCCGCGTGCCTCCTGCAGGCCTTCGCCCTCTTCTTCTACGCCGCCAACGAGAACTCCCTCCTGACGGTGATGGCGCTGGACCGCTACGTGGCCGTCCTCAGGCCGCTGCAGTACCACGCCATCATGAGCCCGCGGCGTCTGTGCGCGCTGATGGCGGGCAGCTGTGTGTACCCGCTGCTGGGGGTGGGCGTCGGCAGCTTGCTGAACCTCAGGCTGGCCACGTGCGGGAGCAGGATCTGGAAGATCTACTGCAACAACTGGGAGATGGTCAAGCTGTCCTGCGGCAGCACGCTGGTCAACAACGTCTACGGCTTCTTCCTGCTGGCCACCAGCCTGCTGCTGCCGCTGGCGCTGATCCTCTACACCTACGTCAGGATCCTGCTGGTGTGCCGCAGGAGCTCCACAGAGTTCCGGAGGAAGGCGTACCGGACCTGCGTCCCTCACGTGCTGGTGCTGCTCAACTTCTCCGCCGCGTTCTTCTGCGAGGTGGCCTTGAGTCGGCTGGACGCTCAGCAGCTTCCCGTGGCGCTGTCCGTCTTCCTGTCGCTGGAGTTCCTCGTGGCGCCGCCCGTCATCAACCCGCTGATCTACGGATGGGGATTCCCGGAAATACGCAGGAAGATGTTTGATATGGTTGGGTCGTTGCGTGGCTCCAGGGGGAAAGACTTGACCTGAGGTTCCCGGTCGAGAAGGTTGTTCATCTGGGGTGGCGTGACCGGGCGATTCATCGGAAAATGATCGACAATTGAATCGCAGAACCTGTAATTGTTCACGTTTTTCCAGGTTGATTATTTTCCCTTTAAGAAAACTTTCGCTGTTCGTCAAGCAGGTTGTTTTTCTCCAGTGGTGTGACGGGCTAGGGCCGGGGCGATTCATCGAAAAATAATCAAAGTTGAATTTCAGGAACTTATAATCGTTCAGGATTTTTCCAGGTCGATTATTTTCCCTTTAAGAAAACTTTCGATGTTCGTCAAGCAGGTTGTTTTTCTCCAGTGGCCAACCAGTCAGAATCAAAGAGCCACTTTTTTCTGTGTTAGAGCCACAAAGAGCCACATCACACACGTGTGACACATAAACATCATCCCATTTCTTAATCTTGTACGCACACACACACACACACACACACAGACAGACCTCTGCTCAGCCAGATTGAATTAAAATAACCACACCAACGTGATAGTATTAGTTATTTTTCAACCGTTAACATCGTGTGGATATTTGCCTCATGTGGGCGGCCCTCCACATTACAGGCTTTCAGAATGAAACGTTAAAACATTAATAAAATGTTTCAGGTTAATCTGGCCTTGTGTGTGTGTGTGTGTGTGTGTGTGTATGCCCGGCTGAAGTGGACGCTGGCGCAGATTGGTTGCCGCTATTTCTCCGGGCAAAAGAATGGTGTGCATGATGTTCCTCATTGTAAGAGGCGCTTTGAGAAGACTTGTAAAGCGCCGTTCAAATAAAAATCTAATAAAAAAATCGAAAGCATAAAATAAATAACCGAAGTGCTTTAAAGGATTCACAAAAATATAATTCCTTTACAGTGGCACAGTGTTTTAAGTATTCCTGAATCATTTTACACAATCTGTCAAATCTGTGCCAAGTAAAATATAGTCTGCTGTATACGATGTTAAACTTATTTCATTTACTTTGCCAAATCTCCACTAACAGGACGATCAATAAATCAATAATTATACGAACCTAAAGATTTTTTTCGAACTTGACAAATATCAGAACGAGCGTTTTAATTGCACATTGTGTGTCTTACGGAACTTTGCATAAAAACAAGATTCTTGCTTAGTGACGTCACCGGCACGTTGCCTATTTTCCACCAATCAGAGTCGTAGTTTTTCCGGCGTCCGGCGGCAGTTCTTGTTTATTCAACGTGTTCATTTTAGCATTTTTTTAATTTAAGTTCAATAGTTTTTAAACTTGTCATAGCTAAAACACCTACAGCGAAATGTTTCGTGACTGTCACTGGAACTACTGAGATTATACAAGGGAGAAAAGTCCCTCACGAAATTAACATTTAAGCAATCGTTTTATACGAGATAATAGTTCAAGGAAACAAAGAGTAGTAGTTGTAGTAAAGGGAGTAATCGAAACGCGCGTCTCCTGTATCGTTATTAGTTTTCAATAACGATCGAAGAGTGGAAACGCTCAGATTTAACACTAGAGGGCGCCATTCGACAAGAAAAAAAAAATCAAACGAGTGTCAGTGTGGCCACTGGGGGCAGTACACACACACACACACGAACCCGGAGCAGCGGACATGAATACTGTCTGTATATATTGGAAAAGTACAGTATATTGAAAGTTTAAAGCACATTTAGTCAATCCTGATATTTATTATTGTTACTTTAGTTGTAAGATGAAAATCAAAGTAAAATTGTAAAGTATTTAGCCTTTATAGGCCACACACACACACACACACACACACACACACACACACACACACACTCTCTCTCTCGCCTCATAAAATACCCTACATTTAGCATAAATCTTGAAATTTGATTAAATAACACTAAACAATTTTTCCCTCGACTCGTCAGCGTGAAGAAAATGTAGTGAAATAAATGTAAACACAAAATATTCTTTATTTTTTTTTTTTTGGAGGGGGGGGGGTCTTTATCTAAAGACTTGACACAGGTTTCCCGCTGCAGCTCTAAACGTATCTACATTTGCACCGTATTTACACGATTCCCTCAGGAACACAGAACCGGAAGCTTCCGGCGAGTCCGAGCCTCCGAAGAGTCAAAGAGTCCGAAACAGGAACCAGCAAAGAGCCGAAAAAACCCCGATAAATCCCACGTGATCCTCAGGAAGAGTCTGCGAACGTCGTAACACAATCTGACCTCTGACCTCGGCAGGGTGTCACAAGGGCCACAGTGACCTCTGACCTCCAGGGCCCAACTGGGCGAAAAAAACGGCCAGAATTTGGACAAATATTTGACACAAGCGATCGATTCAGGCGGCGGAAACGGATCCGCGCGTGTAATAACACAAACGAATCCCGCTACGTCGTTCATGTTCATGCTAATTTATGCTTCGCGCACGGCGATCAATATTCCTCCGCAAGACAAACGTGTCGCCTTCAGAAAATGCTGATGATGCGTCTCGTGTTTCACAGCCAACCATCGACTCGCTGACATTCTATTAAAAACAACCAAATGTTGGGAGCGTTAGCATTGTGCTAAGCTAAACCATGTTCCCTTATCAGGCCACAGTGTGTGTGTGTGTGTGTGTGTGTGTGTGTGTGTGTGTGTGTGGTGAATAAAAACCTCCATTCACATCGTTTGCGTTGAATGAAATTCCCAAGCGACATTCGTTAGTTTAATCTGGTGTGCGACGCTTCACATGCAAGGCCTCAGCGCTCCGTTAGCATAAAGACGTCGCCGTTATCCTAATCATCATCATCATCATCATCATCATCATGCCTGTCGACGTGAGAGAAAAATGTATTTAAATCTTCATTAATATTCCATTTCACGTATAAAAGCAGCTTAAAGGGGCTTAAAGCGTCTTTCTGATAGCATTAGCATCGCTAGCTCGTGATTAACGGCTAGTTTTGGCGACAGAACCGTTTCAGTCAAAGCTTTTTTTTGCCGCTACTTGATAAAGACGAGTTTTTTCTTACGTCTTCAACAACATCATTTACTCTTCAGTCGCCTGTCGGTTTGCCTTGTCACGCTTAAATAACAAAATAAAAGTCTCTGTGTTCTGTATAGATGTGTGGTTTCCTCTCATGACTTCTTTCGCACATTTCATGTGAGGCGAATGTCTCATAATGTGTCATTCTGTAGTTTGTTATTTTATCTTAGTTTTTTTTTTTTTTTCATTTTATTTTTTTATACATAGAAATCAAGCTTTATTTGACATGTGTGTCTGTGTGTGTGTTTACAACTTTTTTCAAGCAACGTTTTTTTTTGTGGAAATTTCAATTTCCACAAAAATTCTTTTCCACAATTAATACATAGTGGGCTGCACCGCTGAATCGGTGTCATTGTTGTAATAAATTATTGACCAATCAGCTTTCCCGAAGGTTCTGATTGGCTGATAAGCGACTAGAAGGGTCTGTACGTATGATGCACATTCTTCGTCAAACACGACGTCACGCGGCCCAAAAACAAAAAATGTGGACCGACCATCTCAGCATTTTCAACACCTTCGAGCATCAAGCGCAGAACAGTCTTAACAGTGTGGAATCAGATAGGTGACAAAATATCAAACGTAAATCTCTGAGAAACTAACGAAAATGCGTCACATTTACATATGGTTTTCTATTTTTTGCTTGGAATCTTCACGTTTTCGTTTTTTTTTCCGCTTCAGATTTTTCGTTCGTTTTTTTTCCATTTGGACTTCTGGCCCAAGTTTCGCGTAGGGGCGGAGCTTACTCTGATTGGCTGGTGAGAATGTGATTGACAGTTGCTTGACCAGGAAGTGTGGGAGGAGTTTAGCGAATGTGCACCGTGACATTCACTGCTTTCACTCCTCCCTCTCTTCCTGTCTCTTCCTGTGGAAAACGTGAAATTTGCTAGCGGAAAAAAAACAAAAAGCCAAACCTGAAGCATTTTTGTTCGTTTCTTCGGAATTTCCGTTTGATATTTTTGGCACTAATCTGATTCCCTACGACAGCAGGCGAGCGACAGTCCAGACACGCCCTCTGCAGTTCTTAAAAAAAACATCTCCGGCGCGGTCAACGCCAAAACCGCGGGAATGGAAGAGTCCGTCCCCGAGTGAGCAGCGATTGGTCGGTCCGCTGTCCGTCCCCGTCACCTGCGCCCCGCCTCTCCCTGCGGCAGGAAGTGAATGTTGTCGGCGCTGTCGGCCAGCTCGGGGAAGGCGTCGACCGACACCACGTACACGCCCTCGTATCCCGAGACCCGCCCCGCCCCCAGCAGCTCCTGCCTCTCAGCCTCCGTCCAGCCGCGCCCGCCCTCCTCGCCCAGCCTCAGCCGCGCCCGCTCCCGTGCCCACGCCCCCTCCACCGCCCGCTCCCGCGCCATCTCCAGCAGGCGCCGCCTCTCCTCGTCCCGCCCCCCTCCGTACCGCACGCTGAGCCGCAGCCGCTCGTGCTGCAGGACCACGTCAGTGATGCGTCTGATGCGTCCGCCCAGCGCCGCGTTCACCTGCGACACCGTCACGTTCACGCCCGACTCCAGCGTGCGCCGCCCCACAGACACGCCCAGCAGCGCCAGGTCCGCCTCCACCGGCCCCGCCTTCAGGAAGTGGTGGGTGTCCACGCCGTCCACGGTGAAGCGCAGGTCCTGCAGGTAGAGGGCGTGGTCCAGCAGCGCCGCCACCCGCCGCCCGTCCTCGCTCGCCAGGCTGATGATGTCGGCGCTCACGCGGCCCTCGCGGATGCCCAGCTTCACGCCGCGGCCCAGCAGCGAGCGGCGGGTGGAGAAGAGGCGGAGCTGGGGCGGGGCGGGGCAGCCCGAGTCGGCGGCGCTGTAGATGCGTGCGAAGCGCTCCAGGTGGATGAAGGACCTCAGCTGCTTCTGGACCTCACACTGGACGCCCAGCACCGACTACACACACACACACACACACACACACACACACACATCAGCCTCTGAGGTCGCGTATAGATGAACATAGATGAAAGTATAAACAAAAGACCATTTATATATATATATATTAGTGCTGTCAAATGATAAATTCTTTTTACACTTGTTAATCGCACTTCCCTGACCAAATTAATCACGATTATTGGCGATTAAATGACTAAAGCTTAGAATAATGGATAATAAGGTGTAATATGTAAATTTATGTAAACTCAAAACTAAATAAACACTCGTTTATATACTGCAATATAATTTAATAATTTTTTATAATTCTAACCATAACCCTCCGTGGTCGAGTTGCACTTTTTTCAAGATAAAACACACAAAAAAGTCAATTTTGGTTTTTAAAAATAAGTGTAAGTAAATACAGTGTTGTCTGTTTATCTAATCTAAAGCTTCTGCTTTCTGAACAAAGTTATTTGCAGTTAAAAAGAAACGGTGTCTGTTTCTCTGTTAGAGGGGAAACTAGGTTAGTGTCACTTTGTGTGAAAACACCTGAACTAATGACTGTGAGCTGCTGATCTTAATGAGCCGCACCTGGAGACAGCGCACGGCTCTCTTGGTTCTAGTCATCGCATGTTGCCAAACCGAAAGTTAAAGAAAATGCAGCTGTGATTAATGCTGTTAAAATAATTGACGTGATTAAGCATTAAAATTAATCACGTGCGTTAACAGCCCTAATATATATACATACACACAAAGCATCATTTTATGCTAGATTTTTATATACATCCATATTCATATTTTTATCTTTATGTAACCGTATTGTATTTTTCCATGAGAGGTGGAAAACGTATAGATGAATATATAATCAAACACAATTTTTTGCTAGATTTTTTGTATTTTCATATTCATATTTTTATCCCTATTTAGCTGTATTTGTATTGTATTTTGCCGTGAGAGGTGGAAAACGTACAGATGAATATATAAACAAAACAGTTTGTGGGATTACTAAAGTTTTTGAACTGAACTGAGCGGGACGTCCCGTACCTTGGCACTGTCCCACTCCTGAGTCCTGATCCGGGTGTGAAGGAGCTCGGCCGAAGGCTCCATGGCGTCCGTGACGGGTTTGGGAAAGCCGGGAATCACGTTGTACAGCTGGAAACCAAAGGTCACTAGCCAGCTGTTCACATCTGGTGAAAGAGTGAGAGTTAGTCAGTGTGAGTGAACAACACGGAGTAAACGCTGTATTTGACTGCACGTACTGTTGCTAGTCAGTGGTCATTTTGACAAAGATTTTTAATTAAGTTTCAGTCACAGTCTTTTGACTAAAATTCAGTTTTGTTTTAGTCCCAATTTAGTCATCATAATTTCTTTAAAATTTCAGTGTAATTTTAGTCGACTACATACCACAACATTTTAGTCGACTAAATTACAGTATAGATTTAGTCAATGGAAATTCATGTGTCAGAAACCAAAAAGTTCCCCAATATCGTGTGTGTGAGACAGTGGTGTATTATGTCTCATTATTGCAAAGAAACAAATAGTATTTGATCTATCTGACTCTTTTTAGTTTCTATTTTATATGTAGATTTCACTAAGACAAGCAGGAGAAGTTTCAAAATGAAAAAATACTTTCAAGTAATTTTAACACGTTTTTTTTTTTCCATTTACTTTTATGTTTTTACATAAACATGTAGTGTGGTGTTACACATTTCAACTGAATCATTTTATTTTTTATATGATGATTACACCTATAAAGTCAAGCAGGAGAAGTTTCAAAGTGAAAAAATACTTTCCTTTTTTTTCTTTTTAAATATTTTTAAACATTGAAAACATAATAGGAGGGTTAAGGTTCCCATTTCTTCACAGATTTTTCCTGGAGATGCACATTCAATTTTTTTGGAGGGAATTTTACATGCACAAGATTGATAAGAATAAGCTATTTGCTTTCGTTTTGCACCGTCTGTGTTGTACAAACTCAGGTGCCCTTTTTATTCAAACATCAATGTTGAAAGTTCTTGATTAAATCCCAGACTTATAAAACCGGAGCTGAGAGCATCAACCTCTCACGTCTCCACGCCGTGGCTGATTGATGTTCGCGGTGTCAACCAAACCAGAAGTACATTTTGATGAAACTTTTCAGTTAAAGCCGCACTGTGTTAATGTTCATCCTCCTCGAGGCGTAAAGCCGCAGGATATTCGCAGTCAAGCTACAGATTATACACTCTTGTAGCTGCGACTTTACTCACACACCACTGTAGTCGTGGCAAAAGTAGGCGTGTCATCTGTCAGTCAAAAGTCAGTCGAATGAAGAATCTCTTTTTGAGTTTTTATGTTTTCAACGTTACGTGCAATGAAATCTGTCACTTTAACGGTTATTTTCTCTAATTGTAAAGTTCAATAAAACATCATGTTTTGGCGGTTACATTCTCTCTAAACTATGTATTTAAGTATAAAAGCAAACTTTGCATAGACATAGTAGAAAAGGTTAATTATGAAGCAGTAAAAGAGTGAAGTGGCTCAGCGGATGGTGTTGCTGGCACACTGAGCGCCGTAATAACAGAATCAGGAGCGCAACGAAAAACTAGATGGCTGCTTGACCGTCTTTTTCGAAGACGCGGATGGTTTGACTGCAATAATAGTCCGGGATTTTCTTGGCACATTATTTTCCAATGTTTCTTGATAATGTTAATGCTTCTAATGTTTCTTGTGATGCCGCGTGACGCGAAGAAGAGACGCAAACTGAAGAGTGATTTTGCGAACAGAAATGTTCTTTTTTCGTTTCTAAGCTGTAGAACTCGTTCAAAGTACAAACGAGGAAATATAATCAAGTCTCGATTTAGGGGTGTGTGAAAGTTCTCAAACGTTATCAAACGACAAAAAGGTTGGGGACAACTGGTCTAAAACAATGCAAACCAGGGCAAAGAAAATAGTCACAGCTGTGATGAGGATGAGACGAGAAGAGAGAGAGAGCGAGAGAGAGGGTAAGAGAGAGAGAGACAGACAGAGAGAGAGAGAGAGAGAGACAGACAGAAAGAGATAGAGAGACAGAGAGAGAGAGAGAGAGGGAGAGAGAAAGAGACAGAGTGGAGAGAAATGAACAAGAAAATATAATAAAGTCTAATTTTAAGGTTGTGTGAAAGTTATCAAACGACAAAAATGTGTGTGGACAACTGGTCTAAAACACTGCAAACCGAGGCAGAAGAATCAGTCACAGCTGTGATGAGGAGATCCTACAGGCTAATAAACCAGTAAACGTCTGCTCACCTGTCATGTAGCACTTGGTTTCCTGGCTGTTGCTCAAGGGGTCGTTGTTCTTGAACATGTAGAGGTTGAAGGGCACGAGGTCGCGGCGGTTGATCCTCTTCCAGACGTCGAGGTCAGGGGTCGTCCAGCGGCCGGCCAGAACGTCGTAGTCCCTGCGGCCCATGTGCACCAGCCTGGTGAGGGGCTCGTAGAGGCCGCCCTGGTAGCCAATCAGCAGCTGGAAGGCGGGGTTGGAGTCCGAGTACACCTCCCCGAAGGCCGTGCGCAACACCTGCTTGACCACCAGGCCGGCGCCGCTGAAGACCGCCAGGGGCGTGCCGAGGTTATCGCACGCCACGTAGAACTCCTCCCCGCCGCTCAGCTCCATGGCGAAGAGGTGTCCCTGCAGGTCATAGTAGAGCGAGGTGATCTCCGCGCTGGAGTGGTTGTACACGTGCGTCACCCGGGTGGGGCTGGACAGGTCGGCGTAGAAGAACTGCAGGTGGTGGCCCGGGTCGCCCCTGCTGGACACCCGCCGGCCCAGGCCGTCGTACCGGTACCGGACGCTCCACCCGCCCACTCTACTGTAGGCCTTGCTGAGCAGGCCGGCGGAGCTGTAGTCGAAGAAGTCGTTGCCCCGCTGCCTCAGGAAGCCGTCGTCGTCCAGTCGGTACTGCGTCTCGCCGAGTCTGGTGATGCGGTCCCGGACGTCGTAGCGCAGGGGCGTGAGTCTGCCGCTGTTGCCGGGACTCAGCAGGTGCAGGTTGCCGTTCAGGTCGTAGCTGTAGCGCCACAGAGGCTTGTCGTTGACCGACACCACCTGCAGTTGCCCGTCGGCGTCGTACTCGTAGGCGTAGCGCGTGGTGTTGGCGTACGGCCCCACCTTCAGCTCCTTGGCCACCACGCGGCCCATGCTGTCGTACTGCACCATCATCCAGTACATCAGCGAGCGGAAGATCTCGTACTGCACCTCCTTGACGCGCCCGTAGGCGTCGAAGTGCTTGGTGTGCGTCATGACCGAGGTGGTGACGATCTGGTTGATGTCGTAGTAGATGACGCCGAACTTGCCGAACTGCTCCGTCTTGCCCGAGACGTCGTCGTAGCGGTAGAGGTCGATGGGCAGCGGCGTCTCGTTGATCACCGCCTGCATGCTGGTCACGCGGAAGCTGTTGTCGTAGCTGTAGTCGAAGCGGGCGTTGACCATGCCCTCCTCGCCGAAGCGGGAGATCTGCCGGTCGATCAGCGGGCCCACCTGCCGGTAGCGGACGGTGCAGGCGAAGCCGTCGCTCTGCAGGCCCACCGTCTTCAGCGTGCCCGCCGACTCGTCGTAGGACAGGGCGACGCGCGTGGTGTCGTAGAGGACCTCCAGCAGGCGGCGCATCGGCCCGTACTTGTAGAGGACTCTGCGTCCCGTGCCCTGGTGGAGCGTCTGCAGGAGCAGCCCCTCCTCGCTGTAGTCCTGCAGGACGCCGCCGGCCCCGTCGGGCGGCGTGTAGGTGTTCCTGTAGTAGCCGATGGAGCGGCTGGTCTGCAGCGTCTGGCGGGCCGCGCTGGGCATGGTGACGGCCGAGAGGCGCTCGTTCTGGTCAAACTCGAAGATGTATTGTCGCTGGCTGTAGAGCAGCAGCACCACAGACTGCCGAGGGAAACCACACCAGCGGCGTTAGTGCCGAACCGTTAGTACGGAGCAGTGCCAGAAATGTCAAACTGAGAAACCATCGAACAAGAAACGAACGGAAATGCTTCACATTGACAATTTTTTGCTTGCGAAAACGTTTGAGTTGTTTTTTGCTTGCGATCTTCACGTTTACACCGTCTTCAACTTTCGTTTTCGCTTCGGATTTTTTGTCCGTCTAAATTTTTGGCCCGAGCTTCACGTGGGGGCGGAGCTTACTCTGATTGGCTGGTGAGAATGTGATGGACTGGAAGAGGGGGAGGAGTTTAGCGACTGCTTAAACACATTCATAATCGGCAAGTCAAAAAAAAATGAACAAGCAGAATTATAAGAGTTTTTAAAACAAACGGAACATTTTATCATTAGTTTCATTAATAATAATAATAATAATAATACATTTTATTTGTAAGGTGTCTATCGGGAGCACAGCACACACAGTATTTTGATGTAAAGAAACAAACAGTGTGTACTATTATTCTGAAGTATCTGCCACCACAATAATTTAGCATTATTGTGTGAAAAAAACAGTAGTGAAAAATAACAGTTGTGTACTAATATTACAAAAGCAAAAAGTCCTCCCACACTTCCTGATCAAGCAGCTGTCAATCACATTCCCACCAGCCAATCAGAGTAAGGCCCGCCCCCACGTGATACTTGGACCAAAAGTCCAAACGAAAAAAAAAACTAAAAGTGCAAAGCGAAAAAAAAAAAGCTTCAGACAAAAACGTAAAGATTGCGAGCGAAAAAACCAAACGCAATTGCACGCGAAAAATATAAAAAAACAATCGTGAATGTGAAGCATTTTCAGTTTCTTTTTACGCTTGATACGTTTGCCACTAATCTGATTCCATACGTTAGCGCGGTGACTTAATGGCGGCCAACGACTCGTAGAACTGAACGCGGAGTTCGTCAAGGTCGTTAAAGACCCGCGAGTCACTTTGCAGCAAACGGTGGGACGCCGTGGAACCACTTCAGGGGGCGTAAATATGACAAACGCGCCGAAAGCGGCTTCACGACCCGCCTGAAAAATGAAGTGGGGCGGGACCTCGTTTAATGAGGTTAAAGTCATCAACACACAAGCCCCTCGTAACGTTACTCATAATGTCATCGCTAATGGAGGTCGGAGGCAGAGACGCTTCCACACACCAGGCCCGGGAACATCCTGATGCTCATGATAAAGACCCGCTAGTGTTTGACTGAGACCATTCCACTTACGTTTCACGAGAAAGAGAGAGAGAGAGACAGAAAAAAATAAATAGAGAGATAGAGAGAGGGAGATATAGAGACAGGAAGAGAGAGAGAGAGAGAGAGAGAGAGAGACAGAAAGAAAGAGAGATAGAGAGAGAGGGAGAGGGAGGATGAAAGAGAGATAGCGAGTGAGAGGGAGAAAGAAAGAGGGAGAGAGAGAGAGGGAGAGACAGGAAGAGAGAGAGACAGAAAGAAAGAGAGACAAATAGAGAGAGATAGAGTGAGAGAGATAGAGAGAAAGAGACAAAAAGATAGAGAGAAAGAGAGACAGAAAGAGTGAGATAGAGACAGAAAAAGAGAGACAGAAAGAGATAGAGAGACACAGAGAGAGATAGAGATAGACATAGAGAGAGATCGAGACAAAAAGAGATAGACA
>MU204250.1:15395760-15408260 GCA_017309775.1 Paedocypris sp. Pulau Singkep | reverse complement strand
ACATCTATCTATCCATCCACCTTTCTATCTATACTCTATCGTCAATCCATCCATCTTTCTACCTATCCCTCTATCATCAATCCATCCATCTATCCATCCATCCATCCACCTATACATATCAATCCATCCAGTCATCTATCCGACTATACATCCATCCATACATCCATGAATCATCTTTCTTCCTATTCTTCTATCCATCCATCCATGAATCCATCCTTTTACCTATCCCTCTCTATCCATTCGTCTATATTATCTATTTATAGTTCAAGTTCAAGTTCTGAGCATTTTCACAGTTTTAACTGTCTCAAAGCACACAGATCTCATTATCTGTCTGTCTGTCTATCTATCTATCTCTATACATTTAGAGTTAAAATTAATACATTCTGCAAATGGGACTGACCATCGCTATCTGGTGGACACTCTACCACGTTCTTCAGTGAAGCCGGAAAACCTTCACGGCGGACTTACTCGTAGAAGGTGGTCCAGCCGTCTTCGTTGCTCTTTGAGGCGAGCAGTCCGGAGCTGCCGTGATACGTCATCAGCGCTATCTCCTGACTCTGGGCGGCCACGCTCTTCAGCGCGCTATTAGCCCCCACGGTGAAGACCAAGGTCTGGCCGTCCGGAGCCTTCAGCCAGAGCGGCAGCCCCGAGGAGTCCCTGTGAAGGCTCACCCTGTTGTTGTTCATGTCCGTGACGCTGCTGACCTCACCCTCGGCCGAGTAGGTCAGGTTGTACAGGAAGTCCCCGGTGGTCAGGCTCTGGGTGTAGATGTGACTCCCGTTGGCGTCGAACAGGTACAGCTCGTCGTTGAGCGGCGAGGAGATCTCGTACATGTTCAGCGGGTTGAGGAACGCTCTGTTCCTCCTCACGCTCCTGATGCGGATGTTGCCCAGGTCGGCGATGAAGAGCTGCCCGTCCGGAGAGACGGCCAGCGAGGAGGGCGCGTTGAGTTTGGCGTCTTTGGCGTAGCCGTCGTCCCCCGAGAAGCAGTCGCAGTTGGCGTCGTTCTTGCAGTCGCAGCCGCTGGAGGCTCCGGCCACGAGAGAGATCTCTCCGCTGGTGGACACCTGTCGGACCCGGTTGACCTTCTTCTCGTCCGATTCGGCGATGTACAGCAGACCGTTGTGGGAGAGCGCCAGCGCGTTGGCCGACTCCAGAGTGGCGTGGATGGCGACCTTGCTGAGGAGGAAGTGGTCCAGCCCGGGCACCTGGCAGTGCATCGGCCTCCCCGCCACGATCCTCACCTGGTGGTTCTCGGAGATCTGAAGGACCACGTTGTTGTCCAGCACGAAGAGCGAGTTGTCCATCGGGCTCACCGCCAGGTCGGTGGGCCACTCCAGACGGACCTTCACCAAGACACGGAGAAAACACATCAACCTCGCTCTGCGACCTGTCTCGGTGAAGCGAGATGTTTGGAGATCAGAAAATGAATGTCTGGAGACTCAGGTGTAGTGTTTCAGTGCTATTAGGGCTTATAATCAGGGTGGGTGGGGCTCTGTCATCACATCACTAGGGCTTACTATCAGGGTGGGTGGGGCTCTGTCATCACATCACTAGGGCTTATTATCAGGGTGGGTGGGGCTCTTTCATCACATCACTAGGGCTTATTATCAGGGTGGGTGGGGCTCTTTCATCACATCACTACGGCTTATTATCAGGGTGGGTGGGGCTCTTTCATCACATCACTACGGCTTATTATCAGGGTGGGTGGGGCTCTTTCATCACATCACTAGGGCTTATTTTAAGGTCTTTCTAAAATGTAGCAATGGCCGACACTACAACTCAGCAACTATTAGAGTACATTAGGAATAGGAAACAGAAAAACCAGGTAAGAGGTTTCTTTGGGCCTTAACCTCGGTTTCTCGTAGCTTCCGTAAATCTGTTCCTTAAGAAACAGCCACAACTCCCGAGACATGGAAGCGAAACATCTTTGTGACAGATGAATCGATTTACAGAAATTTAAATCACATTACGTAGCAAATGTGATTGCGTGATAAGTCGGCAACATCAAAGACCCGGCACTCGATACGCTCAATACGCCATCGTCTCTCATTCCTGGAACTGATAACGCCGCAAAACGTAATCTATCGGCCGCGGCGACTATCACGGCTGGAATAGCAGCAGACATTGATTTCCCAGATACGATAAGGTCTGAGAGTAACCGAAGGAGAGGCGGCCATTACTGAGTCACGCTGCTTTACTCAATAGCGGCGGGTGATATCTCCACACAAACACACCATAGCGTAAACACTCCGCTAGCAAAAACTCTGCCAGCGTGGCGAAAAAACCAAGCCGGATCGTTCGTTACAGCCATTCGGCGAATGAGCGTATACATCTCTACATACATTACTGTGAAGAACATTTACTGCCCATAAACATCTCTGGCCAATCTCAGGAATCCTGCCGAGGGAAAACGAATCGAAGGCGCGGACCTTTGGACTCAGATTAGCGGCAAAAAAAAATCAAACGTAGAAGAAACGAAGAAACAAACCAAAATGCTTCACATTTACGTTTGCTTTTTTTTTTTTTTGCTCGCAACCTTCACGTTTTCGTTTGAAACTTTTTTTTCGCTTAAAATTTTACGTTTGTTTTTTTTTTAAATTTTTTTTATTTTTACGTTTAGAGAATTCTCACCAGCCAATCAGAGAAGGGCCGTCCACATGTGAAGCTTGGGTAAAATATCCAAACGCAAAAAAAAAAAAAGCGAACGAAAAACCTGAACAAAAAATGTAAAATTTCCAAACAAAAACGTGAAGATTTCGAGCACGGAAAAAAAAAAAAAAAAACGTAATTGCCAGCGAAAAATACAAAACCAAATGTAAATGTGAAGCATTTTCGTTCGTTTCTTCAAAATTTACGTTGCATGTTTTTGGCACTAATCTGATTCCATACGGATCCAGGATGTGAATATAAAGCAGGACGTGGTTAAAGCCTCAGTAGGTCTGATTTTTAAATAAAGCGTGTGATGATCAGCTCCAGAGAAGATTCAGGTTTTGGGCCTTAAGTAATGCGGCGGCACGTCTGACGCTTGATGCCGCGCCCGGCGCTTCCCATGCATTTTTAATGGATGCTTTTTACGGCGCGCGGATCTGTGGCGTGTGATTGGTCACGACTGTGTGTGTGAGAGAGAGAGAGAATCTTCTTCTGCTGCTCTCAGCACAAACGCGGTCAGTCGGTGGCGTCACGTCAAGCGTGAAATGAACACGTGCGTTAAAAAAAAAGATTCCGAATGGACGGACGATGAATGAAAATAGTGCGGGAACCGCCGGTTTCCTGAGGAAGCGCCAATCAAAGATGGCAGGAGACGCTCGCTAGCGGGATTCACGCCGCTTCTGATGCCGTTTATTCCTCAAGTCTGATTTTGGTTTTGAAGTTTGTCACAAAGTTGCGTGAATTGTGATAACATATTTAGTAAATATGCTTATAGTAGTGTGACGAAAATGTAATTACGCTATAAACACGCAATTTGAACCCATCCTTATTTGTTTGACTAAGCCGAAGCTTAATCTGACCAAAACGTAATATTTTTAAGCTTATTTGGACCAAAATTCTTTTTAAATGTGACAGTCAGATATTTTGAGTTTCTGGCTCAATCACGTTAATATCCTTCTAAAAATGAAATGTTTTCTTTATTTAAAAAACTTGTGCCTCAGATCATTTTGACATCGTTTTACTTGAGTAATAGATAACAAAAAGTCGATTCTAGTGGTCAGGACTTCATTTCCCAAGATCCTTTGCTCTCCAGTCAGACTCCGCACATGCTCAGAGCAATAGTTTCAAGCTCAGGTCTGTTTCAAGCTCTCTGTTTATCTGACGCCGTGTGAAGAGGAAGGATTATTATCCCCTGTTTAGCAGACCCAGCGTTTTGATTTTGTCTGTACTTTTTACTCCTTCATTTTCCACAGATTCGACTCTTTCTGCGATGACACATTGGACTAGTTTGTAGCCGATTGTGCTAAGCTAAGCTAACCCGGTCGTGGTGTGTAGTCTCTGTTTGTTGTAATATAAATCATTGTACTGTATTTAGTTTAATCTTACTTCTTCTAGTGTTATTCTGTCTCTTTCAAGTGTTGCGGCGTGTCTAATGTTTTAAAATTTCTGTTATTACATTTGCATAAATACATGTCCATAACACACTTTATACAAACATTTAAAACAAAGTTAAGGTCCCTTTTTTCAGGGCAGAATATGTATTTACGTCTCAGAATGAAGAAGCAACATGGTGAAGCGTGAAGAATGAAGAGACTCGCTCAGGCAGAAGCTGTGTGTGTGTGTGTGTGTGTGTGTGTGTGACGTACCTGTGAGATGTCCATCACAGAGTCGCAGCTCAGGGGTCGGGCGGAGGTCAGGTCGTTGAAGCCCAGCAGGGTGGAGATGACTCCGTTCTGATCCACGCGGCGAATCATGGTGCCGTCCACGAAGAAGATCACGCCGTACTTGTCCACGGTGATGCCTGAGGAGCGAGACCTCGTGTCGTTTATTAATAGCAGATGTCGGACGTGTGCAGAATGCGCTGGAACGTATTTCACAAATTCGGAACTTCTCGACCCGATGAAACGTTCTAGCAGGAATGAGCGCGTTCCACACTCAGGCATTGTATAGAAAGCCTAGGCAATGTATGCAATCTGGCTGTTTTATTTCCACCAAAAACGTATGGAATAATTAAGGAAAAATACTAATTATAGGGAATTTTAGCAATTAAGAATATGGAGGATTTTTTAAAATATAGGAATAAAAAAAAAAATTAGGAAATATTTATAAAATATCCACTTATTTATCTAAGCTGTTCTTGTATTTTTTACGTTGTGCTTGATGTACTGTATATAGGCCACGCCCCCAAATGCTTTCATTGGTTGGGATGGAGATGGAAAATTCCAGCACCTTGTTTAGTTCTGTTCACCCGAAGTGGTGCTAGAATCTATTTTTTAATCTTGCCAGACAACATTAGCTGAAGACATCTTCTAAAAATAAGCCCTACCCAAAAGATTAGCCACACCCTCAAAACATGGCACATTCTAAAAATAAGGCCTACCCAAAAGATTAGCCACACTCTCAAAACATGGCACATTCTAAAAATAAGCCCTACCCAAAAGATTAGCCACACCCTCAAAACATGGCACATTCTAAAAATAAGCCCTACCCTGAAGATTAGCCACACCCTCAAAACATGGCACATTCTAAAAAAGAAAGCCCTACGTTGAAGATTAGCCCCACCCTAAAAAAACACACATTCTGAAAATAAGCCCTACCCTAACAAAAAACAAGACACCAAAGATTCAATCCACCAACCAAAGCAAATGCTACATTAGCGCACTAGCAACAAGTTTAGCCTTAATACTCGAAACGCTAATAAACTAGCCGCTAGTTTTAGAATCAGTTCCACTATAGATTACAAAAAAGTCCCTCGGAATTTCCGGGGTCAAATCGCTAATTGTAGAGCTGTTGTGAAGCTCCTCAGTAGTAAGGTAGGTCCAGAGGGTTGAGCTGTGGTGCGGTGGCTTTACCTCTGGGGTTGGTCAGCGTGGCCTCCGCGGCTTTGCCTCCGTCCCCGCAGCGCGTCTCATCATAGGGCAGACACTGGTCACCGGTGCCGGCCACCAGCTCCAGGTTCTTAGCCACGTCCTTCACCGTGTCCAGCGACTTCACCCTGAAGACCTTCCTGCTGCTGGTGTCGGACAGGTACAGAGCGCCGCTCACCGGGCTGGTGGTCAGGTAATACTTGTGCGCCGGGCTGTTGCTAGAAGAGCAGAGGAGCGCTCAGTCACCATGTGCAGCGTACTCAATGCCGTGATAGAAACCGCTCGAGGACTGGGAAACAATACGCCGCGTGACTGGGGGAGTGAGTTGAGTGTGAAGGTTCTGTGTTTCCCTGAAAATAAGCCCTAGACTGAAGATTAGCCCCACCCTCAAAACAAGACACCTTCTGAAAATAAGACCTAGACTGAAGATTAGCCCCACCCTAAATCAAGACACCTTCTAAAAATAAGCCCTACACTGAAGATTAGCCCCACCCTGAAAATATGACACCTTTAAAACTAAGCCATACCCTGAAAATTAGCCCCACCCTGAAAACAAGACACCTTCTGAAAATAAGCCCTACCCTGAAAATTAGCCCCACCCTAAAAACAAGCCACATTATGAAAATAAGCCCTACCCTGAAAATTAACCCCACCCTCAAATCAAGACACCTTTAAAACTAAGCCCTACACTGAATATTAGCCCCACCCTCAAAACAAGCCACATTATGAAAATAAGCCCTACCCTGAAAATTAACCCCACCCTCAAAACAAGACACTATCTAAAAATAAGCCCTACACTGAAAATAAGTCCCACCCTCAAAACAAGACACCTTCTGAAAAAAAGCCCTACCCTGATGATTGGCCCCACCGTTTAGCCTTTATACTGGAAACGCTAATGAACGTTGACGTCAGTTAACGGCGTTTAAAGCCCCACTGCGCCGCTACGACTCGGTTTGCGTGCGACGACAACCAGCCGCTAGTTTACGGATCAGTTTCACTATAGATTACAGTAAAGTCCCCTGAAGTTTCCAGGGTCGTTAGTGCCAAATCCCAAAGTCCCAGAGCCGGAGAGTGTGGGAATAAAAGCAGCTTGGGGTCAGCGCTTCTGTCATTCCCGTCCGTTATTCAACCCGACAGCTGACCTTCTAGCGCTCGCCCGCCCGCGATTGGAGGGAAGGTAAAGTGGATGTGTCGAGAAACATCTCCATCCCATTTCACAACAGCGAGATGTTCTGGCTAACCTTCAGACAAACGTTAGCAGTGCTAGTCAACGTGCCAATGAAACGCTTTATAGACGGCGAAAAGCAAGTTGTGAGGTGCACCTAAACATTACCGTGTGATTGCGAGAAGATTCGTTCAAATCGATTGGGAATACGTTCTTGTGATTTCACTCGACAAGTGAAGAACGTAACGAAAATAGCGAAAATAAATAGAAAATCTGGGGCAAATCAGACAGTAGGTGTCGCTAGAGCAGTTCTAAAAGTGTAGTGTCCTTTAATTGCGTTTATTATCCACTAGATGGCAGTACTGTACACTGCTGATTTGACTACACGTGCTGCCGACAATTTCAATTCTCTTTGGAATTTAAAAAACGTATTAAATATGACAAAATAAAAAACTATAATGAATTAAAATGTCCATCTAGTGAATATTGTATTTAATATTCTCATAATTGTTATTAAAAAATAAAGTCCCATCTATGAGTGGAGCGGCTAAAGTTGTACGATCTGAATTTATTCAGATATAATTCAGCACATTAGCACACAATGAAAGTGATTATTAGACGTGCTACATTTAACTAGCAAAAACCACTTTATTATTAACCTTAATAATGTCGCATTTATTCTACCGCTTTTATTTTAGACGTTCTTATACTGCATTGGATTTATATACAAAAACGCATTAGTAATTGATTTTTTTTCTACTGTTCTTCCACCGTATGTTAAAACTGTCACTAGTTATAGATTCATATGATTATTTGACGACTTATTGATTCCCATTTCAAACGGAGGTTTCTCTCCTGAGGATGAGACGCTTTCTTATTGCTAGTTAAGACGATTGAACTAGCAATAACCATTTTATTATTAACCTTAATAATGTTGCATGTATTCTACCGCTTTGATTTTACACACATTTTTTTACTATATACAAAAATTATTTAGTAGTTGATTTTTTTTTCTACGTTTTTACCACTGCATGTTAAAACTGTCACTAGTAATAGATTCACACGATTATTCGAGACGCTTTCTAACTGCTAGTTAAGACGATTGAACTAGCAATAACCATTTTATTATAAACTTTAATAATGTCGCACTTAGTCTACCGCTTTTATTTCACACGTTTTTTTAAATGTATTATATACAAAAACAATTTAGTAGTTGATTTTTATTCACATTTTTTGCCACCGTATGATAAAATTGCCACTAGTTAGAGATTCACACGATTATTTGAGACGCTTTATAATTGATAATTAAGACCGCTACCGCTTCATTAGGTATTCTACCGCTTTTGTTTTACATGTGTTTTTTTTACTGTATTATATAAAAAAACGCTTTAGTAATTTTTTTTCTTCTTAATTTTTTCCACCGTATGTTAAAATTGTAACTAGTTACAGATTCATACAATTATTTGGCGACGTTACTTATTGATTTAAACAGAGGTTTCTCTCCTGAGGAGGAGAATCGTCTTTCCTGACGAAGTGTGAATGTTTGAGGAGAAAACACAGGCCGACTTTCCTGGTCTCCATCTTCACCGGCCTCCGCTGGTCCCGGCGGGTAATTGGATTTCTGCGCGCGATGCTTTGATAGCGGCTGCGCGGCGGCGCGAGTCTGTGGCGCTTTGGCCTTTGCTTGTGTCGTTTTCACAGGCCGTAATTCAGAAAGGAATTCATGCGTGACTTTGCGAACCCAATCGCATCGAGTTTGCCAGCGCTGAACTTTACCAGCAGAGCAACGCAAACGAGATTTTCATCGCAAACGGCGGGTTTGATCCCGCTGCCGAGGTCGCGTCCCACCCAACAGAGAAGGTCTCGCGAATCAAACCCACAACCCAGACAGTCGCGAAAAGACGAAACTGAAGGAATCACACTTACATTCGTTTCCCGCGTTCTGCACTAGTTTGTTTCAACTGCTTGTTCATTTCCCACAATCCCTTGCGTTTTCAACTCTGTTTACCTGAGAACCCGCGCCGTGAGATAGTTCATCCCGTCAAACCAGAGGTGTAAAGTACTTGAGTAAATGGACTTTGCTACTCTACGTAAGTATGTTTGTTGCGACTTTTTACTGGAGCCAAGTATCAAAAATAAAAGCCACTTTTACTCTCTACTCCGCTACATTTGTGATTGAGTATCTGTACTCTCTACTCCACTACATTCAAACGAACACTTATTACTCCATGCGTTCGTAAGGCGCTTTACACAGTTAAACATCGATTTATACCGCTGTGAATTTCTTGTGGGAACGAGGGGATAACGCCATCTGCAGGATGCAGAAGGTACTGGACGCTGTTTATCAGCTCAATCATGTGAACGTCAATTAGAGGCGTGAGTGTATTTTACCAATTTTATTGTGTCATATATGATTCACTAATCAGAGATTTACTTCACTAATTTTTTTATGATTATTGAAGAATGATATGATTCCCGCGGGAAAAGATACATGCGAGGAATCCTGCGTAATGTACTGAGCGAGTCTCTCTCTCTCTCTCTCTCTATTTCTCTCTCTCTCTATTTCACTCTCTATCTCAATTTCTCTCTCTATCGCTCTCTCTATTTCAGTCTCTATTTCTCTCTCTCTATTTCACTCTCTATCGCTTTCTCTCTCTCCATCTCTCTCTCTCTGTCTGATTGTCAGTCTCTCTCTCTCTCTCTCTCTCTCTCTCTCTCCCTCTCTTTCTCTCTCCCTCTCTTTCTCTCTCTCACTTTCTCTCTCTCTCTCACTCTCTCTTTGTTTGTCAGTCTCTCTCTCAGTCTCTCTCTCTCAGTCTCTCTCTTTCTCTCTCTGTCTCTCTCTCTCTGTCTGATTATCAGTCTCTTTCTCAGTCTCTCTCTCTCTCTCTCTCTCTCTCTCTCTCTCTCTCTCTCTCTCTCGCTCAGTCTCTCTCTCTCTCAGTGACAGCTAGATGAACAGCGGCAGGTCTGATGGTGAGGTGAGGAGAGCGGCGCTGAGCGTGTGAGCGTGATTGTGAGCGTCAGGCGGGAGGATGGAGGGATGGAGGAGAGCGTTAGCATAAGCTTTAAATATTCCTCAGCCTCGGGGGACGCGGCGGCTTCGCAGAACGTAATTACTCGGGCCTTCCTGTTGGAAACGCACTTCACTCAATGACAAACGATACATTCAAAGCGCCGTCCAATCTAAATACTCGCTTGACGGATGGAGGCGCGGAAACGGCGGCAAGGGAAAAGCATCGCTCATGCGTCTGCGTTGGAAGCGTTGACTGTGATTCGGTAATTAAGAGCGCGTAGTGGCGTTAGCGTGACGGCTAACCGCGTGAAGTTTGCGCTGAAAGTGTAACAGGAAGTTGTAACATTGTTTCAGCTCATGTAAACCATCATTTATGTGTTGCTCTGTGTCCCGCTCTCTGATTGGCTGGCCAAGGAGGTAAAATTGTTCAAGTTCATGTATATGGCGCTTTTCTTAGACCGAGACCAACGCAAAGACGCTAAAAAATTGTAACCGTGATAAACAACTAAATAAACGTGTTAAAAAGCTCATTATTGTCGAGCGAAATGATTGTTTCAAATTAGCGTCAGGCTAATAAGGCCACCCTGAAAATAAGCCCTACTGCGTCTGGACATTTAATGTAAGACACTGGCTTATTTTCAGGAAACACATTAGTTGCAACAACATTTGTATCGTGCAGTTGTAACGTTTATAAATGTTTGACGCACACACACACACACACACACACACACACTGACTTACGAACAAAATATATCAGAAACATGATGACACACAATCTCTCACTCTCTCTCTGTTTCTCTCTCTCTTTCTTTCTCTCTGTCTCTATCTTTCTGTCTGTCTCTCTCTCTCTCTGTGTGTCTCTCTCTTTCTGTCTTTCTCTCTCTCTCTCTCTATCTCTCTCTCTCTCTCTCTCTCACACACACACACACACACAGACACACACACACACACTTGTGTTTTCCTCGGGCAACACAAAGGCTACACATGAGTGGAACAAAAGCGTGGAGAACTGCACACACTCCTCAGAGAAGCTCTTACCTGTGTCTGAAATCTTTGTTTCTTTATTTATCAAGAGCGGCGAGAAGAGAGGAAAGATGGAGAGAAGAGGTTAGTGTTTCATCCGCGCGGCGAGAAGAGAGGACAGATGGAGAGAAGAGGTTAGTGTTTCATCCGCGCGGCTCAGCGACTGACGTATATATCAGCATTTCTGGATAATATTTGCAGAAGTTGTTCACTTTCACAGCTACAAAGCTTAGCATGTTGTTAAAAAGATCAAATATATATATATATATATATATATATATATATATATATATATAGTCCATATGTATAGTATATATATGTTCCATATTTATATTAACAATATACCATTATACATTACATATATTATTTTTCTTGTGAAATCCATTGTGTTTGGGTTTTTCAATCATGGTAATATCAAGTATTTTGTCGCTAACGCTTCCAATGCGTACAATTATTGATGCATATTTAGACATTTTTATTTGAAATATAACTATTTTATCTAGTAAATGAATTAAAATTCATTTACAAATGAAAAAAACTTTAGAAATAATTTTAGAATTAATTTAAAACTATCCAATATAATATAAAAAGGTCAAATGCAATACATGTTAGTTAATTATAAAACCCTTATGTTTTAGATTTTTATGTAATAGAAATAATCTTTTTTATATACTTCACATTTATTATAACATAGTATATTATGACGTAGTAACATCTTCACTAACTTTTTGCTTTTATTTTCATTTGTAGCAATTGTATAATTGAAACAAATTATGTGAAGACAACACAATTCACAGCATTTCATTAATTTTAAAAACTTTAATATTCCATTACTCATTTTTTGATATTGGTTGTTGTTTTTTTGTACGATGTCTTTATGTGCTTGAAGGGGCCAAAAATAAAAATTATTACTATTATAATAATAATAATTATTATTATTATTATTATTATTACTAGTACTATATTATTAGAGAGAGATACTATTGTTTTATATATGTTATATATCATGTCCAATTGTTTTTTACAATTAAAAAAATTAGATTTATTTACAATTTTAATAAACTTGTATAAGTAAAAGAGTGGATGATTTGAGACAATAGTAGACAATAATTCCTCACCAGCATTACAGATGATTTACGCAGGAGGCCAAAAAAACGTAAGACATGAGACACTTTTAAAATGTTCATGACTAAACCAAACATGCTGAATTCATATTTCTTCAAAATCATCATTTTTCACTGAGATGATGGATGAGGGGATGAGGGGATGAGGGGATGAGGGTCTCACCTGAGCTCCAGGACGCTGGAGACGTTTCCCGAGCTGAAGATCCTCCGCACGTAGTTGAAGTCGCCGACGTAGATGCTTCCGTCCGGTCCAGACGCCAGAGCCACAGGAGCCAGAAGCTTGTTCCCGTCCGCCAGGCCATTACAGCTGGGACACGAGATGCTGCGTCTCCGCCCGTTACCCATGATGCTCCTGATCACTGGAGGCTGCTGGGAGATGAAGACGTTCTCACCGTCGCCCTTGTGCAGGATCCCTGTTCCGCAGAGAGAGAGAGAGAGAGATGGAGAGAGAGACAGAGAGAGAGACAGAGAGAGAGAGAGAGAGAGAGAGAGAGAGAGAGAGAGAGAGAGAGAGAGAGAGAGAGAGAGAGAGAGAGAGAGAGAGAGAGAGAGAGAGAGAGAGAGAGAGAGAGAGAGAGAGAGAGAGAGAGAGAGAGAGAGAGAGAGAGAGAGAGAGAGAGAGAGAGAGAGACAGAGAGAGAGAGAGAGAGAGA
>MU204250.1:15371685-15384185 GCA_017309775.1 Paedocypris sp. Pulau Singkep | reverse complement strand
AGAGCAATAGTGTTAAGCTCAGGTTTCAAGCTCTCTGTTTATCTGACGCCGTGTGAAGAGGAAGGATTATTATCCCCTGTTTATCAGACCCAGCGTTTTGATTGTGTCTTCTTGGATTTTTACTTCTTGCTCGTGTTCTTCATTTTCCACTGTTTCGACTCTTTCTGCGATGACACATTGGACTCGTTTGTAGCCGATTACGCTAAGCTAACCAGTCGTGGTTCACCTGTTCACCCCCGCTCTCCACCACCATTAAGGTGCTCACCTGTGACTCTTATTAGTATCCCCATCGTCATGTGACCCACCACCTTCGACACGTGACCAAAATTCCAACCTTGCTTTATGTCTGTTACAGCGTTAACTACTAAATAAAAAACTTAAATCTGAAAAATGACCCTCAACTCAGGGTCTGTGATCCGCACTAGGGCTTATTTTCAAGTCTGATCATTCTAAGACTGTCAAGTAAAGCTCTTCACTGCTAGAAAACACCGTAGTAGTAGTAGTAAAGTTGTAGTAGTAGTAGTAGTAGTAGTAGTAGTAGTAAAGTTGTAGTAGTAGTAAAGTAGTAGTAAAACTTTATTCATCTCCCAAGGGAGAAATTCAGAGGCTCCGGCAGCAAAACACACGCAAATGCTAAAACATACTCCGATAAATAACACTACTAAAACAAATAAAATAAATATTACCATTCATTTGAAACAATAGTCATTCTGTAACTAAAACTACATTAAAAGTGCAAATCATTCAGTAGTTTGTTATAAAATTAATACATATAACATATTAATTTTACTTTTAGTTTTAACAGAATTAAAAATAGGAACACATTGCAAAAACAGTGATTTTTTTAAAATAGACTTTAAGAAAATGTATAAATTAGACTTGAATAGGCAGTTTATGTGTTATCATCACTTCCGTTGATATCTTTTAAACCAAAACAAGAAGTCTAGCAATAAGAACAGTAATCGATAGAAAGGCGGCGAAACTCAACATGTTAGAGTCGTCTCGATGTGGACACGAGTTTGTAAGCGAGACGGCGGTGAACTCACGTGGCGTCGAAGGGGTTGGCGCCCGGGACGACGTGCGTGCTGTCGCGGCCCAGCAGGAAGCGCACGTGCTGGTAGAAGGACTGCGAGGGGGCGGAGCTAGAGGAGATCTGCGTCTCCTGGATGATGTCCAGCGGGTCAGGGGAACCCACACACAGGGAGGTGGTGTGACACGAGGCCTGGAGGCAGCAGTCCGGGTCCATGCAGTCCACCAGCCCGTCTGAGGAGGACAACACACCGTCACGTGACCCACCAACTCCAACGCACAACTAGTCTACAGTTTTTTTGGGAGGCGATTATTATTTTAGGTCCATATTTATCGTTTAAATATGAATAAATATGCAAAATACATTAATCATATTTTTTTGTCTGTTTCTTAACGAACAAAAAAATGACATCAATGCGACGTTTTTAGCGCTTATGTTTACGTGAACTTGAAATGAGCAATTATAAGCACCCTGCTAGTTTTTGAGCCGCTAAAATTGGGGTAAAAAAGGGGTACTTATTATTGCCTGAATACAGTAAACAAACAAATATATAAATAAATATTCGTCTGGACCTTTGCTTCGTCCAGATATTTAAATATATATACATACGTGACTTTGAAATGAGCAATAATAAGCACCCTGCTAGTTTTTGAGCCGCTAAAATTGGGGAAAAAGAGGGTTACTTATTATTGCCTGAATACAGTAAATAAATTAAATAAATATTCGTCTGGACCTTCGCTTCGTCCTGATATTTAAATATATATCGATATACACATACTTATCTATTTCTTTCTTAATTAGCCTGCTTATAATCAGTGCTTGACTGTCAAATCCAATTATTTCAGTAGTTCAGACACCAAATGTCTTGTTATGTAACATCAGTGTTATCTAACTTGTGACATAAAAGCAGTGCTACTTTTAAAAGTAAGCAATGTAAAAATATTCAAACAAAGTGCTTAACTTTGAAAAGTTAAAGGAAGAAAACGCATCAGAAAAAAAAAAAACTTTACCTCCTTTTACATCTCGACTCAAAAGTTTTAACTTATAAACGGGTAAAAAAAATCTGAACATATCCCAACAATTGAACAGTTTTAAAGGTTCATATTCTTTATAAGCTTCCCAACATATCACTGGTTTACGACACACTGGTTTAGTCTCACAGAGCGTTATATTAAAAGAAAGTGAAAGCAACGAATCTGTCCATTCCGGATGAAAAACAGTGATTTTTTTTATTAGCCTTTTAAGAAAATGCATAAATTAGACTTGAATAGCCCATGAAAAGCACTGTAGTTTATGTGTTATCAGCACTTCAGTTGATATCTTTTAAACCAAAACAAGAAATCTAGCAATAATAACAGTAATCGATAGAAAGGCGGCAAAACTCACATTTTTGAGTTTTCGAGATTTTGAAACGAATTGTAACGAGATTGTGGCGAGAGACGAGCTGACGGATCAGAGAGCGAGACGTAGCGAGCGGCGTGCTAACGGTCTGTCTTCTTCTCTGCGTTCTGCAGCTGAGACGAGATAATGAAGAGCTCCAGGCCACGCTAACAGCAGCACTTTAATGTGCTGAAGAGCCGCTTTCTTCTCATTCTCTCTCGCTCCAACGGCAAAAACTACTTCTCAGAGCAGAACTTTCCCCGCGGATCCTGGCGAGTTTAAAACCGGCGAAACTCCGGTCCGACGTGTTTGATGCTAATGCTACGGCTACAAGAAGACGTTAAATCTACAACTATAATTAACTAATCCGTGTTTATCAAAGTCCATTAAACTTTTTAAAAACAACCTTGAAATGCCCCAAATTTTGCACAAATTCCGCCTAAACTCTTTCTAGGCCGGATTAACACTTCTAACATAAAAATATAAATAAAATATATAAAATAAATAAAATAAAATAAAAAAATTGACTGTCAAGCACTGGAAGAGGGGAAGACTGGAACAAAGGAAGAGGCCGAAAAAGTATTACAGGAAAATAACCTTTAAATAACTTGGAATAACTTGTCCCCCATAAAACAACATACCTAATTTGACTTTTAATTTGAACAGAATTAGAAACAGGAACACAGGTAAAAGGAACAAGGTAAAATAGGAAAAAAGCACCGCATACTATTTACTAATGAACTTACTAATTTGCATAATGACTTTGCATTGGCCTGGAACACAGAAAAGCGCCGTACGAACAGACTCGAACTTGATGTGAAATGTTAAAGTCCGAGATGAGCGAGCGCACCTGCGTCGTTGTCCTTGTCGTCGCTGCAGGCCGTCTCCATGGCGGTGTCACAGGCGGCTCCGCGCCAGCCCAGCTGACACACGCAGTACCAGCCTACGTTACCCAGAGTGCACCTGCCGTTAGCGTTACACAGCCCGGGACAGCCCTCTGTCACACAAGAGTCAGAGAGACGCGGTGATGTCACAGCGGTGGAGGCACGAGGTGATGAGAGGAGCACGCTGAGATGAGATGAAGACGGTGAGAGTGTTGGTGTGATGTTATCACCTGTTATCAATCTACTGCACCTTTACAGCGTACATCACAATCACAAACTCTTGATTCATCATACTGCTGGGCGATATGAGCAGAAATCGTGGTATTGGGGGGGGGGGCATTACATTTTAGTAGACTGTATTAACATAATTGGCAAAATTTGAGAGAGAGAGAGAGAGAGAGAAAGAGAAAAGAGTGAGAGAGAGAGAGAGAGAGAGAGAGAGAGAGAGAGAGAGAGAGAGAGAGAGAAAGAAAGCGGGAGAGAGAGAGAGAGAGAGAGAGAGAGAAACCGCCCAGCCCTAATTCATCTCCTTGTGGGAAATTCTTTTTTTTTGTTTCAAGCTCTCGAAAACAACCCTTGATTTACAAACATTAATTTGAATTAAAAAGTTCAGAAAAAAGAAACGGGCAGGTAACATTTTTTTTTTTTTTACATTTCTATACACTCTATGTTTCCCTTTATTTTGTCATTGTTACTTGTGGCTGTTCCGGCAATTTAATTTCCCCACTGTGGGATCAATAAAGTTCATTCATTCATTCCCATCATTCATCAGTCCTCACGCCCTGGACACGACTTGTCTTCCCTCCTTCCTTCCTTCCGGAAAACCTACAGATCCTCCAACACCAAAACACTCAGACACACAAACAGCTTCTTCCCCAAGTGAAGCAATGAACCCTTCAGAACCCCTCAGAACCCTTCAGAACCCTTCAGAACCCTTCAGAACCCTTCAGAACCCTGCTTGTGTTTGCTGACGGAGTCGTGCACAGAACATGTGAGACGAGTGGAAAACGGAGGCGGAGGAGTAATTCACGATTCTCAGAAAAACGCACGAGGAGGCGTCATCTGTTGATTCGAATTTGTAAAGCTATCGGATGCGCAATTTAGATAAAGGAGAAAATACAGAAAACTAGCAAAATATAAAGGTATGCCACAGCATTCTGTGTCCATGTACACCACATTGTTTTAATATATTTAAATATACATTTAAAAAATGCGTATATCCAATATGTGATATATTTTTATTTTTACATATTTTTAACATATACATGCATACATTGTTAAAAACAGTTTCATATATGACTTTCGTCAAAGAAAATATGAACAACAACTATATTTCCATGTATTTAAATACATTATATATAAATATAATGCTACTATGTAAGAATATAATGTAAGAATACATTTCATGTAAATATATTAAAAAGGGGTTAGGGTAATATTACAGTACATTTATATATATATATGTCTGGTAGGACATATTTTTGCGCGGGCGGCTAAGGCTGGACAAGGCAAAGCATGACGTAATTGTTTAATGTGCACAGAGCGGGTAGGAAAATCTGAGGAGTAGGAAAAAATGTCAGAATTGTCAAATCATTACGGCGACAGGAAGGAGTAACACATAACACAGAGAAGAAGAGCAAAGTGTGAAACACACCGGTCAAACACACACGAAGCCACTAGGATATGTTTCAAGAAGAGTTGCCGCTCACTGAAGAGTGTGTGTGTGTGTGTGTGTGTGTGTGTGTGTGTGTGTGAGTGTTCATTTCGTTGACAAAATATTTTCGTCATTGTCTTTGTCAACGACACTTTTTCCCTGACATAAACGAAACGAGAACTATATAAAAACTCGCCATCTGCAGATGAAACTCACCGTGAAACCATTTGTTACTTATAAACTTGATGCAATTATAATTCATTATATTTTACCATGTTTGTTGAGCCTCTTTGTTGAGGTTTCATTTATAAGAATACATTTATTTGGATTGAAAGAAAAGCTCAGAAAAATGTATGTTTTTTCCAAATAAGTAAGATCTTTGTATATATTTTTTAATATGTTCATAGTTAGCTACGTATTCAGATTTCTTAGACATAGCAACTTTAGTAAACGTTTAGAATATATAGCACTTATATTTGCGTTGACTAAATCTATAATGTAATTTAGTCGACTAAAATTAGACTAAAACAAAAAACAATTAAGACGACTAAATTGGGACTAAAACAAAACTGAGTTCTAGTCAAAAGACTGTGACTAAAACTAAATTAAAAATCTTTGTCAAAATTAACACGGGTGAGATAAACGTTTGCTGACGGTCCAAAAACGAAAAAAAAAAAATACATCACGTATGAAATCTACTTATTTCTAGAGATTGATGTTAGCGATGATGCTAACGCGTCTCTAAAGCAGAAAACAAGACGACAAAACATCAGCGGCGTAGACGCAGCATCGGAGAAACGGCGCGGGATAATGAGTGACAGATGTGGGCGGTAATGGCGCGGAAACGCCGCGTTTGTTTGCCGCGTGTCTGGACGGCTCATTGAGCTTCTGATTCCAGGTTTTACTCGCCGGATTCCAGGTTTGTCGTTCGGGCTTCGGTTGAGTTCGCCTCGGTGCTAATTTTGTCGATTATTTTGTGGCTCCATTTTGGCTCCAGGTTCGATTTTTGAGGCCAGTTTGACGAGCACAAACGAGTGTCGTCTGAAGTTCCACGAGTTCTAACGTTAAAAAAACACGTTTGAGAAAAAAGTAACTTCATCAATCACGTGAAAGGAGAAGCGAGAGCGTCTAAGCGATACGCATCTAAACGTCTGGCTTGAATGGAACCCGCGCGCACAACGCTGAAATATTCACAAGATAAAAAGCTCCATCGACCACAAAAGTGAATTTGCCGCTGGATTGGCGCGGCGGCGGCGGCGGCGAGGAGGAGCTGAATGGAGAGAGAAGCTGCTGGAGGCCTGATAAGCAAAGCGCAGACGCCGTTAAAACTCTCGCTTATTTCCACCGATGTTTTCATCCCGGTCCAGGAGAATCCCTACAGCGGGACCGGCACGTCAGGTCAGAAGAGTCCTGATCCGTCATCTGCTCTAGTGTTCAATTATAAACCGTTTCTTGCCTTCTAAATTTTGGACCATGTTTTCATATATTGTAGTTACCGTATTTATGCGAAAATAAGCACCGCCCTGATTTTTCAGGCACAAAATAAAAATTTGTTTTTTCTTAAAAACATTTTTTAAAAATTCGTTTTTTTTAAAATACATTTTTTAAAAATTCGTTTTTTTTATAAAAACATTTTTATTTATTCATTTTATTTTTTTAAATTTAAGTTTCTGGTTGAATTACGTTAATATTCTCTTAAAAATACAATGCTTTCTTTATTTAACAAACCTAACTTGTGTATCATTTTGATACTTTTTTACTTGAATAATAGATAACAAAAAGTCGATTCTAGTGGTCAGGACTTCATTTCCCAAGATCCTTTGCTCTAAAGTCAGACTCCGCACATGCTCAGAGCAATAGTTTCAAGCTCAGGCCCGATTCAAGCTCTCTGTTTATCTGACGCCGTGTGAAGAGGAAGGATTATTATCCCCTGTTTATCAGTCCCAGCGTTTTGATTGTGTCTGTTCCTTTTTTACTTCTTGCTCGTGTTCTTCATTTTCCACTGTTTCGACTCTTTCTGCAATGACACATTGGACTTGTTTGTAGCCGGTTGCGCTAAGCTAAGCTAAGCTAACCAGTCGTGCGATTCCATTTTTCTCAACAGTTTGGAGCAGGAGCTTCCTCTTCCAACATGACTGTGCACCAGTACACAAAGCCAAGTCCATCAAGACATGGATGACAGAGTCTGGTGTGGACCAACTGGACTGGCCTGCACAGAGTCCCGACCTCAGCCCTATAGAACACCATCGGGATGAATTAGAGCGGAGACTGAGAGCCTTCTCCAACAACATCAGCGTGTGGCCTCGCTTTTAGAAGAACGCTCAAAAACGTCCTCAACCTTGTGGACAGCCTTCCCAGAAGAAGTTGGACCGACGTCACATTGGACCCAATGGGTTAGGAATGGGATGGCACACAAGTTCATATGTGAGTCAAGGCAGGAGACACAATACTATTGTTAATATACGTAGTGTATCTCGCCTTGAGTCTTGATCACGTATTGACCACGTTTATGGGAATAAAACCCCATTTTTTACCCCATTTTTGACACACTCCACGGCATGGACGACTCGGCTAGTCCAGGGACTCGAGCCAGAAACCTTTCTAACTATTGCCCATATCACATATTGACCACGTTTATGGGAATAAAACCCCATTTTTCACTCCATTTTTGACTCCATTTTTGACACACACACTTCTCGGCTAGTCCAGGCACTCGAGGCAGAAACCTTTCTAACTATTGCCTTGACTAGCCTTGATCACATATGGACCACGTTTACGGGAATAAAACCCCATTTTTGACTCCATTTTTGACCCCATTTTTGGCACACACACTCCTCGGCTAGTCCAGGGACTCGAGCAGGAAACCTTTCTAACTATTAGGCCGCACGAGCAGATTTACCGCCTCTACCTGACAAACACCAGCCTGACACCTTCTGGTTCCAGCTCGGGCTAGGAAGCGTCTGAGACTGGGAATAAAGCTGGTGGCTGCAGGTTGTGTTGCGATTGTTCATTAATGTGCTAAGTAACTAAAGACCTGTGGCCCGCTGGCAGATGCTGGGCTTAATTGGGCGTTTTTCAGCGTGAAGCCCCCCTGGACACACTGAGACGACCAGATCAACCACTCCACCTGGAACTCGCTCGAGTAGCTTCACTAAACCTGCCGTGTCCTGAAGAACAACGCGTGTGAAAAAAAACGAAAATTCAATCTGCAAAACCGAACAAGCGGGAAAACCGGAGAGGCGAAACGCTCATGGTTGATTAGAGTGTGTGCTCGAATTTTACCCGCGCTCAAATCGAAACGAGAACGAGCGTGGAAATAAGAAAGACGTTATAAAACAGCTGGTTGGACTTCACAGATCACAGGTTCAAATCCCAAACAAGTTAAACAATTGTAGTTTTCGGATCAAGACACTGAAACCGGCCCGAGTGTGTGTGTGTGTGTGTGTGTGTGTGTGTCTTCTGTTTCTAGCATGATTCTGATCAGACCTGACCATCCTTCATTCCCTCTGGGTTGAATACTTCACTATACTGTACTGTACTGTACTTTACTGTACTATACTGCACTATACTGTACCATTCAGTACTTTATGGTACAATATTGTACATTACTGTACTTTACTGCACAATACTGTACTATACTGCACTGTACTATACTGAACTGCACTGAACTGTAATATACGGTACAATTCAGTACTTTACGATACAATATTGTACATTACTGTACTTTACTGCACAATACTGCACTCTAGTGTATTAATCTATTCTAATGTTGTTTATTGTAATATACTGTACTTTACTGCACTACACTCTACTATGCTGAACTATACTGTATTTTACTATACAATACTATACAGTAATGCACTACACTATACTGTGCTGAACTATACTGTACTATACTTTACTGTGCAATACCATACTGTACTTTACTGTACTGAACTATACTGTACTATACTTTACTGTGCAATACCATACTGTACTTTACTGTATTATACTTTACTGTGCAATACTATACTGTACTTTACTGTACCGAACTAAACTGTACTATACTTTACTGTGCATTACTATACTGTAATTTACTGTACTGAACTATACTCTATTTTACTGTGCTGAACTATACTGTACTTTACTGTGCAATACTTTACTGTACTGTACTCTACTGTACTTTACTGTACTGTACAGGTGAAGCAGCGGCGGCAGGATGAAGCGAGTGGATGGGCTGATGGGAAGACGACAGGATGTGAGCGGACAGGAGGAAGTGTCATACCTTTCACTACCTTATCCAGATAGTGAGCTTAGAGGAGATAAAAGACAAGCACATGTGAGGGAAGATCGCAACAGGAAACACACACACACACAGCGGCATGCGAGACGCAGCGACACACACGTGTGTTCAGATCTGCCATTACCCATCATGCACTGAGAATCAGCTCACACACACACACACACACACACACACACACACACGGTCGGGCTGTGCAGTATGCGATTGTAGGACCGAAGACAAATCGAGCAGTTTTGGATCTATGAAAAATCTATGAATAATATCTGTGTGTGTGTGTGTGTGTGTGTGTATGTTTCTATATGATTGCTTGTATGTGAATAATTTAGTGTGTGTGTGTGTGTGTGTGTGTGTGAGAGTGTGAACTCTTTAAATTACAAGAAACTTTTGTTGCTTTTTTCAATCCAAGCAAACCGTCTCCAATAAATAAACAAACGAGGCAACTTTCAAAAACAACGTCGATCAATTCAAACAGATAATTGAAGCTATTTCAAGTAACGTTTAATTATACGGTTATCGCAACAGATGAACACGCGCTCATCTTGAACAATCACCGTTTCAACGAATACCCTAGAAACCAGAAGGCGCTTGTGCGAATAATAATAATAATAATAATAATAACAAAAAAGTAATAAAAAAAATTATAATAATAGTAATAATATATTATTAATAATAATAATAATAATAATATCAATAATAATAATACAGTTAATAGGGTTAGGGTATAACAGTATAACAGTTAATAATGGTAATATAATAATAATAATAATAATAATAATAATAATAATAATAATAATAATAATAATTATTATTATTATTATTATTATTATTATTATTATTATCATTATTATTATTGTTGTTGTTGTTATTATTATTATAAAATTAATACAATAATAAAAAATAGAAACAGTAAAATTAATAACAACAACAACAATAACAATAATAATAATGATAATACAGTCAGTTTGTAAGGCACTCTACATTTGCACACAAATCTCAAAGCGTCCCAGGAAAAGTCCAAAATTCGTCCCGAACACCATCGGCTCCGAAGGCTGATCCGCGTTTACCCGGCACAAACACACCGACACACTCCCACATTAAAACCTGTCCATGCGACGCCGAGTCGGGCAAATCCAATCACGCATGCGCCCCGCCCCCTGCCCCGCCCCCACTCACCGATGGTGCAGTGCTCCCCGTTCCATCCCGGGCTGCACTGGCACTTCCCGTCCCGGCAGGTCCCGTGCTGGCTGCAGTGCGGGTGACAGGCGCGTACCTCGCACCCTCCGCCCGTCCAGCCCTCGTCACAGCGGCAGACGCCCGCCATGCAGACGCCGTGACCGCCACAGTCGGCCGCGCACAACTCTGTGGGAAGAAGCAGATCCACACGCTCACGGGACGACACATTCCCGCGCCTCACGGGAGCAAATCCCCCCGCGGGACAACACTGATCTAATGAAACGGTCCCGTCACGCCCCGGTACACGCCCACGCTCTGCTGCCTCGCCCCCTTTCATCTGTAAGGCTCTCTTGTTAGGGACTTCCTGCTTTACTCGGAAGGTGCTAAGCAGGGATTAATGAATAGAAGAAAACACAAAGAACACACACTAGTTAAACAAGATTAGAAGCAGAGAAAGAGAGACAGAGAGAGATACCAGACAAAGTGAGCGAGATACCAGAGAGAGTGAGAAAGATAGAGTGAGAGACGGACAGATAGACAGAGAGAGAGATAGACAGAAAGAGTGAGAGAGAGAGAGATAGAGAGAGAGACAAAGAGAGAGACAGAGAGATAGACAAAGAGAGACAGAGTGAGAGAGAGAGATAGACAGAGAGAAATT
Source organism: Paedocypris sp. Pulau Singkep (assembly GCA_017309775.1). Lineage (NCBI taxonomy): Eukaryota > Metazoa > Chordata > Actinopteri > Cypriniformes > Paedocypris > Paedocypris sp. Pulau Singkep. Next base: position 15,373,124 of record MU204250.1, on the reverse strand, counting down.
GAGAGAGAGAAAATAGACAGAGAGAGAGAGAGAGATACCAGACAGAAAGAGACAGACATAGAGAGAGAGAGAGTGAGAGAGAGACAAAGATAGAGAGAAATAGACAGAGAGAGAGAGAGAGAGACACCAGACAGAAAGAGACAGACATAGAGAGAGAGAGAGAGAGAGAGAGAGAGAGAGAGAGAGAGAGAGAGAGAGAGAGAGAGAGAGAGAGAGAGAGAGAGAGAGAGAGAGAGAGAGAGAGAGAGAGAGTGTGAGAGAGTGAGAGAGAGACAGACAGAAAGACACAGATAGAGAGAGAAATAGACAAAGAGAGAGAAATACCAGACAGAGAGAGTGAGAGAGTGAGTGAGAGAGAGAGAGACAGAGTGATAAAGAGATAGAGGGAGAGAGACAGAGTGATAAAGAGAGAGAGGGAGAGAGACAGAGAGACAGACTTTGCACAAAAACTAAAACTTTGCTTCAGTTTTTAACAAAATTGCACCAAGTAACTCTCATTTAAAGCCTTAACATGACTTAATAAACTTCCTGACTTTTGAGATCTGACTAGTAAGATCTGGAGCGTTGATCGTATTAAGAGAATTCCGGAAGAACAGAATAACAAACGAGAGACGATGGACAGAAAGGTTCACATGCGGACGCGAGTGTGTTGAGCTGAGGCTCGGGAACGGAACCAGGAACCTTGTTTGTCGGGTTTGAGTTCTTTATTTCGTTTCCAGCAGAACAATGTTTACCGAAGCGCTTTGCATGCAGCACTGGTCTGAAGCGAGAACAGTGAGGTAAATTACCTGAAGCATGAAATTAGCCACACACCTGTAGTCGCCGCTGTCATGGCAACAGGTGGCATGGAGATTAGCAAAGATCAGTCGCGGAGAGCTTCATTTACACAACGCTTCCTATTTTTAACGACAATCAATTGCTTGCGCGGGTAATTACGCATATCGGTTTTTATTAGTGGATACATTTGATAATATCATAAGAAATCTTCAATACGTCAAAAATGTGCCTGAATATGGTGATCCGTGAAAAAGACGACAGTCGTAATAAACATTCCGTCTGGATTTAAGGCCAATTAAAACGCGGAGACGGCGCCGCTGCCTGTGGTGTCATCCGATCAAAAGAGCGTTTCTCCACCGCTGTAATTGGACCGTTGTGGTGTTTTTGAGGTTAAAATGTCACTTGAAATGCTGGAGAATCACTGTGGCGTCGCGAGCAAATTGACTTGCTTGCATTTTATTCACATCTGTCATTTCAGTGTCGATGGTTATCCACAAGGCTCAGTGTTAGGCCCTTGCTTGTGTGCAAATTGCGTTAAAATTCACGTTTGCAGAAGGATACAACGAGAAGCGTTTGTTTTTAGTGCAACGACAAGTAAAAAAAAAACGCCAATGGACTGACCTGTGGCGCAGTCGTGGCCGGTCCAGTTGTGGTCACAGCTG
>MU204250.1:15350648-15361347 GCA_017309775.1 Paedocypris sp. Pulau Singkep | reverse complement strand
GAGAGAGAGAGAGAGAGAGAGAGAGAGAGAGAGAGAGAGAGAGAGAGAGAGAGACAGGAGAGAGATAAGGATTGAGAGATAGAGAGAGAGAGAGACAGAGAGAGAGAGAGACAGGAGAGAGATAAGGAATGAGAGATAGAGAGAGACAGTCGGATAGACAGACAGAAAGACAGACAGACATAGTGAGAGACAGGAAAGAGATAATGAATCGAAGGGAAAGAAGGAGAGAGTGAGGGGGGGATGAGAGAGAAAGAGAGAGTGAGAGAGAGACAGACAGATAGATAGACAGACAGATATAAAGTGAGAGACAGGAGAGAGATAAGAAATGAGAGAGGGAGAGAGGGAGAGAGAGATAGAGTGAGAGACAGGAAAGAGATAAGATATAGGGGAGAGAGAAAGAGTGTGAGAGAGAGAGAGAGAGAGAGAGAGAGAGAGAGACAAACCAGTCAAAAAGACAAGATGCGGCGACACTAACCAATGGCAGAGGTGAGAAACGACACATGCTCCGCCTCCTTCCCGTCGTTGTACACGGCCAGGTGCCAGATGCCGGAGTCCATGTACTGGATGAAGCCGGTGTCGTAGCTGCTGATGACCACCAGGCTCCGCGGCTGAGCTGGAGAGGGCGGAGCCTCCAGACCCGCCAGCCCCTGCGTCAGGAGCCGACGCCCATCCAGCAGCTCCACAAAGTCAAACTGGGACAGACCAAGCGTTAGCGTTAGCCGACCGGACGCAACCAACGTCAAAGAAGATTCCACGGTCCCGCCCAGTCCCCGCACACTTTGTGGCGGCTCCTCCCCCTAATCACGAGAGGGCCGATTTTTTCGCGTACAATTTGCCCGCAATTTTTTGCCCGCAAGACAGACAGACAGATAGATAGATAGATAGATAGATAGATAGATAGAGAGGTAGATAGATAGATAGATAGATAGATAGATAGATAGATAGATAGATAGATAGATAGATAGATAGATAGATAGATAGATCATTCTAAATATGGCGGCGCACCTGCGTGTGTGATGGGGGAAGGCCACGCCTCCCGTACACGCCCACCAGCGCGTCTTTGCCGAGCGACACGTTGAACTTGAGGTACGTCGGGTGGTCGATGAAGACCTGAGACCTCCAGAATATTCCAGGCGGGATCTGCTGAGCCACTTTACGCCCCACGTCAATCTCCCCCATGTCTATGTAGCTGTCCTCCGGGAAAAAACCTGCGCACCATCACAAACATCAGTTAGAGAGAGAGAGAGAGAGAGAGAGAGAGAGATAAGGAATGAGAGACAGAGAGAGACAGAGAGAGAGATAAGGAATGAGAGACAGAGAAAGTGAGCGAGAGAGAAACAAGGAATGAGAGAAAGAGAGTGAGAGAGAGAGAGATAGAGAGAGAGAGAGAGATAGAGACAGAGAGAGAGAGAGACAGCGAGAGAGAGAGAGAGAGAGAGAGACAGAGAGAAGGAATGAGAGACAGAGAAAGTGAGCGAGAGAAAGAGAGTGAGAGAGAAACAAGGAATGAGAGAGAGAGAGAGAGAGAAAGAGACAATGAGAGTAAAGACAGAGAGAAACAAAGAATGAGAGACAGAGAGAGTGAGAGACAGACATAGAGAGATAAGGAATGACAGAGTGAAAAAGAGAAACAAGGAATGAGAGAGAGAGAGAGAGAAAGAGAGAGAGAGAGAGAGCATCCGGAAAAACACAAAGATCGTCCAAAAACAGAACAACACACACAAACACACACACACACACTTAATGAAAATGCTAATGCTAATAAAGAGCTAATGAGCGTGTTGTTCTGTGGGAGCGTGTTAGCCGGGCCGCGCCCGTCACTGGGAGCAGAGGGTGTTTGTGGGTAATTGAGCTGGTGACTGGGAGGCGAAGCGCTCGGACTGTCACTCGCGTGTTTATATAAGCTAAAGCCGCGCGCGACAGCGGATTGATTCGCGCGTGTTGCTGATGACAGTGTTACTCTGACAGTCTGAATTAACCAGTCCAGCGTATCGATTTCCCCTCAGACGGTGATGTCACTCAAGCCCGCGCTGAGCGAGACGCGACTCGTCTATATGCTAATGTACACCAATCACACGCGCGGACCAGCGACAAAAAACATCTGCATCTGCCGGACGAGACACGGGGTCGCGACCTCGGCCCACCAGCGTGAGGCGGGGCCAAGTGAAGAGACCACGCCCTTTAGCACTAGTGAACATCTGGTCTAACATCGTTTTCTCCGAGCGATGGAAACCAGGATCCGCTTCACCCAGACGCACGTGACATCACGGCGCGGAGAGATGGATGAACGCCGCGGATAAACCGACAGAGAGAAGAGAGAATAATAAACATAGCGATCGAGAGGAAGACATGAAGAGTTGAAAGACACTAGACAGACAGACAGACAGATAGAGAGAGAGAGAGAGAGAGAGAGAGATATAGAATGATAGATAGACAGACAGACAGACAGACAGGTGTATATAAATAGAGAGAGAGAATTACATAAAGACAGACAGACAGAAGAACGACAGACAACTATACAACAGAGAAGTGTATGGACAAATAGAAATCTAGCCAGACAGACATTGTTAAAATAAAACAGATAGACAGCCAAAGATTTAGACGAAGAGATAGACACGTAGAGAGACAAACATTTGAAGGAAATTGTTTTAAATGACAGACAGACACACAGACAGACAGACAGAGAGATAGACAGATAGACAGACAGTAGACAGACAGACAGAGACAGACAGACAGACAGTAGACAGACAGAGAGAGAGAGACAGACAGACAGAGAGACAGAGAGACAGAGAGAGAGAGACAGACAGTAGACAGACAGAGAGAGACAGACAGACAGACAGACAGAGAGACAGACAGACAGACAGACAGACAGGTTCTAGACGCACCGTCGTCTCTCCCTCCGCGCTCGGGGAACTGAAGGCCGGTGTTGCCCAGTGGAGGCAGGTCGAGGTCAGAGGGCAAGTGAAGGCCACTGGTGTTCTCCTCCATCAGCTGGTAGATCTGACGCTGCACAGGCCGCAAGTGCCAGTTGAGTCCGAAGAGATGCATGACTGAGAGAGAGAGAGACAGAGAGAGAGAGAGAGAGAGAGAGAGAGAGAGAGAGAGAGACCGAGAGACCGAGAGAGAGAGAGAGAGAAAAAAATCAAGTTCAAGTTCAGAGCATTTGTATGGCGCTTTTCACAGTTTTAACTGTCTCAGACAGAGACAGAGACGTAGAAAAAAGAGAGAGAGAGAGAGAGAGAGAGAGCAAGACAGAGAAAGAGAGAGAGAAGTGAGAAAGAGAAAGAGAGAAAATAGAAATAGAGAAAGTATAAAGAGCAAGAAAAAAAGCGAGAGACAGATAAAGAGAGCGAGAGACACACAGAGAGAGAGAGGGAGAGAGAGGGGGGGGGAGGCATAGAGAGAATGAGATAGAACGAGAGAGAGACAGATTGAAAGAGAAAGAGAGACAGAGAGACAGAGAAACCTGAGTCTCGGTTGTGCACATTCTACAGTAAATATTATGATTGATTGTGCAGATAATAATAATAATAATAATAATAATAATAATAATTGAACCTTTAGTTTAATAGTTCGTACAGTAAAGATGTTTGTTGGTTGAACATATCGTACAATTAAAACGTTGATGGGCTACAAACTAACCAACTACCGAATTTACGCGAATATAAGCACTCCCCGAAATTTTCAGGCACCAAAACAAACGCCTACAATTTCTGGCTAAATCGTAAAATACTTATTTTTCTTCTCTAAACAAACCAATTGATCAAAAAAAAGATCTACTCTAGTATTCAGAACTCCACCTCATTATTTAAAGAAAGAAATGACACAGTGCAGAAGCACACCGCGTATTTCCGTTTATTTGTGATTGCTACTGACTTGAAATGAGGGAAAATGGCCGCTTGTATTTTTGCGCCTACATGAACTATGTGTATATAAGCACCCGCCAAGTTTTGGAGCGTCTAAAATCGAGAAACAGGTGCATATATTCGCCTAAATACAATACTAGCGGTGAATTCCAACCCAGTCCTCACGTTGAGATTCAAGGTCTACAACATCTTCACATCAAATGCCGAGCAACAACAATGACACGTCTCCAGATGAGCTGGTGAGGAGTTAATGTTCCTCTCTGCTTCTGACTGGCTTCACTTCAGGAGTAGCACGGTTTAAGCCTTGGGAGAGACGTGGCTGTCAAGTCTGTAGACGGACAATAGCCGCAGTAGTGGCTCCACACGGCCTTATCACTCCACACAGACTCCCCGTAATTCTCCATTCTTATAATTATGCTGTTGATGTAAGTGTAAAGCAGCAGGGAAGAAGCCTCAGAAGCCGTAGTAAGCCATTCTTCACCATCACTGCATCTGTCAGGAGCGAGTAACGTCTTTACTCTGGGCCGGGCGACACAAAGACAGACCACTGTGACGGAGCTTTCCCAGAATGCACGATAAACCCAGCGCGAATAGGATGGAAGGGTCTTGTCATGTTTAAGAGACTGAGGCTGGTGAAGTGATTCTGCCCTTTTTCTACTTCACACAAACCATGAAGCTTGTTTAGGATTCCTGATGTGACTTCTACCAGGCTTCTTCCACTGAAGTGTCCACTGCTTGTGTGCCGCCTAAAAGCCTTCCTGATTACTTTGAGAAGTCATTCTCATAAGGGTTAGGAACAAGGAGTGTATTGACGCCTACTTTGGCCTAAAAGAACCTTTAAGTCTGGTGTGGATCCTTCAGCACTGGACCTGATGAGACTGGTCTCTTCTCGTCTGATCCCTCAAGAAGGTCCAGCTGATAGAGACTCATTGACAAGGATGAGGAGCTTTGAAGTTTGAGTTGGGTGAGGTTGGTTAAGGGTCAGGGAGCGTTTTGGTTGGTCAAAGAATCAGGTAAGGTGCTAGGTTTAGAATTTGTGAGGATTAGGGTTGGTTAGGAGGTTAGGTTGTTGGGGTTTGGAAAAAAATAATGCTGGATAAAGAGTTAGGTTAGTTTGAGATGGGGTTTTGAAGGATTAGGGTTGGTTTAGAGTTTTAGGGTTGGTCACAGGGTTATAGTTAGTTAATGGGTTAGGAAAAGTCAGGTTTGGTAAAGAGTTTGGGGTTGGGAAAGTTATGGTTGGTTAAGGTGTTAGGTAAGGGTTAGAATTGGTTAAGGGGTTAGGCTAGGGATGATGGTGATTTAGAGTTGTTAAGGCGTTGGGGTTTGTGAAGGTTAGACTTGGTTGTAGGGTTAGGTTAGGAACTGGTAAGAATGGTTAAGAGCTTAGAGTTTGGGAGGGTTACAGTAGGTTAGGGATTAGGACATTTAGAGTTGGGTTTTTGGTTCGGTTGGGGTTTGGGAAGTTATGCTTGGTCAAAGGGTTAGGTTATGGGTCAGGGAGAGATAGAGTTGGTTATTTTAGGGGTTTCAAGAGGTAAAGTGGACTTGTTAGGGTAATGAGAGTTACGGAGTTTCTTTAGCTAACAGAATTTCAAAATGAAGTTTGTAGTTAAAAACAAAATGATTATTACAGCATTGCAATTGAAAAAGCAAAGGCTGCTTTTCCCCCCCTGACATGCTCCTTTTCTTTTACCACTGTCTTAATGAATCTAGAAGTGAACTAGGGTGTTTTGACAAATGCGATGTGGTGTCTGGCATCAGCCTTCACCTCTGGGCAGGAGAAGAGTCGGGCACAAACACCTGTCAGAAGATCCGCTTCATCAGGCAGCGCAGCAGATCGCCACTTACTAGCCCGTGTAATTAATTGCACTTGATATGAAATATATTTTCTCATTAGCTTTTAATTAAACGCGACGCCGTGTTGCTGATTGGATTGCGGATTCTCAGGGTGTTGGGCGGCTTCAGACGTGTGGCACGGAGGTGCGCAGGGAGACGACAAGCACTCGGCTAGAGTCTGTAATTACAGCCCGTGATTGAGACACTTTATCTCGCTGGGCTTTAGTGGCGGTAAAAAGCAGGATTGTCCTCGGAAAACACACACACACACACACACACACACACACCGCGTTCCTGAACGAGACAGAGCGAGTTCAGCGTCTGTCGAGACTTTACAACATCACTTCAGCGTAAACACTAAAAATAAGCCACATTGATGCTGAGAGAGAGAGAGAGAGAGCCAGACGAGAAGACAAGAAGACGAGAAGACGAAAGAGTGAGACCAGACGAACGTTTTGACGAGACTGAAGCTGCTTTGGCTTTAGAACATCGTGTCACTCCGATGATAAACCGGGTTCTTTTGTTCTGTAAACTGTGTGTTCTGTGTCCCTCCGTCATTAGAGGAAAGCCAGTGAGTTTGTCACTATGGCCACTAGGGGCAGTGTTGAAGTCCAGCTGCATTTAACCATCCAGTGAAGAAGACACACCCAAAGTGAACAAACTGAAGTCACTAGTGTATCAATATTTGTTAAAAACATGCCAAAGAAATGTACATTTAAAGAACAATAGGCCTTACCTCTAAAAATAAGACCTAGTGCCTGAAAAAAACGTACAGCAAAACACTGAGGCAACTTTCACAAAGCACAAAGTGGGGGTGTGTCTCGCTTTAGACCAAGAGATATTGGGTGTTGAATCGTCTCATCAAGGACAATTGGAATGAAGACTAAAGCACCTACAACTGTGGCTACGGCTCCATCAGATTTCATTTCATTAGTTGTTCATTATTGATTAAAAGCACTGGACCAAGTGAATGAAATTACGGCTGGATTGTTTTTTTAACAATGCCTGAAATCAGTAACGTTGGAGACGCTGGAAACACACGGACATTCATGAGCCCCACTTTAACGGGCAGAAGGCATCGATCAACCCAGTGTTCATTTCGTTAACGGAATATTTTCGTCATCATCTTCGTCAACGACACTTTTCCCCTGACGAATACGAAACGAGAACTATATAGATAAACTTTACATTTCTTGACACTTTTGTCAACGAATACAAACTAAACTAAAATGCCTTTATATATAGCACCTATATTTTTGTTGACTAAATCTATACTGTCATTTAGTCGACCAAAATTAAGCTAAAACTAAAAAAAACTATCAACCTAACCCTAACCCTAACCCTATATTTAAAATCTTTGCCAAAATGAACAGGGTCAGCCACACAATCTACGAAAGCTTCCAAAACAGCCGCCTTGTACAAACCTGGTGCTTCGTAACAAGAAAACCCCTCTGTTCTAGTTTCTACCGGATACGACAAAAAGAACCCGAGACTTACCGATGAAATAGGCCAAGAAGAACACCAAGGTCATGGAGATGATGATGGCGCTGAGGGCGGCACATTTCCAGTTGCAGTGCTTGTAGGATTTCTTCAGGCTGAAGGCCGGACGGGAGAAGGTGTTGCGGGGCAAAGGTCGCGGGGGTGGAGAATAGACCGTGCTGGAGGTCAAAGGGTAAGCGGGGGACGTGGTGCAGTACAAGGGCGACGTCCCACCGGGCTTGAACAGAAAGTGTCTGGAAAAGCAGGAGAAAGGAAAAAGCCGAAAGGTCAAGAGCGCTGGAGTGGAGAGAGTCTTCTTCACGCTCGCTATTAAACTTCGTTAGGTGAGCCGACGCTTTGTTCACGTGGCATTTATGTCTTCGGTAGACACGCGTTTATCGCAATCATCTTATATTCACAGTTCCAGCGCCCGGCTTCAGGATTAATGCGCCTCTCCGAACACTGCTCACTGTTTTTCTGCTCGCGGCTAAATCTCACCACACGTCGGCAAACTAACATCTACTTATGCGTCGACCAATTGAAACGCTCAAATGCAACTATTGAAAAAAATTATACAGTGGAACCTCAACTCACAATTGGCTCTACCAATGAATGTTTCAAGTTACAAAATATCGCCTCTAGTTACAATGTTTCAAGATACAAAAGGACAAACGTTGTACATGATCAGTTAGTGTGGTTTTTTTTTGTACGTGTGAAGCAAGCGAGAGTCCAAGTGTGTGGTAAAAACAAATAAACAAAATAACTAATAATTTCACTCAAATAATGCTAAAAGTATGTAACATGCTTTATACAGTTTATATGCAATATACAATCATTTATATACATAATTACAATATTTTATCATTCATAAAAAAATTATTTTGTCTGAATTTTTTTTGTATTGCGGATTAGCACAACGACATGCAAAATGAGTCTCACCTTACAAATGTTTTGCCTTATGAAACGGCTCTCAGCACGAATTAATTTCGCAAGTAGAGGTACGAATGTACTAACAACGAAGCCTTTAAAGAACTACAGTAAAAGTATTCAATTAAAGTATTAATTTAAAATAAAAAACAAACTCTTATAATGGAACCGCAATTCTAAAACAAACGCTATAATGAACCTGGTGCCTCTATTAACGGAATTAATTTGTGCCGACAGCAGCTTTGTTATTAGAAAATGTCGTTGTACGGACCGCGTTTTGCATGTAGGAGCCCTAATCCGTTCCGAGGATCTGTAAATTCAGACAAAATTTTTATATAACTGATAAAATATTGGCAATATATGTAATTTAACATGCTACATAACAGGTGTTTAAGCGTGTAAAATGAGTTCTGTGTGACTAAAGTAACTAATTAGCAACTAATTAATTAACGAACAAATGATTAAACAACCAATGAATAATTTTGTTAGTAGAGACAATATGATTGGCAAAAACGTAGAATTAGTGTTAAGAGGTTCATTGGTTACGAGAGGTGCCACTGTGCTAATAACAACTAGCCAATAGAAACGCAGCTTATTGAAACCCGGTCGTGTGAGTGCGAGGACAGTGGCGTTTAAAGTGTTAAATATAACACACACACACACACACAGACGTGGTTATTAATGAGGCGGGGCGTGTGATGGCGGACGACACGCGGCATGGCAAAGCAGACCCGGGCATCACCTACCCGTTGGCGCGAGCGGCGTCCAGCACCTCCATCTCTATCAGGTTGTCGTGTAAAGTCTCTAGGAGTGTCTGCTTTGCTATGTTTCTACACACAGATGGAGAGATGCACAGATGGAAGAAGAGTGAGACGTGCAGGGAACACCAGCGCTGATCTCTCGCCCGGACCTTAACATCGACACGCTGTCTTACCTCGTCACCACAAACCACTACAGCACAGCCAACTCAACCCTAGTGATGGATGGATGGATGGACAGACAGGTGTATATAAACAGATAGAAAGACAGAATACAGACAGGTGTAGATAGATAGATAGATAGATAGATAGATAGATAGATAGATAGATAGACAGACAGACAGACAGACAGACAGACAGACAGACAGACAGAGATAGATAGATAGATAGATAGATAGATAGATAGATAGATAGATAGATAGATAGATAGATAGATAGATAGATAGACAGACAGATAAACAGACGGATAGACAGACGGATAGACAGACAGATAGACAGGAATGTGTATATAGATAGATAGACAGATAGATAGATAGATAGATAGATAGATAGATAGATAGATAGATAGATAGATAGATAGATAGATAGATAGATAGATAGATAGATAGATAGACAGACAGACAGATAAACAGACGGATAGACAGACAGATAGACAGGAATGTGTATATAGATAGATAGATAGATAGATAGATAGAGATAGATAGATAGATAGATAGATAGATAGATAGATAGATAGATAGATAGATAGAGATAGATAGATAGATAGATAGATAGATAGATAGATAGATAGATAGATAGATAGATAGAGACTAGAATATAAATGTATCCTTACATTTTTGTTTTTTAAAAACGTATTTCTATATTGAACATTTCTTCAAATGTATATATCATGTTTAAGCCAGAAGTACATTTTTAAATACTGAAAAAACTAAACTATACACACGATTGCATATACCGTACGTACACAAATGAAAAAGTATAAAAAAAAGTTATAATTATATTTGTGTAAGTACAATAAGTATTTAGAAATATATGAAACATAATAATACAGTATATAATGTTTCTGCTCTCTTTTCCCACCTATTTTGTCACTAAATCTTCATTTAAGCGTTTCGGCGAATCGATCTGCTTCTCGCCACATTTGAACATCTGAACATTTGCTACATGTTCGCGACGTGTTTGATCTCATTGGCGGGTTCGATTCCCGGGAAGCCGTCAGCGGATGAGCGAGGGAGCGTACGGAGCGCTGGGTTTCTCCGGCTCGCTGTGAGACGCACGTGAGGAATAATCCGGCCATTCAAGCTTAATGAAGTAAAGCTGCGAGCGGGAATTATTACAAGGCCATTAGCTGCAGACTAAATGACAGGCCATCGCTCAGCCGCGCTGAAGCCGCTAATGGCTCCGCTTTCTTCCCAGGGATTTGGATAATGGACGTCTTTCTTCCGCGCGGACAGTGTGGACACGTGAAGGACGGGAGAACACGGTCCTGATCTACAGACGCGCCGGTGGAGGTGCCAGATCGCCTCGCGTGTGGAATCAGATTAGTGACAAACATATCAAACGTAAATTGTGATAAGACGAACGAAAATGCTCTACACATACGTTTTTTTTTTTTTTTTAATTCTTCGCTTGAAATCTTGTGTGTTCTAGGGTGCGAAACCCACAGCGCGTGATGATGCCAACTTGGTTGAAGCAGGTGGATGATGTGATGGAGGATGGAGGGATCTGGACTCGTCTCCTTCACTCACGTGCCCTAGGTAGTAGTCTAGAGCGCAGGGGCTGATTCCTGCTGTTTTTTCTTAATACTCATTATTTATTCATATTTAAAAC
>MU204250.1:15311477-15313720 GCA_017309775.1 Paedocypris sp. Pulau Singkep | reverse complement strand
CACATCTATGAATTTAATTTGTATTCATGTATATAAACACTTTATTACAGTACAACACGTTTGTTTCGTTACAGCCTCTGATGACGACACAGAGACATTGCTAATGGAACACAGAAAGCGTTGTACCAGGCTGAACTAATAGATCTGTGAGGCGAGCAGCTCTGATGTGTGTGTACTGTGTCTTTAAGAGCCGCCACACTGAGAACGAGAACCACACTGTAGACTTGTTCTGTGCTTATTTCTTTGCTTTTTTATTGTCAAAGTCGTTTGTAAACGTTTGTTTCACGCGACGTTCAGATTCAGACTCACGTTCCGTCAAGCAAGAGAGAAAGAAAGCAGGACAACGTAAACTCTCTCTGTCTCTCTCTCTCTCTCTCTCTCTTTCTCTCTGTCTGTCTCTCTCTTTCTCTCTCTCTCTCTCTCTCTCTCTTTCTCTCTCTCTCTCTCTCCCTCTCTCACACACTCTCTCTCTCTCTCTATTTCTCTATCTCTCTGTCTTTTTTGGCAAATGCTTATCCAGGTTTCCCCCTGCATCTAATATTTTTAAATAAAGTTACCATACAGATTGTGTACAAATGATATTACTAAAATCTACTTAAACGTAATGTGCACCCCCCCCCCAATACCGTGATATAATACAGACACCGTCCGGACACTAGAAAATATCGTGACAGGAACTTTCACTCCTATCGCCCACCACTACTTGTTCAGAACAACGCTAAAATGACTGGAATACTATTCAAGTGACTTCAACACAGTCATGTGATCAGAACAAACAAACAAACGTAAGTGTGGAGCTCCCCAGGGCTCAGTCACGGGCCCCGTGGCGTTTTCCAAATGAATCTGATAAATCTGAAGCGCAGATCATCTGTAAGACTCTCAGAGACGACCTCATAGACTTGTCCTCAACGATAAGAAGCTATGGACCAATCAGACGCTGGGCTTTTCTCGCCTGCTGTCTTTCTTCACAAGGATGAAAATGAACGTCACAAAACTCGGCCCGAAAAAAAATCTCTCGGCTGCATTTTCCCCGAACGCCGACAGGCAAACAGACACCTCGGCGTGACAGCTTGATGTAGTACCCGGTGTCAGGTTTCTGCGAGTACTGAAAAGCCAAGCTGAAAATTGAGTCTGAACACCTGTATTTTCATGTTTATACTGCAAACCACACCAGCGCAGAAACCCTCGCCGCACTCGCCGAGCTGTCCAGAGAACTTTATTTTAAGAACATGGCTGTCAGGGCTTTTGTCATGAAATATGAGTGGAACGATAATACAGTGTGTGTGTGACACTAGCGTAACCCATCCCATCGCAAAATCTGGTTTGATGCGGTTTTTCCTACTGTACTTCCCGCAGCCTGACTGTTCGGGTTATGATGTCGGATTGACAATTAAGTTCATTTCATGATCCATTTTCATGGATGTAGGTCTCATGGGCTGTGGAATGTGATCAAGCAAGGTTTTGTGGCCAGTTGTGAAATCAGGGTTTTAGACCACAAGCTGATTTGGAAGGACAGTGTCTCACAAGTCAGATGGATCAGTGAAAAGGTCTCAGGTCGAAAATTCCACTGTTTCTTTGTTCTGTAAATGTATGTAGCGTGAGATGCTTAGACACACACACACACACACACACACACACACACACACACACAGAGCAGGAGGCTGCTGGGAAGAGGACTTAGAAGATGTAGGAGAATCACAGAGAAGAAGCCTCTCAAGCTTCTTAGCTTAGCTTTTTAGCTTAGCAACTGGAAACGCAACGCAATACAACAAAACTGTTGTGTGTTTATTCGGTTCATCATCATCAAGAAGGGTCCATTCACTGGGAAGAACCGAGGCTGGACCCAACACTGACAATCCACCCCCCCCGAGGTCTGCGCACAAACTCAAAGGATTTTAGACATTTGAAAGAAACCGACGCGGAAAAGTAGTTTTATCGTCAGATCGCGGGAGATAAGCGGCGTTCCTCAATTTCGATTGAATTCCGTCAGGTGACGCGTTCAGACGAAGCAGCAGAAGCGTTCACGACAATTACTGGGGAGCGCGAGTGACACATGCGCGGAATCGATGGATGACATCACGCTCCTAACGAGGCCCAGACCTCATTATGCATTCGTGATCTTCAGACGTCCTTTTGGACCATCGGGTCGTATTTTATATATTAATGTCATTCCGACGACAAATTAGGATTGATCGCCGTAGCGCCGCGCCAGCGTCCAGGATTTAATCAGAGCGGCGTTCGGG
>MU204250.1:15301477-15306477 GCA_017309775.1 Paedocypris sp. Pulau Singkep | reverse complement strand
ATAAAGGGTAACAGTAAGATAATAACTACTAAACTTTTGAGAGTGAAAGAGTGTAAAAGAGTGAGGCACGTGAGGTCAAAGAAAAGCCAGACGGCTGCTTGTTAGCGTCAAGCTAATAGCGCCTTACACGATAGGCTAAACATGCGAGTAGCTTTGACAGTAGCTAATGCTAATGCTAACAACATGCGCAAAAAATAAAAACCCCGGCTTCGTGTGGAGATTTTTCCGCGTCATTGTTTTAAACTTCCCGGCAGCTAAATGCTAACAGAAGCATCTCCGGCCACAAAGCGAGCGCTAATAAACACCTTCTCCACAGCGTCGGAGCGCTCAGAACCGCCGCTCCTTTGTTGTTATTGGATTCTGACATATTTCATTTGCATTCGTTTATTTCATCATGTTTTATTTCAGTTTGAGGCGATTAGCTGTGCTAGCGTCACGTGATGTTTGGCCTCAGGTCGGCGGAACACACGCTACAGTCTCGTTAGCCAAACACGCTCAGGTAAATCTTTGGTTTTGAACTAATTTGTTAGTGAGACACTAAATAAAAGCTTTGTCTGTCTCTCTCTCTCTCTCTATCTGTCTGTCTCTGTTTGTCTCTTTTTGTCTGTCTATCTGTCTGTCTGTCTGTCTGTCTGTCTGTCTCTCTATCTGTCTGTCTGTCTCTCTCTCTATCTGTCTATCTGTCTGTCTCTGTTTGTCTCTGTTTGTCTGTCTATCCGTCTGTCTGTCTGTCTCTCTATCTGTCTGTCTTTCTATCTATTTGTCTGTCTTTCTGTCTGTCTCTATCCGTCTGTCTGTCTGTCTCTCTATCTGTCTGTCTTTCTATCTATTTGTCTGTCTTTCTGTCTGTCTCTATCCATCTGTCTGTCTATCTGTCTGTCTGACTGTCTACCGGTCTGTCTGTCTCTCTATCTGTCTGTCTGTCTGTCTGTCTGTTGGTCTGTCTGTCTGTCTGACTGTCTACCTGTCTATCTATCTCTCTCTCTCTCTCTCCCTCTGTCTATCTGTCTGTCTGTCTGTCTGTCTGTCTGTCTGCTGGACTTCTTTGGTGTGTCTTCATTAGCAGATTCTTGGCGTTAGCTGGTATCTGCTGTAAATAATTCCAGCTCTTTGTCGCAGAGCGCTTCGTGCTATTCCTGTACCTGCACAAACTGATGAAATGACAGAAAATTGTAGGGACGGAACAGAAAAACGGAATATTTTAAAACTAATTAACACCTTTACAATTGCAAATGGCTTCATGCGGAAAAAGTTTCCATTTCCCCGCTTCCCACGGGAGAGTCGTCTCAGATAAACTCAAAGTGGGAATGATAAAGTGAAAGATTAGTGATAAAGTGAGGTGAGGATGAGTGATAAAGGGTGAGCGTGAGAATGATAGCGAAAGATAGTTCGAGTGAAAGAGAGTTAGAGTGAGACAAGAGTGAAAGAGGTTATTGATAGAGGTCGATGTGTGAGAGAGTAAAAATAGTGACAGAGAGTGATAACCAGAGATAAAGAGCATGTGAGACAAAAGTGAGAGATGGGGTGTGAGAGTGAGACTGAGAGATGAGAGTGAGACAGTGAGAGTGATACAAAGCATGTGAGAGAGTTAGACAAGAGTGAGAGATGGAGTGTGAGAGTGAGACTGAGAGATGAGAGTGAGACAGTGAAAGTGATTCAAAGACAAGAGTGAGTAATGGAGATTGAGAGTGATGAGAGTGAGATAGTAACAAGCGTGGTAAAAAGAGTAGTAAAGAGCATGTGAGAGAGTGATAACAATAAGTGAGAGAGTGAGACAAGACCAAGCGTGGAGGTAAAAGAGTGCGGGATATAGTGTGGTATGAGATAGAATGATGATGAGAGTGAGACAGAGAGTGATAGACGGTAACAGCGAGATAATGAGAGAGATAAAAGCATGTGAGAGAGAGTGAGGCAAGACTGTAAAAGAGTGATGGAGTGACACAAGAGTGAATGAGAGTGAGGCTCAAAAAGTGAGAGAGGTTTACAGTGAGAGTGAGAAATAGTTCAAGTTCAAGTTTATCTACACAGCGCTTTTCTTAGTTCGAGATCAACGCAAAGTCGCTAATGAAAATCAGGGGGAAAAATAAAATAGTCTTTAAAGAAGAAAAATGTCCATTATATATCTGAATAGTGAGAGCTGAGAATAGTGACCAACAGAGGAACTGACGTTTTAACAAGCAATGAACAGCGTTTTCACAGGCAGAGGTTCGATCTCACTCTCACTCTCACACTCACTCTCACTCTCACACCTTTCCTCAGAGGAACCATCTCATCTCCTCCACATCTGCTCAGACACAAAGCTGCAGATCAACTTCTCTTTCTCCAGCAGCAGTGAAGGTCAGACGGCGTACACTAGTCACTCTCTCTCTCTCTCACTATCTTGTTCTCCCTCTCACTCTCTCTCATTCTCTCTTACGTTCTCTCTCTTGTTTTCTCTCTCACTCTCTCTTGTTTTCTCTCTGTCCCTCTCACTCTCTCTTGTTTTCTCTCTTTCTCTCTCTCTCTCTCTCTGTCCCTCTTACTCTCTTTTTCTCTCTCTTGTCGTCTCTTTCTCACACTCTCTCTTGTTGTCGCTCTCTCTCACTCTTGTTCTCTCTCTATCTCACTCTTTTTTGTTCTCTCTCTGTCCCTCTTACTCTCTTATTATCTCTCTCTCTCTCTTGTTCCCTCTCTCTCACTCTCTCTTGTTCTCTCTCTCTCTCTCTCTCTCTCCCACTCTCTCTCCCACTCTCTTGTTCTCTCTCACTCTCTCTCTCTCTCACTCTCTCTTGTTCTCTCTCTTTCTGGTGAAGCTCTTCATGTTTGTATCGGTCTGCGTCTGTGTGAATGGTGGTAAGGAATGGCGGTGTTTTCTCCCGTGTGGAGTGATATTTCTCTTCCTCGCTGGTGGAGGCTCCACGGGGCGACTACATTAATATTAACAGTCAGACAGCTCGAGGCCAGAGCCCTGAAGACCCATCACTCACCCCAGCCCGCCCCGCCCCGCCCCCTCAGGCTCCGCCCCAGGCCTCTCACGCCTCCAGTCACGCGCCTCGTCCTCCAGCTTCTGTCGCTCAATATTCCATCCAGGATTGTGTGGCTTTGTTTTAGTCGCCGTTCTGGCTTCGCGCTGCACGTCTGGATGTCACGTGACCAGCCTTGGCTTGACTGTTTGCATTTTCATCCGCGGCGGGAGTGTGTGTGTGTGTGTGTGCGTGTGTGCAAATGTCGACACTTTGGAATAATAAGTGGGATATATATCCACTGAGAAAGATGTGACAGAATGAGAGATTCAAAAGACACAGATAGAAGGAGGGAGAGAGAGAGAGAGAGAGAGAGAGAGAGAGAGAGAGAGAGAGAGAGATAAATGACCAAGTCTGTGATAGATACAGAGAGAGTGAGACAGAATAGAGAATCACTAGGAGTGAGCCAGAGAATAAGAAAGAGATAGTGAGTGAGAGTGACAGAGAGAGAAAGAAGAGAGAGAGGGAGAGAAAGACAGAATAAAGAATGACTAGGAAAGAGCAAGGGAAAATGAGAAAGGAAGAGGCAGAAGATGAGAGTGACAAAGAGAGAGGCAAAGCAAGAGAAAGAGGGAGAAAGAGACAGAAAAAATAAGAGAGAGAGGGAGAGAGAGAATAGAGAATGACTAAGAAAGAGCCAGAGAAAAAGAAAGAGACAGGACATGAGAGACAGAAAAAGTGACAGATAGGGAGAAAAAGAGAAAAAAATAAGAGAGGGAGAGAGGGAGACAGAATAGAGAATGACTAAGAAAGAGCGAGTGAATAAGAAAGAGATGAAAGTGAGAGTGACAAAGAGAGAGACAAAATGAGAGAGGGAGGGTGAGAGAGAGAGAGAGAAAGGAAAAGTAGGGAAAAGAGAGACGGATAAAGAGGGAGATTGTGAGAAAAAGAGAGACATGAAAGAGGAGTCACAACGAAAACAAAAAAGTCGTTTTGTGTGTTTTTCCTTTTTTGCGGTCACATTATTTTTTTTTACGATTTTCCTTCACAATCACGACGTAAAGACTGAAGAAGGATCACGATTTGTTTTGTTGCGCGACTTTACAGTAAATATTTGCGTCTGACGTTGCGCTCGATCCTGATTGAGCCGCGGGAAAACGCAGGACGGACAGATAATAATTGGCGGTAAATGTAGTGACACGTGTGAGTTCCGCCATCGCGTCTCAATTAACATTTAGAATAATGGCTTTGGAAATGGCGAATCAATCCGATCTCGTCCGCGTCCATCTGCCGATTGATTTTTACGAGTCGTCCTCTTCCAGTTCGCGGCCGTTTGGCGAAACAAGAGCTGGATTTATTGGAATCTCTGGTGACGATGTTCGCTGAACAGGATCCGCCTCGCTCTTGATCTCCCGCCTCTCTCTCACTCTCTCTCTCTCTGTCTCACTCTTTCTCTCTCGCTCTATCTCTCTCTGTTTTTCTCTCTCGCTCTCTCTGTCTCACTCTCTCACTTTTTCTCTCTTGCTCTCTCTCTCTCTGTCTATCTCTCTCTCTCTCTCTCTCTGTCTCACTCTCTCTGTCTCACTTTTTCTCACTCGCTCTATCTCTCTCTGTCTCGCTTTTTCTCTCTCGCTCTCTCTGTCTCTCTCACTCTCTCTCTCTCACTCTCACCCTTTCTCTCTCTGTCTGTCTCTCTCTCTCTCTCTGTCTCACTTTTTCTCTCTCGCTCTCTCTGTCTCTCTCTCTCTGTCTCGCTTTTTCTCTCTCTCACTCTCTCTGTCTCACTCTTTCTCTCTTGCTCTCTCTGTCTCTCTCTCTCTGTCTCACTCTTTCTCTCTCACTCAATCTCTTTCTGTCTTTCTCTCTCGCTCTCTCTCTCTCTCTGTCTCTCTCTCTCTCTCTGTCTATCTCGCGCTCTCTCGCTCTCTCTCTCTTTCTCTGTCTCTCGCTCTCTCTTTCTCTGTCTCCCTTTGTCTGTCTCGCTCACTATCTCTCTCTCTCACTCGCTCCCTCTCTCTCGCTCTCTCTCTCTCTCTCTCTCTCTGTCTCTCTTGCTCT
>MU204250.1:15286106-15299368 GCA_017309775.1 Paedocypris sp. Pulau Singkep | reverse complement strand
TCTCTCTCGCTCTCTCTCTCTCTCTGTCTCTCTCTCTCTCTCTGTCTATCTCGCGCTCTCTCGCTCTCTCTCTCTTTCTCTGTCTCTCGCTCTCTCTTTCTCTGTCTCCCTTTGTCTGTCTCGCTCACTATCTCTCTCTCTCACTCGCTCCCTCTCTCTCGCTCTCTCTCTCTCTCTCTCTCTCTGTCTCTCTTGCTCTCTCTCTCTCTTTTTTTTAAATGGCCTCCCATTATCATCTTGGGCTGTGTTTCTGCTCGAGTGCGTGTCTTCATGTGAAAGGCCCCGTACACAAGGGCCGGATTCTTCCGTGGGGCCAGTAGCTGCGCGACTGTAATTGCTGCTAATAGAGGGTGGGCGTGGCTTAACTCCCGCGAGCAGGAATTCCGTGTCAGTTCTGCTCGGAAAACTGCTCGTCTTGAAAAGTCGAAACATCTCGAAAAGAACAACAGAGTCTCAGTCCGTGCCGACGGAAAAACGGAATGTGGCTTTAAATGACGGCGAGTTCTGTGACCAATCAGCTTTTACCCGAACGGCGAGACAACTCAACTGAGATAACAACTCAACATTTCCCACAAAATGTTTACAAAATTGAAGTTTCAGAAAATGTATTTATAATTGAAAATGTAAATAAATTGAAATGCATAATTGGGTTCTTTTATTAATTTTTTTTTGAAGACTGGCGGGAAAGAGACTGAAAAAAATAAGAAAGAAAGAGAGAGTGACACATTATAGAGAATGACTAGGAAAGAGCAAGAAGATAAGAAAAAGACAAAGAAAGTGAGAATGACTGAAAAAGTGAGAAATAGAGAGAAAGACAGAAAAATAAGAAAGAGAGAGAGAGAGAGAGAGACAGAATAGATAATGATTAGTAAAGGGCGAGTGAATAAGAAAAAGATAGAAAGTGAAAGTGACTGAAAAAGTGAGAATTAGGGAGAAAGACAGAAAAAAGAAGAACTAGAGAGAGAGAGAGAGAAAGAGAGAGAGAGAGAGAGAGAGAGAGAGAGAGAGAGAGAGAGAGAGAGAGAGAGAGAGAGAGAGAGAGAGAGAGAGAGAGAGAGAGAGAGAGAGAGAGAGAGAGAGAGAGAGAGAGAGAGAGACAGAGAGAGAGAGAGAGAGAGAGACAGACAGAGAGAGAGAGAGAGAGAGAGAGAGAGACAGAGAGAGAGAGAGAGAGAGAGACAGACAGAGAGAGAGAGAGAGAGAGAGAGAGAGAGAGAGAGAGATTAGAGAAGCACTAGTAAATGAAGCTGTCCTCACAGGTTATAACTCCACCGGCTGTAAACAAGCATCAGTGTTACACATGAGGAGTAATTATCGCTCCGCTACGTCACGCTTCCGTCATGGTCATCGTTTACTCGCCGGGGCCTCATTACCTCAGATTAACCGCCGTTTCACCCGCTTGCGTGAGATTGTGTGTCACATGATGAAACGTTAGCGGGGAGTTTCAGCATCTACACGCCCGGCGAGGGACACGCCCACCACCAGGCCGCCACCCACCATCATGTCACCGCGTTCACACCGTTTTCAGATGTTTCAGGGTCCCAAATGCGCGTATTGCTAAAGTTTTACTAAAGTCAATGTTTTTAATTTGCTGCTTTTGTGTTTGAAAACAAAATTGAATTGAATTTACTTAATTTAATGTTTTATTTAACTCTGTGGTTTTAACTTATTACTACAGTTACAACTGAGCTTTGGTTACGGTGAGAGTGGGTTTTGTAAAAATGTGATAAAAGTGGTTGTTTTGTATAAATGTCGATAATGAGACCCCACTATGAAGTGTGTGTGTGTGTGTGTGTGTGTGTGTGTGTGTGTTGGCATTTATCTTCTGGTTGAAATCAAACCCGTGACCTTGACTACAGCTCACAAGAAAGACTCGTTAATTTGAAGGCGAAACTTTAGAAATTGGAATAAAAATGGTGTAGTTTTTCTTTTTTGTGTGTGTTGAAAAGAGTCAGTTGTAGTTGCTTTGATCCTTTAGTAGAACGTGATCTCTTTGATAGCTCAATCTAAAATAGGAAAACTATAATAAAACGACACATTTATAAAAAAAAAACATTAATAAGAAGGTATGATTGAAGAGAATGATAAATTGGGTCACTTTATACTGGAAACTGGACACTTTAAACACTTTAAACATCTTTACTTTATCTTGGATCACTTGAGTCACTTTTTCTATAGTTTTGGTATTTTTCTCTTTTTTATTATATTTTTCTCTTATATATTTTATTCATATTTTGCATATTTATCTTGCATTTTTGTGTTTTTCTCTCTTTTTGTTGTATTTTTATAATGTATTCATATTTTATCATATTTCTATTTTGATTGTATTTTATTGCTTTTCTCTCTTATCTTTATATTGTATTTCTTTTGTACCCCCCCCCCCCCCCCCACACACACACACACACACAATATGTTTATATGCCGGACGATTGTAAAATACATTTAACTGCATGTTGCGGCAAAATAATTATGTTTGTGACAAATAAAATTTCAATTTGAAATTTGACATAATAAGTGATAAACTGGTGTGCGGAAAAGTCACACTAAATCTAACAATTAGGATCAGAAACAATACACACACACACACACACACACACACACACACACACCAAACGTACACGCATGATATGTAGAGTGTCACAGTGTTATTTATCATGACAAACAGATGTAAATGCTGAAAGAATCTTCTGGAATAATCTCCCCGCAGATGAAGAGCAGGACAAGATCTGGACGCGGTGACATCACAGACGTGTCGGAGCAGATCTAATGTTGGAACGAGGCTTAACGCGCGTGAAACGCCAGAGAAGAGGCGTGATGTGTAGCGTGATGTTCCACTGGGTCACGTGACGCTCCAGCCCAGAGAAACACACACACACACACAGAGTGACAGATGAGCAGACACAAAGACAGGAGATATATATGCAGGCAGACTGACATATCTACTTCCAAAGAAAAAAAAGAAAGAAAGATTGAAAAAAAGAAAGAAAGAAGAAAACAAAGAAAAGAGTGAAAGAAAGGAGTGAAAGAAATAAAGAAAGAAAAAGAAAGAAAAGAGTGACAAGTTCTGAGCATCTGTAAGGCGCTTTCACAGTTTGACAGAATGAAAAAGAAAAAAAGAGAGAAAGAAAAGTGTGAACGAAAATCGTAACGAAAGCACATAGGAAAAGAGTGAAAGAATGAAAAAGAATGACAGAAAGAAAAGAGAGAAAAAAAAATAAAAAAAATTGTGAAATAAGAAAGAAAGAAAGTGAAAATGTGAAAGAGTTAAAGAATGGAAAATGAATGAATAGAACGAAAAAGAAAGGTAGAAAGAAACAAAAAGAAGGAAAGAAAGAAAGAAATTAAAGAAAATGAGAGAAAGACAAAATTGAAAGAAAGAAAAGAGTAGGAGTTAAGGAAAGAAAAAGAAGAGTGACAAAACGAAAAAGTAAGAATGAGAATGAAAGAAAAAGACAGGAAAAGAAAGGAAAAAGTGGAAAAAAAGAAAGGAAGAAAGAAAGAGAAAAAGAGAAAAAAGAAAGAGAAAGAAAAAGAAAAAAAAAGCAAAAGAAAGAAAAGAAAGTAAAAGAAAAAGAAATAAAGAAAAAAGAGTAAAAAAAAAAAAGTAATAAAGAATATAGTGAAAGACAGAAAAAAACAGTGAAATAAAGAGAAAAAAGAGAGAAAGAAAGAAAGGATCTGTAGGCAGAGAGAGAGAGAGAGAGAGAGACAGACAGGTGGGTAGATAGATGGATGAGTGTGTGAGGTGAATGGTTTGGCCTCCAGCACTGAAGGTTTAAGGGTCGAGTCTCGTCACAACAGCAGCAGAAGAGATTCATCATCTGGACCCGGTCGCTATTAAACCCGCAATCATTTTTTATCTGCCATGATTCAATAATAAGGTCGTTTTCAGGCCACGAGGTGCGTCCGAGTCCTCAAACAAAACAGCCAGTGCCACAGATGAATGAAGGACCCGGATCTGACCCGAGCGTGTGAAGATCTGCCTCATTAATTACTCCCTGACCATAGGGGACGTCTCTTTCTCACGTCAAGCCACGACACCCCTCGATTATTTCACTCCTTACATGACAAATCTACCTTTTCTTTCAACTGTCCCACGCACAATGACGCCGCAAATCGCTCGTCTCGCTAAAGTCGCCCGGACGATTCGCCGTAATCGCCGAAAAACCACGAGCGTGAAAACGTAAAACTTCTATTTCACGTGCGTAGAACTTGTTGCCATATTTATAGAGATGTGGAGAGAGACAGACAGAAACACACAGAGAAAGAGAGAGAGACACAGAGAGAGAGAGAGAGAGAGAGAGAGAGAGAGAGAGAGAGAGAGAGAGAGAGAGAGAGAGAGAGAGAGAGAGAGAGAGAGAGAGAGAGAGAGAGAGAGAGAGAGAGAGAGAGATAGAGGCAGTGAGAGAGAAAGAGAGAGAGAGAGAGAGAGAAAAGTTAAGAAAAATAGAGAGTGAATAATCCAGTTTGTATAATATTGATAAGAATAATATTTTACGATGACATTTTTTTAATAATTGACTCTAGTAACTGAAGTGTTACTTTACTCAGTGTGTAATAAAGATTCTCTCACGACACCGTCTAAAAACCAAAAGCAATGAAAACATCTGGATGAAACAAAGCAGCTGTCGCTCATCTGCTGGAACTCTGAGGATCCGTTAAACTAGAAGCGCAGAAGAGAAAATCCTTTTGATTTGACATTATATTCAAATGAATCTGATCGTCTGAGCTTAATAACCAAAACGTTATTCGCTTTTTTATTCGTTTTTTTCACAACACTCAGCATTTACAACTCTTTCACGACGCTCAACATCTACAAACGTTTCGCAACATTCAACATTTAAGATAAGAGATAAGATAAGACTTTATTAATCCCACTAGGGGAGATTTTTGTGCTCAGCAGCGGCAAAAAAACAGAGACAGAAAAGAAGTTTTTAACAGAAACGAATTAAAAAAACAAGTGAAGGAAAAAAAACGCAAACAGCAAAAGAGAACAAAAGAAAGAAAGAGCAACAAATAGGTTGTGCAGAAACACAACTGTGCAAAAACAATGGTGCGATTGTGAGTTTACGAATCCTCCACGCCGCTCAACAGGCCAATCACAGGCTAAATTTTCACCAGTGTGATCACCACAATGGAACTGATCACTCTTTTTACACTTTCTCGGAGATTCGACCCAGAAATCGTGGCGTTGCGAGCAGCGAGATATGGCGACTTCCACTGTCTCTTGAATGCAAATGTGGCAGCTGCTGCTCCTGATCCACTTCCACAATATCACAGTCCAGCTGAAAATAAAAGCTTCTCTTTCCTTTGTGGAGCGGGAAAAAAAACGAAGTGCAGCCTGAAGAAAAGCAAGTCTTACGACTCCTTAGAAACGCACAACTGCACGCCACATTTAATCCTCCGTCTTCTCCAATCGCCCGAGAGCTTGGACGCTTCTTTTAGATTTTCACTTTGTTTCCTAAAACTAAGATGAATAAAATGAGGCGTAGAAACTGAGATGCAAAAATTTATTCTGCGATACGTTAAATTAGTTGGTGTCTTTTCACTTTTACAGTCGAGTAAATGCCTTTTTGTCAACAAAGCGCTTTAGTTTGAAAAATAGTTTGGCAGTACAATGCGTTTAATCGCTTGACCTTGTGACTTTCCCACAATCCGAGTTTCCCTCAGCGCTCAGAATCCAACTGAAAATTCTCCTCGAGTATTTGCTGGAGAAAAAAAGAACGCCACCACAAATTCCTCCGTTTTGCCACAAACGTAATGCGCACAACTGATGAAACGACGACTTGAAAACTAACGTAGATGTTTTGCAGCGGTTTGGCTTTCATGCTTAGCACAGTGGCTAATATCTCCAACTGAGACACAATCGCACACATTCCGCTCACATGCAACCGTTTCGTGACATTCAAGTTTAATTAGACTACGACCAATTAACAAAGAGAAAGCCAGACTTCGCTGGAGCGGGAGAAATGTGCCGCCGCTTTCCTCCGGTAATTGCAGGAGAGTTTCACAGCGAATCGATAAACTGCGAATCGCTAAACGTCACGTCCGGATGTGGAGCGCTGACACAGACAATGAGCACGACTTTACACGACATTCACTTTTAATCGCCTCCGCGGGATCTATAATGCAGCAGCGTTTAAATATTTCACCGTATTTGCAAACCACTTTGGTCGTTTCTACAACACGTTTACTGCAGCTTCGGAAACTGATTGGCCTGAAGATTCCGTCGTTGTTGATTCAGGAAACACACACACACACACACACACACACACACACACACACACACACACACACACACACACACTGTATCCTAAAAACAAGGTCACTCTCACAGTTCAGTATGATGTTAACAACAAGGAATTTAAATATATAATAATTAATACTTGTTGGTTTATATTCGATATGTCTGATTTATTACTAGACACGTTACGTTAAATATAACATGTAGAATTTTCAAAAGTGATGGCCTTTGATTTGTCAGACTAATCCAAAACACGTTGTGGCTTTATAAAACGACATCCCAAACATATTACACACTTTACAACGTTGAATTACGCAACTACGCCTATTCGCGCATCTAATCAGTTAAGCCTCTAAATAGCTTTCACTCTGTGTTCAGATTTGCTTCTAAACTCGTACGAGCGAGTCTCGTATCTTCACCTGATATCAGGTGTCATCAGACCGTGATCTTCCTCCTCCTCCTCATCATCATCATCATCATCATCACTAGCCATGAAGGCCACACCTGCTCTGGTCTCGGAACTCGAAAAGTACGAGGCGACCAATCACTATCAGTGTGAGGAGCGTCTCACTTTATACTATGACGTTTGATTTTATACTATGATGTTTGATCATACAAATGTTTGACACTGTGTCAATGTTGTTACTGTAAATATCTCGTGTATGTTGCACTGCAAGGAAGACGTTCTTGATTTCACGGTACATGTGTGTCATTTACAGTGACAATAAAGGCTTTCCATCTATATATCTGTCCATCCATCTATCTATCCATCTGTCTGTCTATCTATTCTTCTAGCTCTTTTTGTCTGTCCATCCACCTATCTATCTATCTATCTATCTATCTAATTATCTGTGTCTATCTGTCTATCCGTCTGTTCATCCATTCATCCATCCAACAATATCTATCTATCCATCCATCCATCTTTTCAGAGCTGCTGGAGTCTGACATCGCTCCACGACTCACACAGAAAGCACAGAAACGCGCGCACACACACACACGCACGCACACACACACACAGTTGTGCGTGCGCGCGTGTCTAATAACATAAACGAATCACAGATGTTGTATGTAGAGACCTGCATTTGTTGATAAATTGTGTAGACGTATTCTATGTGTAGTGTAATGTAGACGTATTCACACGCGCTTATGTGTGTGTGTGTGTGTGTGTCCAGTAAAAACGCGATTATTGCCTGTGCGCAGAAACACACAAATGCGTGTACTACACGTGTGTGCGTAAGCAGATTCTGCACAGGAGAGTGTGTGTGTGTGTGTGTGTGTGTGTGTGTGTGTGTGTGTGTGCTTTACTACTCTCCTCCAGCAGCAGCATTTACCGTAACAGCCCATAAAACACCACAACAGAACGCCAGAGCGTAAAAAGGGAGGATGTGTGTGTGTGTGTGTGTGTGTGTGTGTGTGTGTGTGTGTGTGTGTGTCCGCTCCGGTGCGGGATGCTGGAGGAGGGAAACCCGCAGAAGATGCTCCAGCCTCAGAAGAAGATGCAGATGATGATGATGGTGCTGATGCTGAGCGCAGCGGCTCCACAAACACACCCGGCCGTGTGAATCATTCATCCCCTCCGCACTTAGTATTCTCACGCCGCGCGGCAACTTCCACAAGATCACACGCGTCATCCACTCACCATCGCCGGAGACCCGCGTCCGTACGTCCGTCTCGGCATCGTCACCTCCGCGGAAATGCGTCCAGAAGTGATTCCAGCGTCCAGGGCGGCGTCCGTGCGTGTGTGTGTCCGCGCGCGTGTGACTGAGACGCGGCGTTGAGGAGCGGAACACACCGCGCGCGGGCGGATCGTACCATGTGGGGGACGCGGGGGTGCGCGCGCGTTAACGCGGTCACACTAACACACTTTTAATGGCTTGACCTGCAGATGGCACGCGCATGAACATAGTTTAACCGAATGGGGTTTGTTTGCATCATCACGTCACGATTAAAAATAAAACAACAGCGCGAAACGTGTGTTTGGCGACGTGGTTTGTTCCTAATCAGAGATACTACGGCCCCCCAAAAAAATCCCGTTACAAAAAACTCGCGGATGTTTTGTTTGTTTGTCCTAATTCGATTGACAGTTTGAGGAATTAATGTATTTTTGTATTGATGTGTCAATACATAGTGTTTTGTTGGCTAAATTACACACACACATACATCCCAAATCAACGGTTTTAGCTGATTTGCAACACGATTCGAGTAATTCAAAAGCTTTAAAAACAATTTAATTCTGTAAAAGGTTTCAAATTTTTTGATTACTTACAATGTATATATTTTGTCCACTTCATTTACACTGTTTTTGTTATATTGCGTTTTCGCTATTGTTTACTTCTCTGTGTGGCCGACTGGCTTCAATAAAGTTCTGAGAAAAAAAAATAATAAAAAAAATACAACTCGTTAATAAGAGTGTTCCCCTTATGTGGCTATAGCGGACGATAAATACTGTAATACGATAAACTTGGCAATACAATTTACAAAGTACACAACGAGTAAGGATTAAGAAAAGAACACTCCAAACAGGGAAAAAAGGAAACAATAAAATGAAATTATAAACATATTAAAAAAACTAGATTTTGGCGGTTTTGGTCCTCCATAACTAAGGAGCTAACACGAAGTAAATCGATTGTATAACACACGCGAACTAATGAAGGAAACAGTTGAACGCATCCGGAAATGCAAAAGGCTCACGGGAAATGTAGTGTTTCACATTTATTTTCACTTACATTAGTCTCTTTCTGCTTCTAAACATTCTAAAACAAATGAATATATCGTGGCGAACAGCTGGGTCGCCCACAAAAGTCGCCACAATATTGAATATAGTACAGGAAATATTGTGAAATAATGAAATGAGAAAATAAAATCCAACGATAAAGTGTAAAAATGTGTTACGACAATGAAGAAAAATAAATTGCATGTTGATTTGGAAGAACAGATGTTTTGTTTATAATTTATATTTGTATGTAGTAATTTATATTTTATGAATATACGCAATTTATGATTTATTCATAATTATGCAACTATGCAAAAATACACGCAGTCATTTATATTTTTATGAATAAGGAGCAATTCCGAAACTAATCATGGCTAAACTACACGTCACGGACCGTATACACACACTGTAAATATATACACACAATCACAGCATCATCCTCGCGCCTCATCTGAACTAACTGGACATGATGGACAAGACGAGACACAAACGCTGGTTGTGAAGCGACTGATATAGTCAGTTGTCGGAATGTGACACGATAATGATGTGGTCTGTCATGACGATGATGTGTCTCGACGCTCCTCACACCGGCTGAAGAAATGAATACACACACACACACACACACACACACACACACACACACACACAGGAGCAGTGGTCAGGTTTGTAAACTGTCAATACATCACTGCACTTCCGACTGCAATTTAACCGTATTTCATTGACTCTGTGTCTGCACAATGACAGTAATCTAATCTATTCTAATCTAATCTAATCTAATATATTCTAATCTAATCTAATCTAATCTGTAACTAACGCAACGCGCCCTCTAGTGGCCACACAGTTCACTCCTATGGTTTGAGGTTGGAGAAAATGCAAGACTTATTTTTCAACTATTTAATCTACTACTTGCATGTCTATTTTTCATTATTTTATATGTTCATTAACAGAGTCAAGTATCTAAAGCTCTGGCTGTTACGGAGTGTTTCTCAGATCTGAAGACTATTTTCAAAATTGCTTGCTGGAAAAATGAGCAAATTCAAAATATGCAACAATACTGCAATGGCGGGTCGCGAACATCAAACCTGTTGATTGAGAGAGAGAGAGGGAGAGAGACAGAAATAGAGACAGACAGACAGACTGAGAGAGAGAGAGAGAGAAACAGAGACAGAAATAGAGACAGACAGACTGAGAGAGATAGACAGAAAAAGGAAAAAACAGACAAAGAGAAAGAGCGACAAAGAGACAGAAACAGAGAGAAAGACAGACAGAGAGAGAGAGAGAGAGAGAGAGAGAGAGAGAGAGAAACAGACAGAAAGACAAAGACAGAAATAGAGGCAGACAAAGAGAGACAGAAAAAGGAAAACAGAGGCAGAGAGAGAGAGAGAGAGAGAGAGAGAGAGAGAGAGAGAGAGAGAGAGACAGAAAGACAAAGACAGAAATAGAGAGAGACGAAGAAAAAGAGACAGACGAAGAAAAAGAGAAAGATGGAGAAGAAGAGAGCGAGTGAGGGAGAGATCACGTGATGGACGCACCAAAGGCCGCTAAAGATGAGCAACTTCTTTCACCGTTCTTGATTAGTGATTGTGACGTGAGGAGTGATGGAGTAAACCATGAAGACCTGCTGGAACCTCAGGAGTGTGTGTGTGTGTGTGTGTGTGTGTGTGCGTGTGTGTGTGTGGTCGCTTCTGATTCACATTCCCGTCACTTACTTCCTGGTTTCAGGGTAATTGCTGAGAGAAGCTCTTCTTCACTCTGCGTTCCTCCTCTTCTGTCAGACGCTGAATGGCGGCTAATTACAGACAGTCATTACTGAGGGAGTCGCGTTAATGATGTCGCGATGCCAGAACGCGCGGAATTCCTCTTCAGCCGCTGCAAAGACGATTATTACTACTGTTCTGTTACAATGGAATTACAACCTGTCGGTCCGTGGAGACTGAGAGAGAGAGAGAGAGAGAGAGAGAGAGGAAGACACACGGGAAGAATGAGAGACGGAGAAAGAGAAACATATTGAGAATGAGCGACGGAGAGCGTGACAGCAAAACACTGAGTGAAGGAGAAGCAGAGAAAGTGAGACAGCAAAACAGACTGAAGCTGAAGAAAAGAGGCCGAAAAACGAGAGAAAAATGTGAGAAAAGTGAGAAAAAAAATTGACAAAAAGAGAGAAAGTTAAAGTGAGGCTAAGGTGATGGAGGTAGAGAGAGAGAGAGAGAGAGACAATGAGAGAGAGACAGACTAAGAGATATAGAAAGAGAGTGTGAGAGAGAGATAGAGACTGAGAAAGAGAGAGAGAGAGAGAGAGAGAAAAAGAGAGATAGAAACAGATAGAGAGAGGGAGATATAGACAGACAGACAGAAAGAAATAGAAAGACAGACAGGGAGAGAGAGAGAGAGAGACATACAGAGAAAGAGAGAGAGACAGACAGACAGACAGACAGACAGAATTATCTGAACACTATCGTACTGATTTCCTCTGCCGTCAGTCTCTGACCTGAAATGTGTTCAAACGGATTTTGTGTCGATTGGTGTTTCTCTCAGAAAGTGAAGCGTCAAACACACTCGTTTATTATCAGTCTGGTCTGTCGCTCCTGCTGCGGTCAGAGAGGTTAGTCAGGGAGTGTCAGGGCGTGTCAGGGCGTGTCAGGGCTGGTCAGAGCGTGCCAGGGGGTGACAGAGCGGGTTGGGGCGGGTCAGAGCGTGACAGAGCAGGTCAGGGCGCATCACGACGTGTCGGGGCGGGTCAGAGCGTGTAAGGGCGTGACAGAGTGGGTTGGGGCGGGTCAGAGCGTGACAGAGCAGGTCAGGGCGCATCACGACGTGTCAGGGCGGGTCAGAGCGTGTAAGGGCGTGACAGAGTGGGGCGGGTCAGGGTGTGTCATGGTGTGACAGAGCAGGTCGGGGCGGGTCAGGGCGTGTCAGAGTGAGTTAGGGCGGGTCAGGGTGTGTCAGCAGTGTCCGGGCCGCGGGCGCTAGCACACTCTTCCATCATTACTGGCAGCGGCTCGGCTAATGAGCGCAGTGCTGTTCTCCAGAGTCGCCTCCAGAGGTCAGGCAGAAGATCCAGCTGTTCCAGCATCAGGACCGCGGGAGGAAACACTAATGAGATGCTGCTGCTTAACGACTGCACGCGTCAATTACACTGGAGTGCAGCAAACAAGAGTCTCCACTTCATCTCAACCTCCAGACTGGAGCAATGTTCTCAACTGGAGCTCGTGCTTCGCCAAGTGTCACTTACCCATTAACCCAGCACGGAGAGGGAGGGAAAGAGAGGGATGAAGAAACCGAACCGAGGAGGAAAGGAGAATAGAGATGAGGACATGGAGAGTGAGACATACGACAAGTATGTCAATTCTGCAAATCGTGCGGTGGTTTCCATTATCCTCGGAAACAGGATTTTTTGTCGTTATCGTAAGATGAAATTCGTTGTGATTCAGTCACGATCACGATCTTGCGATTTCGGTTTGTATTTTCGATTTCCATACATCGGAAACGCAAACAAAGCATTTTGCAAAGTCTTTCAAACCACGTCTTCCATTTTTTTGACATCATCCATGAAAATGATCACATTTTTAAATTGTCCAGAAGAGTCGAGATCCGACACAGAAAGAGCTCTTTTGACATCAGACTGGCTTTGTGAAATGAAAGGACGGAGCAGATGTTCTCACACTCGGCTTGTTCTCGGGGCTGAAACGCGCAGCTCTTTATCTCTGACGTCTCCGGGAGAATGAAAGGAGGAAATTGCTCGAGAAAAGCTGAAGACGGACCTTGACCACATTAGGGGTCACCTACATCAGTCAGTGTGTGTGTGCGTGTGTGTGTGTGTGTGTGTGTGTGTGGACTTGACAGACACTCCAGACGTTGGTCCCAGAATGTGACTGTGGCAGAACTGGGAACAGAAGCTGACGCCTCATACACACACACACACACACACACACACACACACACAAACACACCAACAGAGTAAAAACGAAAGCTGTGAATAAACACAAACACTCGTCACTCTTTAACTTCACTATTCAGATCAATCTCTTTCTCTTTTATACGAGTACAGGGTGTGAGTATATATCACACACACACACACACACACACACACACACACACACACACACACACACCATTCTTTAGTTAGTGGTCATTGATACAGTTCTTCTATGGTTCTTATCTAGTGATACAGATAATATTTAACTAAGTAAATTGTGTGTGTGTTTATGTATACATTGGGAGGGTATGAAGAAACTGAAAGAGAGAGAGAGAGAGAGAGAGAGAGAGAGAGAGAGAGAGAGAGAGAGAGAGAGAGAGAGAGAGAGA
>MU204250.1:15281251-15286006 GCA_017309775.1 Paedocypris sp. Pulau Singkep | reverse complement strand
GAGAGAGAGAGAGAGAGAGAGAGAGAGAGAGAGAGAGAGAGAGAGAGAGAGAGAGAGAGAAAATAGAGAGAGAATCAGTGAGAGAGATAGAGAAACAGAGAGAGAGAGAGAGAGAGAGAGAAAGTGAGAGAGATATATAAACTATAGAAAAACTGTGTGAGAGAGAGATAGAAACAGTGATAGAAAGAAAGAGGGAGAGAGACAGTGTGTGAGAGACAGAGAGAGAAACAGTGAGAGAGAGAGAGAGAGAAAGAAAGAAACAGTGAGAGAGAGAGTGAAAAACAGACCCACTGAGAGAGAGAAAGAAAGAGAGAGACAGAGAGAGAGATAGAGCGAAAGCAAGAGAATTCTGGGAATTGTAGTTGGTGGAGCGGTTTTTCACCCGTTTGTAAGATTCTAATGGGAAAAGAAGCGACTGCAGCATTTCTGATGCGGTAGTGATGTGATGCGAGTGTCCTGCTGCACGTCTCATTCATTATTCATGGTGTAAATGTACACGGTCACTGCCAGCCAGCCATAAAACAACAATAATAGCCATCATACGCTCTATTATTCATAACCACAGCTCTCCAGCCAAACGACTCGGGATCAGGAGAGAGAGACAACGACAAAAACCCAGAGATCTCGTCTGAATCAGCGTTCAGTTCGCTGAGAAAAGAATTTCGTCCCTGACGGAAACGAAACGAGAACTATATAAAAACTCCCGCTCAGGGACGAAAACTTTAACTATATTTATTGGCACCCTCGTCAACGGATGAAAACGAAACAAAAATTCATTTTACATTCAAAACAATTTTAGAAAAGCTATTTGTACACCACGTGTGAAGCAACAATCACAACACACCTGAAGCGCCATCTGCTGATCACACTTCTTTTTCTCCTTCACGGTGCAACCATTTGTTACTTGTTACAAACGTGATGCCATTATAATTCATTTTATTTTACTGTATTTAATTTCCTCTTTGTTGAGGTTTCATTCATGAGAACACATTTTTTCGGATTGAAAGAAAAGTTCATAAAAATAAGTTCATGAAAAATATGTGTTTTTCCAAACAAGTAAGTTCTTTGTATTTATTTGATACGTTCATAGTTTGTGCCCCCTTTGCACATTTTGTTGTACCTCCCCCATCCTTATGTTTTAAGCTGGAACGACCAAAAACACATTTCACTACATGTTGTACCACGTATAATTTGTATGTGACAAATAAAATTTGAGTTTTGAATTTGAAGACGTTGAGAAAACGAATAGAAGAATTTCTCACACTTAGTTCGCACAGTATGTCTTGAGATGTAAAGTGTAATATTAATATAGTTTCCCGCTCCTGCTCCATTTCCTCTAGATTGCGTCCCGTCTTACCTTGACTCGGTCCTTGACACTGTATAATACAGTCCAGCAGGGAAAACCAGATCCGACCGTCCCCAGATTAGTGGGACAAGGGGAGACGCCTGTGTGTCCCGCTGGGGCCTTCAAGGAGAGATGGAGAGATGGATGGATGGATGGATCAGACCGACAGATAAAGAATAGGCATCAACAATTCAAAACTCAATTAGTAGGAACTTCATCGATGTCAGAACATTTTTAGCTGCTTCTACTGATTCTGTTTCTACGGTGATGATGAGAAATCCGAGTCAGTCATTTGATCAGATTTCACATGCAAATTTAAGGCGACTCGATTTTAATCTCCAAGTTCTGAAACTGCACATGAACTGGTTCAGCGCCAACCACTTTAACCCATTAAAAGGCATTAGTATGCTTGTGCGGGTACTTTATGGAATCAGATTAGTGGCAAAAATATCAAACGTAAATTTCTCAGAAACGATCAAGAATGCTTCACGTTTACTTTTTCTTATTTTTCACTTGCATTCTTCCCGTTGTCATTTTTAAAACATTTTTTTCACTTTGGATTTTTAGTTCAGTTTTAGTTTTTTTTTAAGATTTCTGGCTCAAGTTTCACGTGGCTCAAGTTTCAAGTTTTCACGCGGCCCCTACTTTGATGCTCCAAATTTGGAAAAATCGTTTTTTGTTTTGTTTTTTGTTTTGTTTAAAAAAAAAAAAAAAAAAAAAAAAACATTGTTCTGGAGGTCTGGGGAACCTGAGAATGGTTGTACTTGTGTGGTGGGTTTTCAGTGTTTCTTCAAATTTTATAAAGAATATAAAAAAATGTTTTGCTTTCTTATTTTTAAGAGAACTGACATGTAGAATCAAAGGAAAAAAAATACTTTTTAACTTTAATTACACCCAACACTGTTTGAGAGTCAGTAAAGTTGCTCCACTTTGACCAACACAACATCTCAAGATGGTTTCAGTCTAATTTGTAATGGGATGTATTGTCAAGAAGGCGAGTGTGAAGCTGCAAGGGGAGCAGAAGACTGACCGAGGAGTGAATCAGGCCAGTCCAGCAGATGAATGGACTATCACCCTGACGGCTAATTACTCACATTTTCAGCTTGCTTGAGCGCGATCATAATATTAATGATGGAAACAATGGAGCCAGTGCGACTTCTGAAAAGGGCGACGACAGTCTAACGCAAACGTGCGCTTTACATATTTATCTGGAACACTGGGCGAGGCGACTGCTGCTAAAGTGGCGTGTAATATGTGACAGTGGCCTAAACTTCATAAAGGCGTCCCAGTGTGTGGGACAGTGAAACCGCGACTCGGGTGATTATTTCGCAGTGGAGCCCCACAAGGAACCGTCTTAGGCCCCATCATCTTCTCAGGTTCTCTTTATTTTCAGGTTCACATCAAGACAATTTAGAGATGTGGATCAGAGTTTTATAAAGATATACATCTGTAAAAAACATATGGAATTTCAAATAGCCCCAATTTCAAAATGTGGTATCAAAATGACAAAGAAATTACTGCCGTAACACAATTCGAGATACACTCCGATCATATCCGGCAGCTTCGTGAAATCAAAATATGATTAGCTTTTATTAGATTATAAACCATCTATCGTATATTTGAGTCAGATTATATTGTACAAACGATACACCCTGTTGACTTTTTCTCAGGAAATTCTCTACATTATTAAAACTGAGGCGTGGATACACAATCCGAATATATTATCCCAAACAATTTCCACTAATCGAATCCAAAAAGATTTCGCGGAGAAAACAACGTCATCAATTATTAATGCCGTAAACAAACTTAAATTTTCCGAATGTACAAATTGGAATTAACAGTCATAACTAAATCAAATTAAACGGTTGGTTAAAGCTCACGTCTGCGTCGATGTTTGCCTTGCGTTTGCTGGAGCTAATAACGGGCGAAGAACAGGACGCACGCGTGGAAGCGGGAACCTTCCTGGGAATGGGAATATAATGCAAGACGGGGAATTAAACGGAGCGGCTTTCATTTGCACTTTCCTCTGAAGGAACGGAGGAATAAATCACACGGCTGAAGAGGAAGGAACAACACGGCTCTGTTCCAAACACAGAAGCAAGAATCTCCAAACGTAAATGTGGAATCTTTTGTTTGCTATATATATCTCTGCTCGGGAGAGAGGAAAGACACTGAAACAAAGCATAATACCGTATTTATGTCAGTATAAGCACCCCCTGATTTTTCAGACACAAAATAATAACAGGTTTTTGGCTAAGTTACGTTAATTTTCTCTTTACAATGCTGTTTTTTCTTCATTTGACAAACCTAACTTGTGACTCAAAACACTTCAATGTTGTTTTACTTTTAGAAGTAAAAAGTAGGCGGCGGGGGTACTCAAGTAGGTATAAATAAGGCAAAATGATATTTATGTAAAGTAACAAAGTATTATTACTTTGGGTTTTTTATTAGATTGCATGACGGAAATAAAACTAACCGAAATGAAACAGGAGTAACGGGGATAGTTTAAAAAATGTAATTAAAAGTAATCATTAAAAGTAAAAGCGGGAAAAATCATTAAAAGTAAAGTATGAATAAGCCAAAATTCTACTTAAGTAAAGTAACAAAGTATTATTACTTCATACTTTATACTTTTTTTTTAGAGCGATGACGACACGGAAATAAAACTAAATTGAAATGAAACAGGAGTAGTTTTAAAAATGTAAGAGGTAAAAATACAGATAATGGCATAAAAAGTAGAAGTAAAAAGTAGGTGGGGGGTAATTACTCAAGTAAAGTATAAACAAGCCGAAATTCTACTTAAGTAAAGTAACAAAGTATTACTACTTCATTACTTGACATCGCTGAATATATTATACGACAGACAGAAAGATATAAGATAAAAAATATAACATAAAAATATAAAAAAATAAAATAGACAGAGTGATAGACAAATTGTTAAGAAACTATTGGAAGATAGACATGCAGACGTGTAGATAAATCTACAGAGAGACAGGTATAGATAGACATAAACACAATTTTACAGACAAAAATGAAGTCAGGTGGAATTGACCCTCACAGACAGACAGACAGACAGACACAGATGTGCAGACAGACAGACAGACAGACACAGATGTGCAGACAGACAGACAGACAGACAGACAGACAGACACAGATGTGCAGACAGACAGACAGACAGACAGACACAGACAGATGTGCAGACAGACAGACAGACAGGTTTATCATGTGAGCAGGTGTGATGAAGCGTTCCTCTGTGGAGCAGGTAGAAGCATTGATCCTCAGCCACGACACAAAAGCGCATTAGGTTAAAGAATAAATTAGCAAAGTAAAGCATCTCGCTCGCTCTCATCCATTATTCAGTTTCAGGAACGCTTCATGCAAATGAAGGTGTGAGAAGCCTCCAGTGACTC
>MU204250.1:15273751-15278751 GCA_017309775.1 Paedocypris sp. Pulau Singkep | reverse complement strand
AAGTTCTTCCTCAACGGCAAACACAACGCTGAAGCAATCTCTCTTTCACTCTCTCAGTCTATTTCTCTCTCTCTCTCTTTCTCTATCTCAGTCTATCTCTGTCTCTCTTTCTTTTTCTATCTCTCTCTTTCACTCGGTCTATTTCTCAGTCTCTCTCTCACTCTCTCTCTTTCTATTTTCTACCTCTTTCACTCTATCAGTCTATCTCTCTCTTTCACTCTCTTTCTGTCTTTATCGCTCTACCTGTTTGTCTGTCTCTCTCTCTCTCTTTATTTCTATCTCTCTGTCTGTCTGTCTCTCTCTATTTCTCTCTCTGTGTCTCTCTTTGTGTCTGTCTTTCTCATATTCTGCCTCACTCAATCTTTTTTCCCCTCATATTTTCTGTATAACTCTCTGCCTCTCTCTCTCTCTCTCTCTTTTTGTCTCACTCTCTCCTGGTCTATTTTTCAATCACTGTCTCTCTCTCTCTCTTCCACTGGTTCGCTCTCTCTGTCATGTCGTGAGGGGCAATAGAGAAGTGGCATCCTCAGGACTCGAGGGTCAGCAGCATCATTCCACCACCTGAGGTCTGAACCCAGATGTTCTCCTGATTTATGGGGTCCAGTGGCCCAAACCAGCGACCCATCTCCCCCAGACTGAGGCCCATCTATCTCGGGTCACGATGTCAGGCCGCCTCGGTGATTCGTCATGTGATTGAATGGTTCTGTTGGAAGCAGAACTCAATACGGTGTAATTTACAGTGGACCGAGTCCAGCCAAATAAACACAGCAGCCGATCTGCACTCCTTCTGGATCTCACATTCTTTCAAACCATGGGGGTTCATTAAAAAAAATATGTTCAGAAAAAAATGTTGTTTTGCTGTCATGAAGTTTACATTTTTGTTTATCCAAAACGTGCATCAAGCTCAACTCACAACATCATCTACAACGCTCAACATCTACAAATCATCTACAATGCTCTACGAATAGTCTACGAATCTTTCACGACGCTCAACATCTACAGTATGAATCATCTTCAATGCTCAACATCTGAATAGTCTACGGCACTCAACATCTACAAATCATCTACGACACTCAACAAATCTTTCATGGCGCTCAACATCAATGAATCCTCTACAATTTTCAACATCTACGAATAGTCTACGACACTCAATATCAACGAATAATCTACGACACTCAATATCAACGAATAATCTACGACACTCGACACTCAACAAATCTTTCACGGCGCTAAACCTCTACGAATCATCTACGAAGCTTAACACCAACAAATCTTTCACATCGCTCAACATCTATGAATAATCTACAACACGCAACATCTACGAATAGTCTACGACCCTTAACATTTACGAATCTTTTACAACACTCAACGTGTACAGTACGAATCATCTACGACGCTTAACATCTCAACCCACAACCTTCCATGGTTCGTAGCCCCATCCACAATGAAAATGTATACGTTCATGGTAAACAAATTCTTAAAACTATCTTTTATTAAGTTGCTCAGTTTCCTCAGGGGGAATGCTAATGACATTAGCCGCGTTAGCCAACCCACGTCCCGCGGTCCCAGATAGTGGCGCTGAGCTCAAGCCGTGTGTGTGTGTGTATGTGCGTTGAGTGGAGGCTAATGGAGTCTGACAGGAGCGTTAGAACGCGGCAGCTGTTTGTGCGGAGCATCTCACCTCGCCTCAAACAAACATCACGGTGTTTCTGCGCGTCGGGCTGATTACGGGTTCGGCCTGCTGCTCGCAGCTACGTGACGCTAATGCTACACGGCGGATGATCCGGTAAATTTGAGTACGTTTAAATCATTTAAAAGTGTCAGGCTTTTCTACGATGAGACGAGAGCTCGTGCCTCGAGAGCTAAACACTGTTCGCGTGCTGGCGCCAGCGCTTATTTCATTCTATAACAGACAATATAACAACAGAATATCGGAGCAGTAGATTATTTTTATTTATTATTAACGCAGTAGAGGATTTTTTCTCTCAGAGTTGTCGTTTCCTGCTCTTTGTCGTCCTCCTTTAAATTGCTTTCACTTTTCTGTTTGTTCAACACGCTGCGGACCAGGGCTGTAAGGCACTTGAGTAAATGTACTTCGTTACTTTACTTAAGTATGTGTTTGGCTACTTCGTACTTGCACCGAGTATCAAAAATATAAGCAACTTTTACTCTCTACTCCACTGCATTTGTGATTGAGTAGCAGTACGTTTCACTCCACTACATTTGAACGGACACTTATCGTTACTCGTTACATTGTGATTGTGCGCGACAAGCCGGAATCGATCTATACCGCGGTTAATTTCTTGGGCGGACGAGGTGAACATCGCCATCTTTAGGCTGCTGAAGGTAATGGAGGCTATTTGTGAATTAGAAACCACAAGAACGCAAAGTAGGGGCTTATAAATGTGTTTTACAAATGTTATTATATAATATATAACTTTAAATAATACATATATGATAGAATTTACTAATCAGATTAATCATTTGATTTTATATCTACTTGCAAATTTAAGTGATTGAGACTGACTTTTTGTTCTTTTTATCTACTTTGTTCTACCCGTTTTCAAACATTGAGGTTAAATTCGGTTTCTGTCTTGGAAAACAATAGTTTGTTTTCACATTTCTTTTTTTTTAGGCCTATATTGAGCACGAATAAAAACTCTTCTTAATACTTAAGTTCTTTTAAAATGGGATACTTTGCTACTTTGACTCAAGTCTTTTTGAAATTGGTGACTTGTTACTTGTATTGGAGTCATGTTTACAGTAAGTATCTGTACTTTTACTCAAGTATGGCTGTCCGGTACTCTTTACAGTAAAGTAAAGTAAAGTAACAAAGTACATTTACTCAAGTACCTTACACCCCTGGCGTTGGTCTGGGACTACGAAAAGCGCTATATAAATAAACTTGAACTTAAACACTCTCGATCTAAGACTCTCAGTTGTAGAGATGGGAGTGTGTGTGTGTGTGTGTGTGTGTGTGTGTGTGTGTGTGTGACCACCTGTAGCGGCTCGACTCGCTGATGAAGCACTTTCCCCCGTGAAGCAGCTGCTGGGACAGATGTGCGCAGCTTCCTGTTCTGCCCCGGTGAGTCTCATCACAGTAATTCTTGCTTAATGTTTTGATGATCGGCTCTTTAGAGGAAACCGTTTTTCCTCGCCTAACAACACCGCGGCCCCGCCCTCTTTAGTCCCTCGCCTCGCCGGGATGTTTCCCAGCTGACCGGAAGCGGAGTGACCGGCCGTGACCCAACAGAGACGGAGGCTTCTTCACGCCGCTCTGGGCCGGAGGAACAAATGTGAAGTGGGTCTCACTGTGTTCTGCACATTAAGATCAAGAAACCATGACGACAACATTGGACACGGGCATTTAGCCTTCACCACTAGTTTTGTGCATGTAAAACACCAGTAAATGCGTTTGTGTGTGTGTGTGTGTGTGCGTGCGTGCGTGCGTGCGTGCGTGTGTGTGTGTGTGTGTGTGTGGTTTTGTGTTTTTTTTTATAGACATTCCACACGCACGTCTCCCTATTACGGAGCCAATAAAATCAGGTCAAAGAATAACGGTTCCGTTCTGAAGGGCGAAGGCGCATCAGTCACGTGACGGAGGCCTGAGCGCGTCAGTCAGGTGGAGCGCGTTAGCTTGAGCTGCTAGCACTGTTAGCCAAACATGAAACGAGAGAACGGCTGCAATCTAAACACCTCAATTGTGAGAAAGATTACACTATTATCAATGTGAAAACACTTAAAGCTGCGATCAGTATCGGGAATTAATAGCGCCGTTACAGTACAAAGAAGCTCCGTAAATAAACTTTTTAAAACCTAAGAAAGTGACAGATGTTCATTTTTTATGTATATTTTTTTTTATATTGAACCTTATTCGTTTCTCAATTTTGGCTGTAAGCGTCTGCTGCTCTCATTAAAGCTTTACTTTTTAATAATAAAAAATAATCCTAATTAATTTTACTGTAATATTCAAACATGTTTAGTATAGCAACATTAATGTTACGATTACACTTTACTTTTGCTCACGATATTTTTTCACAAGGAAATATATTCTGCTTTTACCCAAATATTGTAAACATATTTAGATATTTCCTTTTCACTTACAATTAATTATTTAAACAAATGCTGCGATTTAGAAAAAAACATCACTAGCAGTAGTTAAAAGTTAGTTTTTAAAGTTTGTGTTGCCTTAAAATGAAAAGATCACCAAAATGCACCGAAACTAGTTTCTATGAAACGAAACCCCTGAGTTAAATCAGAATTAGCGTCGGTATGCGCGTTCTGACGTGATTTCTGATGAAGCGGTTTCTTCATTTGTCCAGCAGAGGGCGCCGTTTCTCTAAATACGCGTTCTTCACAATGCCAGAAAGCGAAACGACTTTTAACCATTTTCAATAAACATCGACACTCAAATGAAGCGATCTTGTACACATTACAAAAGGTTCGTCAAGTACAACCATTTAAAAATGTGAAGATTTGCCTTTCACACCTCAAGCGTGACTATTTAAACCACGGAGATGGAAATCAAGAAAAACAGTTTATTAAAGAAGCACGAGCACAGAAATACCAAAACACGTGTTAATGCTTAACCGATAAATCAATAAATACACTTTTACGGGAGATTGAATTTACATATATACACCGCGTGCGTGCGCGCGCGTGAACCGTTAGTCCTCAAACACCTGAGTGATTCCCGAATCCAGGAAATGTTCCATCCGCTTCCGCTCTTCAGTGATTTATTTCCGGTCTGTTCTATCACATGTTAAAGTTCAAAGCATCGCATGTTTACGCTAAAATAAGTACGTTTCAATATATTACCGCGCGTCCACTACGCTGCTTTTCTGACCAGGGACTGAACTAACGAATCCCTGAGGCAAAGTCGGTCAATATTCCGTTAATCCCGTCGCGGCGGTTATTATTATCATTATTATTAACGATCCGTGTGAGTCTCACAGGGCGGGGAAGGTTCCTCTGTGGTAGGCGTGGGCGTGGTCGTAGGG
>MU204250.1:15266251-15268751 GCA_017309775.1 Paedocypris sp. Pulau Singkep | reverse complement strand
TACAACTTTTACTCAAGTCTTCTTGGAATCGGTGACTTGGTAATGATGGTGTGGGGTGATGGGCGGAGTCGGTCGGGGGGCGCGGTGTTAATAATGATGCTGGCGGGAGGCAGATGAAGCTCCGCTGGAGTTTCATTATCTCCATCAGCAGGAGCAGGAACCTTCTGAACACGCCAGTCTGCCAGCAGTGACAACAGCTCATGGTCTACATCACAAATGTTGTGAAACATGTCGTTTATAATATGTAAAGATCGATATTTTGGAGTCAA
Organism: Paedocypris sp. Pulau Singkep; assembly: GCA_017309775.1. NCBI lineage: Eukaryota > Metazoa > Chordata > Actinopteri > Cypriniformes > Paedocypris > Paedocypris sp. Pulau Singkep. Next base: position 15,268,482 of record MU204250.1, on the reverse strand, counting down.
ACGGACGCCTGAATGGCTTGTGGGCCTGAAGGTGGGACACGCCACCTTGATTAGTGACCGACCAATCACAGAGCACTTAGGTGAGGTGTGGAATTACGTTTCTGTATTAGAAAACAAAAGTGAAAAAAGATTGTTTTCACATTCTTGGTGGGGTTTTTATACTGTCTAAATTCAGTGCAAGTAAAATACTCAAGTTCTTTTCAAATCGGATACTTTGCTACCTGGACTCAAGTCTTTTTGAAATGATAATCTGTACTTTTACTCAAGTACGTGTTTCCGTTTATTTCTTTTGTTTTTGTTACTTATTTGTTTTTGATTTTGAAATGTGGAAAAATAGGCACTAACATTTTTGCGTATATTTGAAATCGGCGATTAAAAGCACCAGCATGTTTTTAAGCGTCGACAATTTGGAAAAAAGAGGTGCATATATTCACGTAAATACGGTATTTTATATAATGATTAACATACTTTCTATATTTAGTGCTTTAATAAATGTGCCATTAATACTGTTTTGTAAAGTTTAACGTATCGATTTCTTTTTTTTTATAGTGATTTCTCAAAGAACCACATTGTTTGCCTTTAAAATTTCAAGTGTTTTATTGAGTCGCTTCTCCTTCATTGGTTCTGACTCAGTGATTATCGACACATTAAACGGTTTAAACGACACTTTCCTGAGTTGCGCTGAAGTTTCGTCTCCGTGGTGACGGCGGACAGGAAGTCAGAGGCGGGGCTTCCTGGCGGCGCGGTGCTGCTGGATCCAGCGCTGTATGTAGCGGACCTCGAGGGCGCGGCTCTGGATGACGGAGGTGGGGTCGTACTCGCTGTAGTAGCGCAGGTCCAGGTGATGAGCCCCGCCCTCGATCAGGATGGCCACCAGCGAATCAGAGAGGCTCTCGGTGACTCCGCCGCTCGTCCACGGGTCCAGATTCCCGTTACTGCAACGCGCCAAACGAGCCGACCAATCACCATCCAGCTCCGCTCAAGCAGGAAGTACAGGCTGAAAAACGACTTTTGCGCGCACACACTCTCTCTTTCTCTCTAACTGTTCCCCCTCCTCCTTTCTCACTCTTTTTCTTCCTCCTCCTCATTCACTCTTTTCTTTCTCTCTTTCATGTATTCTTACTCTCACTCGTTTCCACCCTCTTCCTCTCTCACTCTTTTCTCCCTCCTCTCACTCTTTTACCTTCTCTATTTCTCTCACATACGCAATCTTTCACCTCTCTCTCTCTTTCTCTCATTTATTCTTACTCTCCCACTCTTTTCCATTCTCCTCTTTCACTCTTTTCTTACTCTCTCTCTCTCATGTATTCTTACTCTCTCGCTCTTCTCCCTCCTCCTCCTCTCTCACTCTTTCACCTCTACTTTTTCTCTCACTCACTCAACCTCTCACTCTCTCATTCATTCTTACTCTCTCACTCCTCTCTCTATTTCTCTCACATACGCAATCTTTCACCTCTCTCTCTCCCTCTCCCCTCTTTTTCAGATTCTCGCTCATACTCCCTCCATCATTTATTCTTACACTCTCACTCTTTTTCTCTCTCCTCTTCTCTCTTACTCTTTTACCTCCTCCATTTCACTCACTCAACTGTTTACCCTCTCCTTTTCTTTCTTTTTGCTCAAAAATGTTGAAAAATGCTAAAATGTCTCTCAAAATGAATGCATTTACATGAATTTACACAAATTAGAAACAATTGAATGCCAAAAAAAAAAAAAATCTAATATTAAAATGAAATTGAATTTTTGCATCAAAGCACAATGTGCCAAAAGAGGCGTGTTTGGGCGGAGTCTCACCTGAAGATGATGTTGCTGTGCGCTGTGATGTCACGGCCTCCGTACATAAGCTCCGCCCAGTCGCGCTGCGGCCTGACGCCGAACTGAGCGAAACACTCGTCAGAAAAAGCCTGAAAGTTCCACGGCTGCGGCTCGAACATGTCGCTCACGCCATCAGAACACATCGGCATCACCATCTCTGTGCACGACTGACACACACACACACACACACACACACACACCAGCCTCAGTCTCTCCCTGATGATGTTTCATGATGATGTACCTGGTAGAACCATCCCAGAAAACCCAGGCTTCCTGTGGCGGTGTGGGCGGTGTCGAGACAGGCCACGCCCCCCGTGTAGTTATAATACACCCTCGCCGCGGCAGCGACGCCACGCAACAGCTGTCTGTCTGACACAGCCGCGTCAAACGACAAGTGCGAGCAGATCACCTGAGCGGAG
>MU204250.1:15235231-15258049 GCA_017309775.1 Paedocypris sp. Pulau Singkep | reverse complement strand
AGGAGAGAGAGGGAGAGAGAGAGACAGACAGAGAGAGAGAGAGAGAGAGAGAGACAGAGAGAGAGACAGAGAGAGAGAGAGAGAGAGAGAGAGACTCACCCACTAGGATGGTGAGGACGTGTGTGTTGGCGTACTGCTCGATCTCCCTCAGCCACTCGGGCAGACAGCGGAAGGAGTCTTCGCAGGTGATGTCGTAGGTGAGGATGAGAGCGTTGGCGCTGCGGTAGTAACTCTGCGTGATGGAGCGGAACCTCTCCTGACCCGCCGTGTCCCAGATCTGCAGCTGCCAGACGGGGGAAAGACTTGTGTGCCGGGACAGGAAGGGCGTGGCCACATCAAGGCGGAGACGTGAGGTTACACAGAGATGATTAAAACTGCGACAAGCTCGGAACGTGAACGTCTGTAGTAGCGGTGTCAAAGTTAACGCGTTAATGCGACGACGACTGAGGATTAACGCAGTGCCGTTTTTTTTCCCACTTCCCGTTTCGCCGTTTGCTCGACGCGTGAAGAATAAGAGCAAAGAAAGACTCTGACTGGACGGAGAGTTTCATTTTAAACATCCGTAGATAAAATCCGTAGATAGAACTGAAGTATTACGAGTAAATCTAATATAAAGTAATCTAAGTCATCTATAGTTACTATAATTGTGGTCACCGAAGCGGTTTTCATTCGAGTGTGTGTGTGTTCGGGGGGCGGGGCATAACTGGTGATGGGTGTGTCTGTGAACGTGGTGCAGCTGAAAACGATTGGCTTAGATTAAGTGTCCGTCTAAGTGTTACTAAGCGGAAGCAGAGAGGTGCGCTTCAGTTACACACACCAACCACCAGGAGTCAGTGATGAGCAGAAGAGATGGAGTCACGGAGTCTTACTTTACTACCTGTTTACATCTCGTTTACATCTGCACTAGAACGTGTGTAACAATTGTGTTATTATTGTTTAATTTTGGTTAAGTATTATACTGAGAGCATGACGCATCTTGTTGAGCTGTTTTGTGAGAAAGCAAATGCTCTAAGCTGCGGTACGTAGTTTATTCTAGTAGGTTGCAACTGTTTTATTCTTTTTTTTTTCCTGGTACATTCCTTAGGAAGCATCAATTATATATTTTTTGTCTTTGTTGGCCAGTTGTGGTCTGCGCAATAAAAATTTAAAGTTCTAAACCATCTATTGTGTTTTGTTATTCGCTGAACTAACGATAATAGTCAAAATAATACATTGAACTTGATAGGTGTCACTCACATTGTCCCACAGCAATATTACAATAGTGTAGAATAGAATACGATGCTTTATAATAATAATTTATTATATTTATTGTCCATTTCATTAATTTAACATATTCAATATTGAGAGAGCGGCCAAGTTGTTTTGACAATTTTTTTTTTAAGTAACGCAACAGTTACTAACCCTGGCAATTAGTCACTTTTATAACGACGCAACTCAATTACCAACTCCATTATTATTTGATTTTCCAACTCTTTTTACACCCTTGTGCAAATTAATGGCACCACCCTGTTATTTTGCCATAAAATCGATCATTTACATTTTTTGACAACGCAAATGTAAAATTTTTACATTTTTAGTAAGACGCGTGTCCTCCCTTGTTCTGCAACACCTCAGCGATGCGTTTTTCTATCCTCTTTATTCTCCACCATTCCTCTCCCTCCCTCTTTGTTGTTTGTCATTTTGTCGGTCACCAACTCTACTCTTCTTTCTCCACATCTCTCTTTCTCTTTTTCAGTCTCCCTGGGTTCTTTCTTTCTCTTAATCACCTCTTCTTTCTCCCTTTCTGTCTTTGTCTTTTGTCTCTATCTCTCTCCTCTTCTCAAACTATCTTTCTCTCTCTCCTCTTCTCAAACCTCTTCATGGTGCTCCATTAATTATCCAATCAGAGGCCTGACAAACAAGTAATTAGTGATTATTATTGGTCAAATAAGTCAACCCTACCATGGCAAACATTGTTCTCAAGCTTTAGAAAGATTTAAACCAGCAAACAGTCAAGATCGCAGGGCGGTGCCATTCATTTGCACAGTGTTGTACTATCTGTTACTATTTGTGAGAAGTAACTTGTAACCAATGACTCTTTTATAGAAACATTCCCAACATTCCCAGAACACAGACATACTGCATCATCACCAACCTTGACTTTCACGCCTTTGATTTCCAGAGTTTTGATCATGAAGTCCACCCCGATGGTGGCTCCTTGTCCCGGAGGAAACAGCCCCTGTAACGTCACAAGACAGACGCGTGTTCGTGGCTTTCCTCCGGCTCTCCGTTTGTCCTTGTCCTCCCGGCGACCCACACACCAACATCCAAACTTCACACGGAAAGCCCGGCTCGAGCCACAGACCTGAGTGAAGCGGCGAACCAGACACGTCTTGCCCACGCCGGCGTTTCCTATCAGCACGATTTTAAACAGATAGTCATAATCCTCCATCTTCCTGCTCATCTGCGGCACATCAGACAGAGAAGGGCAACGTTCATCAGTCGTCTGAGAGACTGTGAATAACTGAATTTCACTGTGATTTCAGCTTTGCAAAAAACTGTACAAACAATACTGAATGGTTTTGTGAAACTCAAAAACCGGCAAAACCGGAAATGCCGGAAAAATTGGAAGTGCGATTAATGGCGTTAATTTGACGTGATTAAACAAATTTTATTAATCGCAAGAGTTAACACGTTAACTTTGACAGCCCTAATATTTATGTCAATATTTGCAATAAGAGGGGAAAAGGCGGATATTAATTCCTTCTTGTCGTTTGCAACTTGGCCAATAAAGTTTCTGCTTCTGATTATATGTCAGGATAAGGCTGTGTGCCACTAGGGCTTATATTCAGGTGTTGTGTAGCTTGAAGCTCGGTGGATCGGCAGCACTAGGGCTTATATTCAGGTGGTTGTGTAGCTTGAAGCTCGGTGGATCGGCAGCACTAGGGCTTATATTCAGCTGATGTGTTTGTGCTGTTGCCACGGTTGCTAAGACCCGCGGTGAGACGGAATAAAGCCGCGATAAATAAAGAGAGGCCGCTACACACACACGCACACACACACACACACACACACGCACACACACACACGCACACACGCCAATCCCGGCCCCTGGAAACACAAGCACACGCACCACAGAGAAATTCTGGATTACTGTGACACATAGTAAATTATGCAAACAATCATGAATGAGTAAATTATTATTGATAGATAGATAATAAAAACGTGTATGTGTTTTGTTCAGAAATCAGAAATCTTTAACGGCCAAGTTACAAATGACAACGAGGAATTGAGTTTTTTTTTTTAACATATATTAACATAACGATATAGATAATAAAGAAAACAGCGACGTGGAATGAAAGACGCAAAAATAACGTTCACTGCACGTGTTCTTGCAGAGCGATGCAGATGTGCAGATGTTTCAAGCTATTTTGTAGTTTTTACGCTAATATTCTGCCATTTCACTTTTTTCATTTTAGTGGATTTTATATCAGAACTTTGTTTCTTGTATTTATGATGCTATTCTGTTTTATATGTTTTTTTTAATCAAGATGCAAAACATTGTAGTTAATTAAGCAATTAGAAATGACACACTGTGTGTGTGTGTGTGTGTGTGTGTGTGTGTGTGTGTGTGTGTGTGTGTGTGTGTGTGTGTGTGTTAGAAGAATAAAATGTGTTTTGCACATAAAGTAAATTTATGCTGCAGTTACGGCAAAATTGATTCGATTAGATTAGATTTAACTTTATTGTCATTTACAGTGATTTACAGTAACTATATGAAACACAACTCTGCTGTAACTGTGCGTGTGTGTGTGTGTGTGTGTGTGTGTGTGTGTGTGTGTGTGTGTGTGTAACTCACAAAAGGCAAATATATATTTTGCACATGATCTGATATATTTATACTAGATTGTGGAGCGTTTGAGCAGAACTTCAGATGATTTACTCCCAAACGCCGATAGTGTCATCAGAAAAAAAGCTCGTCTGCACAGGATTAAACATGCACGTCGTGAAAATAACAGCGGAAACATATAAATAACATCAGCATCTGCACACGAGAGGAAGAGTGTTAAAGCAGTGTTCTTCATCAGCACCGTTAGCTGATGCTCTGCACATGAAAGCTAAACACTCACTCACTCACTCACTCACCAGACTCTCTCTCTCTCTCTCTCTCTCTCCTCCGCTGCCGTTACTCCCGGTGCATCACGAGACTCTTCACACTCTTAATTTAACCTCGTAATCTGAGCGACTCCGTCAATCTCGGCTTCGCTGTGGCACAATGATCGCACAGTTCCGAGGGTTTTTGGCAATGACGTCATGCTACTAGCTCCGTGAGAGCCGAGCCAGGAAGTCGAGACCGTTGCATTCTGGGATTTGATGTTCGGTCTGTAAACGCTCTTAACGTTCTTTTATAGATGAATGTAATAATATCTATACGTAATTTAATATTTACATAAATATAGGTGTTGAAATATATATAAATATACACATTTTATATTGTAGATATGCAGTGTGTATAATATGCAATATATATTTCTGTACTCTAACAATGGAAAAAAAATTGAATTGAATTGAAATTGAAAAAACCTTTATTAGTCCCACAGCGGGGAAATTTCACGATATAATAATGACAACAATAATAATATTGAACTAAATGGACATTTGTTGATCATACGCATTTTATAAAACTAGCGCGTGATTGACCTAACCTGGAATAAGTTCAATCATTTTGAGTGACGTTGTTTGTTCCACTAAATGGTTAAAAAAAAGACTCTTCAATGCTTCAGCTTTAAAGCCGAGCATGCAGATGCATTACAGAGTTTAATCTGTTTCATAAATATAAAAAAGTTATGTTTTTGAAGAACGTACTGCATTTTGTTCATAATTTTTTGTACAATTGTATATTTACTACAAACATATAAAGTCATTCAATTTAATTCAACTAAAAAATATATACACGTATCAATAAAATATTAACAGTGGTATAAATACAGTTGTATATAACGGTTTTTATATAATATATATTATTTATTTGACAAAGTGGGGATATGTTAAAATAATACACATCGCTGCATATTTGTTTAAAATTGTAGTATACTGTGGCTTTAAGAGGGTGTGGCTAAAGCGTTGATGCTGTTCTGCATCTGGAGAGTAATAAACCAAGAGCGTGAGTTACAAGAGCTCGACTGTGTCTGCGTGTGCTTATTTCTCTTACCACATGAACTCACAAATATATATAAAAAGAGTACAACAAAAATATTTTGCTTGATCGTATACTTTTGTAAATTCGAGGTACACGATTAAAGAGAAAAATAGCCGCACTATTAAACATTGTGTGAGAGACGCCGTTTAATAATCATATTTGACTAAATATTAAGAAACGAAGTAACACGATTAACCGAATTAACTAAAAATCAAATATAAATGGGGGGAAACATTTTTTTTTAGAAGATTTCGGAGATTCCAAAGAGTCGCGCTTTTGCACCCGGAACCTTTGTGAAGTGGCTGTTTCCGGACGGAGGATATTCCACTTCCGCCGAAAACATTGCCCTTGGTTTCCTTCAGGAGGAGATATGGACAGCTAAGTCTCTCGGACTTTCCTCACACAGTAACGCATCATTATTATTGTGTATTATCTGACTGTGGGACATGGGGCTCCTGCCTGACGAGGCCAAGCGGCTTCCGCCTCCGGGGATCATCAACAGAAACTCCGTGTGGCTCGGCTTCCTCGGCTGGGCGACGGCGACGCTGGACAACGCGTTCAACCGCAGGCCGGCGCTGAAAGCGGGTGTGTGTGTGTGTGTGTGTGTGTGTTTGTGTTCATTTCACGCGCTGAACGAATCGTGCAGGTGTCCGGTGTTCTAAATGTTTTTCCTACTCGGGAGAATTTCCTACATTCCGCTATGCGCATGCGCGTTAAAACATACACTTGCGCAATGACGGTAATTATTGTTTTAATATCTTTTATAATTTCATACAAATGTATAGTCATGTATTTATTTTATAACCATTCAGATAGAAATGCTAGGTTTCCTGACATTCCTGACGAGCACGTGGGCCTGCTTGCGTTTTTTTTTTTAGCTTTTGCACACGTGATTTTCTAGATAAAATACCTGAATATGAACATCTTGAATTTGAGCTTTTAGCTTTTGCACACGTGATTTTCTAGATAAAATACCTGAATATGAACATCTTGAATTTGAAAACTATCCGTTTTTACTTCCCGGGGCGGCCGGAACATGACGTAGTACATAACGCGCATGTGCATAGTACATATGTAGGGAATTGTCCCGCGTAGGAAAAATTTTCAGAACACCGATTTTGGCAAAGTACATCGACTCAGTCACAAAAGTGAGCCAAACATCCACATTAGACATCATTTCCAATGTCCAGCTCACTCCGCGTTCGATGACATCGTATTGACGTAATATGACGATTATTTTTATTTAAAGGTGGATCCACTGGTGTCTTACAGATGTTGTGTTTTCCTCCTGGCTGTGTTGTAGGAGTTCACCGTCAAGCTCTGTTCGTAACCGTGGCCTGGTTTCTTGGTTATCATCTCACGAAGATGGAGAACTACAAATACGCCAAACTGGACCGGGATATGTTTGAGTACATCCGCATGCACCCAGAACATTTCCCGGAGAAAGGTGACAGTCCTCCTCACTATATATTTTTTGCATCCTCCTCACTATATATATATATAAAGTTATCCTAACCTTCTCTTTCTTCCTCCTACAGAGCGGCGGACTTTTGCCGAGATTGTGGAGAAGTTCAATCCCATCCGCTGAGTGAAGGAGTGGTCTGGATCCACCGTTCTGTAGTTGTTCATATGTTCATATTGTCATTAAACGATTTAAGTTCTAATTGTAATTTTCATTTACACATTCTACATGGTACGTCGTGCAGTGAAATGTATTTTTACAATCGTCCAGCATTTAATCATGGGGTGCGTGCGAGAAAGAGATACGATAAAAAGATAAGAGAGAAAAAAAAAACAATAAAATACAAAATAAATAGATAAAGATGAAATATGAATAAAAACATGAAAGAAAACTACTACATTTACTACTAAACTATTTTCTGCTCTGTTAGCTTCACTATACAAGCTGTTTTGAACCGTTCATTTATGACATGAGAATATCAGTTAATAGGCTGTGATCTCGTGATTTAAATACATTAATTTTTTCTTGTGCTTTTAAGTTTGTGGCATGTCAGAAATGCACATTCTGTACATAGAAATGTTAATATTTCTGCCTGAAATCTGTTTTAGTGCGACATATAGCATCTAATGCCAACGCTAGATTTCGCCACAAGATGGCGCATTCCCGCTCTAATAAAAAGCTGAAGCTTGAAAAGATGCTTTATAAGTACAAAAAGCACGTCTGTATATGTATCTATAAAAATGTAGATTCAATGTTCCTTTTAACAGATACGCTTTTAAAACTATACAAATACTGTGAATCAATTCTTTATTGATATGTTTAAACAATTTTACATTACTTTTATTCATTGTTTTTTAACATTAATGTCATCAAAATCCCCTCACAAACAAAAAACAGTGAAGCATTTTCATTCGTTTCTTAGAAATTTACGTTTGATAAATTCGGCCCTAATCGGATTCCATACACTGCTTCATTACCAGCGTGACTAATTAGAATAACGGGTATTTCTATATGTAACAATAATTCTATTATAAACATAAATCCCTTGTGATGCCCCTATTGGTCGCGGACCCAAACAACCGCTTAAATTGCTTACTGTGAGCTTTCAGAAGTTTTGATGAGCGGCACACGATGCTGAAAATACGTCTGAAGAGTGAACAAATACATCAGCAAAGTGTGTGAGCGTCCTTCTGTGTCAAAACTGGCCAACGCAAAAACACGTTTTGCGAATACAGTTCACAAACCTTTTTGAATTACGTTCTAAAAATTGCTCCATATTAGTCTCGGAAAAATGTCTGAACAGCGACGGAAGTTCGTTATCGCCATCGATGATCACAATCAGCAGAGTAACTTTATTACTCGTATAAGGCAAAAGTTACAAGCAGACACTCAGGACACTATTTAATTCCGCGTTGAAGTGACACGGCACAAAAGTATAGAAAAAAAAACTGTACAGTTGCGTACAACACTAGCGCAATCGTGGGAGTTTGTACAAGGTACGTAAAGACACGCAGTGAGAGTAAAACACGCGCTGAGAAGTTTCCCGCTCTTTTCCACGTCAACTCAAAGTCGCGGCTACACAAACCGATCAACAGATCTGACTCTAAAGTTAACGCAACTATCGTTACATTTTTTTTTACGCACACACGTCCGTCTACGTGAAGGACGCTCACACGTTACGCTCTAAAAATGCGCTCGCAGACCCGCATCACTTCCTGTGTCGTCACCGCTGATGTCATCGGCGACAGAAAATCTCCCACGACTGGATTCAAGAGGCACAAAAACAGGGCGATCCCTCCGTCCTCTGACGTCACTCCTTCTTCTTCTTCTGCCCGTTGACGATGATCTCCAGCACGTGAGTGAGGTCCATCATCTTGGTCAGCATCTCCATGATGTCAGGATGTTCTTTGGCGCCCGTGATAAACTCCTCCAGCGTCAACTCGCCTGAGGAGAACAAACACCAGAGAAACGGCGATCTACAGCATCATCCTCACCTGCGTTTAAATCACCGCTCAAAAACATTTTTCACTTTTGACGCAAATCGAGCTGTGACATTTATTTATACCGTGTTTACGCGAATATAAGCATACTTATTTCAAATTTTCGACGCTCAAAATCGTGTGGGGTTCAAATATGTGCGAAAATATAAGCGCCCATTTTTCGTAATACACTTATTTAAGCTTTTATTAACTCAATAACAGAAATAAAGAAACATTAGACACAACGCGACACTTAACAGAGACAAAACTGGATGAAGTAAGATTAAAATAAATAAAATCATTATTACAACAAACAGAAACTACAAACCACGAGCAGTTAGCTTAGCTTAGCGCTAACAAACGAGTCCCATGTGTCATCGCAGAAAGAATCAAAACAGTGGAAAATGAAGAACACCGACAAGAAGTAAAAAAATCCAAGGAACGGACACAATCAAAACGCTGGGTCTGATAAACAGGGGATAATAATCCTTCACTTTGATTTTCTTCACACGGAGTCAGATAAACAGAGAGCTCGACGAGCCTCACGCAGTTGCTCTGTGCATGACTGGTGCAAAGACTCTTGGGAAATGAAGTTCTGACCACTAGAATCGACTTTTTGTTATCTATCATTCAAGTAAAACGATATCAAAATGATACGAGTCACAAGTTAGGTTTGGTAAATGAAGAAAAAATTATATGTTTAGGAGACTATTTACGTAATTGAACTAGAAATGTAAAAAAAAAAACAAAAATTATTATTATTATGTGTATTTTTTTTTTTATTTTGTGCCTGAAAAATTTGGGGGGTGCTTATATTCGCGTAAATACGGTATGTCTTTTAATTCGATTTGTTATGCTGCTGTTTGTATGTACAGTATATTATGATTTGTTTTACGTTATATGTTCCTGAACAGTTTGTGTGGATTTTGTGTTAAAGGGCTTAATAATAAATACGCTGTATTTATAATAATAATAAACACAATGTCCGTTACAGTTCTTTCTTTAAAAAAAAAAAGCAGCATGGTTTTGACAAGTTGATGAGACTGGTAAGAGCAGCAGTAAATACTTTAAGTAAAAAATACTTAACACGTAATTATTTTACGTACGTTCTGTATATATGATTCGGCTTTTTAAAACGTGATCATATAGAACATAAAAAACCTTCAAAACGGAAAATGCGGATTTACATTAAAAAAAAAACTTTTTTTTAAACTTCATTTAATTTTTTATTTTAAATTTAACATATAAACATTCATACCTAAAAGTTAAAATTAACATTTAAATGTAAAGTTTGGCGGGCCGGAGAAGTCAAAATCTGTCTATCTGTCTGTGAAAATCAGAGTTTAAAACTCCAGGTCCACATTGTAGTTCTTCGTCGTTCACTAACCACCATGATGCGTTTAGTTGACCTTGCCCTCTGACCCCGTGACCTCCGCCAGGGTTTAGATTATCGCCGCTTCAATCCCACACGTTACCTATTTAAGGTCAGGAAGCCACGCCCCCTCCGCGTCTCACCTTCGTTATTCACGTCGATCCGCTCGTAGATGAGACACACGATGTCGTCCGGAGGAACTTCGTAACTCCGCGTTATGTCCTGAATGGCCTGCGACACGGAGCACAGAGGATTATTAGACAATAATATTAGTTCAACGCAAAAAGGAACCGAGGTTGAGGCTGGGTTAATGAGTTAATGATAAAACTAATTCAAAATAGTAATTAAAAAAAAACAACAAATAATTAATTGTGAATCAAAACTGAGCTGAAAACACGCAAAAACTCCATGTGAATATCAAAGAACTGTAACTATATTGTAGTTAGTAAAAAAACGTATAGTTACTAAATAGTAACTTTACGTGAATCAAATCATTTTCTGGTGAGAATGGCTGCAGGTTTGACTACTCTAACCCCAAAAAGGACATTCATTCGAAGTGCTTAAAAACGCGGAATAATTAAAAAATATTTTGTCAAATTATGTCATAGGTTTATTTTATGTCAAAGGTCTAAGTTAATTGTGGATTCAGTCTTCATGTGTTAAAGTGGAATATAAAAGGGGGCGGGACTAGACAAGTTGTACTTCTATTCTCTTTCAAACATGTAATTAATCGAAAGAACGAGATGATTGTAGAATTATATTATTATTATTATTATTATATTGCGGTTTTATGTTGTTATTATTGTTGTGTACACATGTTCTAATAAATAAACAACAAAACCCTCACTTTGAAAATGGTCTCCATCTCGTCTTTGTCGATCTTGCCGTTTCCGTCCTGGTCGAAGAGCTTGAAGTACCACTTGAGCTTCTGGTTGATCTCGCCCTTCAGCAGCAGACTGACGGCTGCGATGTACTCCACAAAGTCGATGTATCCGTCCTGCCCAGAGAGGAACGTTATTAATCGCCTCTCATCCAGACAAAGCCGGAGCAGTGGGCAGCCTCAAGCGCTTGGATACAGCCAGATGTGTTTATGAAGCGCAGATTTTACACACCCGTAGTTGATCCAAAGGTAAAATAACAAACAATACGAGTAATAAAACTCATAAAACAGGGGAACAAATAAGAGCCTCGCCACTCTAACTAAAGAACTCCAACAGAAACCAAGTAAGTATAAAGTCAATTCCTTTGAATTTCTATCGTCTGGTGTGAATCATCCCTCACACAATTTATGAAGATGCTCCTTACACACTTTTGATCGGGTGACACTCAACGTGATTGTTAGTGTTTCATCACTCTTTTATACGGGATAAAATTTGTGGCAAAAAATGTTGTAAAAAAATTCTGTGAATACAATGTAAGTGGATCACAATCCAATGCAATAATATAGTTTGCTTGTGAAGTCAGACACGTAAGCATTACTTTATTACAGAAAACATTCATATTTATCTGCAACATAATGCCTGTGTGTAAAATTGCAACTTTCTATATTTTGTGTCTATAACTTTCTATTAAAAATAGGCTGTAAAAATGTACTATCTAACGTTTAAAAAAGCTATTTTATGTATGTTTTGTTTCCATGTTTGGATAGTTGTTACTGCGAAAAATTACAAATATTTTAGCCACCCAATAAACAACGATTCTCATTAGAGACGTCTGTTGAGTTGTATGAGAGAAAGACTGATAACTGAAGAATTGAAGAATGACAAAATAATGTATTTCCATTAAAGACAGTTTTTGAATGTTTCAGTGTTCATGTTTGCCTGAGAACATATTTTAGCCCCGCCCCTTGCCCCGCCCCACCAACCCTGCAGTATGTGTCCCATATTTTTGGGTATTAAAAGTGTTGACCCTAAGTTAAACACTACACAGAGTTCAACACTACACACTCATTAGTCACACTCTTTAATCCAAAGCCACTTACATTTCATGACAAGTTTTATAATTCAGCAGATTCACACGTTCTTCACGTCTCACTCTCTCATCAGCTTCACTCAGCAATGCCGGTAAAATGCAAGAAAAATACCAGACCGACTTTACCGGTAAAGTTCACACAAGCGCTGCCATTGCTGCATTTTACCGGTAAAGAACTATTCACACAGTGATTTTAAAATACCGGTATTTTCGGTGACAAATGTCTGTATCCGCCTGAATCATTAGAAGCGCTTTGATTTTGCTGTCGTTCCAGTTGGAGGACTTATCCCACTGTGAACAGTGAGGAGTGAATTTTCTGTGACATCATCAACTGGCGACACATTTTAAACGGCTGGACCTGCGTAAGCGCGAGGAGAATGTTCTGATTGGCTCACAGCCGTATGTGACATCAGCAGACGTTCGTTCTGCGTTCACACAGGGCAGGTTTCCAGTAATTTACCGGAGTCGTTAAATGTAACCTTGGTGGATTTACCGGCATTTGTCTGTTCACACGAAACACTCTCACTCTTCTGTTCTTCACGTCTCACTCTCTCTTCACTCTCACTCTCCTGTTCTTCACCTCTCATTCCCTTCACTCTCACTCTTCTGTTATTCATGTCTCACTCTCACTTTCCTCTTCTTCACATCTCACTCTTCTGTTATTCATGTCTCACTTTCACTTCAGCTTCACTGACAGAAGTTTATCTAGTCTCACACTCTTCTTTTCACTACTTTTACTTTTCACTGACACTCTTGTGTTCTCATCTCACTCTCTCTTCACCTTCACTCTCAATCTTCCGTTATCCACACATCACTCTCTCTTCTCTGTCACGTTCTTCACATCACTCTCTCTTCACCTTCACTCTCCTGTTCTTCACATCACGCTTTTTTCACCCTCCCTCTCATGTTCTTTACATCACATTTTCTTCAGCTTCACTCTTCTGTTTTTCACATCTCACTCTCTCTTCAGCTTTTCTTGCCTGTTCTTTACGTCTCACTCTCTCTTTACTGTCACTTTCCTGCTCTTCACTTCTCTCACTCTCTCTTCACTGTCATTATCCTGTTAATCACATCTCAATCTCTTGTTCCTCACGTCTCAATCTTTCTCTAGCTTCACTCTTCTGTTCTTCACGCCTCACTCTCTTTTCACTTTCACGTTCTTCGCGTCATGTTCTTTACATCTCATTTTCTTCAGCTTCACTCTCCTGTTCTTCACATCTCACTCTATTTTCACTGTCACTCTCCCGTTCTTCACGTCTCAATCTTTCTCTTGCTTCACTCTTCCGTTCTTCACGTCTCACTCTCTTTTCACTCTCCTGTTCTTCACATCACACTTTCTTCACCCTCCCTCTCATGTTCTTTACATCTCATTTTCTTCAGCTTCACTCTCCTGTTCTTCACATCTCACTCTATTTTCACTGTCACTCTCCCGTTCTTCACGTCTCACTCTTTTTAGCTTCATCAACACTTTTGTGTTCTTCACATTTCACTCTCTGTAGCTCCACTGACGCTCATCTTTTTCATATCACACTCTTTGCAGCTTCACTCTTCTGTTCTTCAAGTCTCACTCTCTCTTCACTGTCACACTCCTGTTAATCACATCTCACACTTGTTCTTCACGTCTCACTCTCTATTCTATCATTCTCATGTTCTTCTTGTCTCACTCTCTCTTCTCTGACACGGTTCTTCTCGTCTCACTCTCTTTCGCTCGTCTTCTTCACATCACATTGGTAAAAAAAACCCATTGCCTGAGTGTGTATAAGAGCCCGTAGTGCACACTTCATTATGCAAGTCCAGTCAAGCTAATTATGCTAATGCTGCTAATGCTAATGCCTCAGAACACCGAGAGCGACCGGAACAGAAGGAACTTTCCCAATCCAATAGAAACGCTGCAAGAATTATAACCGGAGACAAATACGCTCTCCAATCAGCTTCTGAGATCTACACCATCACCATCACCATCATCATCACCACTTGCACTCGATCCCGTCTTCACAAGCGCGGGATGAAAGGGTCGTTTTGCCGTACCCCATCCATGTCGAAGGTGAAGAAGACCTGGTCCACGTAGCTGCTGGCCTCCTCCGTCATGCCCTGCATCTGCAGCATGTTCTTCAGCTCGAAGAGCGTGATGAGGCCGGACGGCGACTCCCGCATGAACTTGTTGTACCAGTGGTGCATGTCCTCGGCCAGGACCTCGTCCAGGCTGGATCCGTGCGCACCCATCCTTCCCTTCCTCCCTTCTCAACCACACTCTGGCGGAGCGGCGGAGGAGTCTCTGCCTCCAATCTGGGATTGGGTGCTGATGACGGCACACGGATTAAAAGGCCTAAAGTCCCGGAGACTAAAAGGGGCGCTAACCCTTTAATGGGATAAGTGTCGCGCTCTTCTGGGAAGCGCGGGACGTCTGTGACTGAGGGACGGAGGGATTAATGCACGCCCCGCCCACCTCGCACAGGACAGATCGTGATTTGCCGTGATCCTGAACGTCTTGACCTTCCCAGCGTAATCGGACTGTACGTCTCCTCCACACACAGGAAGCTTTACGGTTCCTGGACTCCACAAGCCAAATCCTCGCCAAGTGTGACTTCCTCAAGCCATGTTCCTGCGCAGGGGATTTTCTCGGAGGAGCAGGAAGGACCGTGACGGAGACTGACGCGGCAGGACTTGATGACTCTGTGGTGGAAATCCATTACGGACAAATTATATTGTTAACCGATATTTTTAGTGAAACGTCTGGGGTGAGAAAGGCCTCATGCGTACGTGACTTCACCTCTCACTCTCTCTTCACCTTCACTCTCCTGCTCCTCACATCTCTCTCACTCTCTCTTCACTCTCACTCACCTGTTCTTCACCTCTCATTCCCTTCACTCTCTTCTGTTATTCATATCTCACTCTCCTGTTCCTAACGTCTCACTCTCTCTTCATTCTCCTGCTCCTCACATCTCTCTCACTCTCTCTTCACTCTCACTCTCCTGTCCTTCACCTCTCACTCTCTCTTCACCTTCACTCTCCTGCTCCTCACGTCTCTCTCACTCTCACTCTCCTGTTCTTCACCTCTCTCTCTCTCTCTCTCTCTCTTCACCTTCACTCTCCTGCTCCTCACATCTCTCTCACTCTCTCTTCACTCTCACTCTCCTGTTCTTCACCTCTCTCTCTCTCTCTTCACCTTCACTCTCCTGCTCCTCACATCTCTCTCACTCTCTCTTCACTCACTCTCACTCTCTCTCTCTCTCACTCTCTCTCTCTCACTCTCTCTCTCTCACTCTCTCTCTCTCTCTCACTCACTCTCACTCTCTTTCTCTCTCTCTCTCACTTTCTCTCTCTCTCACTCACTCTCTCACTCTCCTGTCCTTCACCTCTCACTCTCTCTTCACCTTCACTCTCTTGCTCCTCACATCTCTCTCACTCTCTCTTCACTCTCACTCTCCTGTTCTTCACCTCTCATTCCCTTCACTCTCACTCTTCTGTTATTCATGTCTCACTCTCACTTTCCTCTTCTTCACATCTCACTCTCCTGTTCTTCACTTCTCACTCTCCCTTCAGCTTCACTGACAGAAGTTTATCTAGTCTCACACTCTTCTTTTCACTACTTTTACTTTTCACTGACACTCTTGTGTTCTCATCTCACCCTCTCTTCACCTTCACTCTCTCGTTATTCACATCACGCTTTCTTCACCCTCTCATGTTCTTTACATCTCATTTTCCTCAGCTTCACTCTTCTGTTCTTCACATCTCACTCTCTTCACCTTCACTCTCCTGTTCTTCACGTCTCACTTTCTCTTCAGTTTCCCTCTCATGTTTTTCACATCTCACTCTCTCTTCAGCTTTTCTCGCCTGTTCTTCATGTCATCACTTCATAATGCGTACGTGACTAAACGTCACAAGCTCACGAGGCAGAAATTAGGACTACGTGGCTGAACTTTGATATGAAACAGCTGATGTGATCAGATCATTCTGTTAATCGCTGAATAATGTTGTTTTTATTGGGGTATAAGAGATGAGTTGGAAACGGGGCTCGAGTGAGACTCTTTTTGGGCTTTTCGATTCACTGTCAGTAGAATCATTAATAAACTGCTTGACTTCATGACCGACTCAGTCATTCTATTTTAAACAAGCAGTTTTCCACTACAACTCATTCCCAGTTTATGTTTAATCCTGGATTCTTTTTATTCACCAATTACGACAGCAGACACTTTTATTTTCCCCTATCTCCTCGTGTCCTTCTACATATTTGACTCTATCGATCTGTCAAAGTCAACTTTTGACCAACTGTGCTGTCAACTGTGCTGTACGTACTGAACGTGCAGAGTCGAAATTGCTTTCTCTACTCATCCCACGCTCTTTACAAAAAGACATCAATTTTACAAAAATACAAGTAGTACAAGTTGTACAAAAATGTGCAATTTACAAGAAGTACAAGTAGTACAAAGTGGTACAAGAAATGTTGTGCAATTTGCAATTACAGATAAAAAATTTGCAATTTACAGAAAGTACCAAAATGTGCAACAGGAAGAAAGAACACAAAGCAGTGAAAATGAAAATGTGCAAGAGAAAAACACTGACAGTGCAAGAGTTCTGTGCAAAACATCAGTGTGTGGGTCAGATGTGTGTGTTTGTGGAACAGTGACCCGCTAGTGACCCGCACACACTCCTGATGCTTCTGCTGAATTAATCTATCAAAGATCAGGATTCCCAACATAGTAAATCTAGATTAACCATCTCGCACACAGATTACTGCTCCTGTTCTGTGCAAATCAACCCGGGTTTCGTCCTCGTATCTTCTGTCGTTTTAGACTTGAAATAACGATATTGCGCAGCGAGTCTGACTCTCAGGTGACGAGGAAAACACCGTCACACTCGACCGCGTTTACACTGTCAAACAGCTGCCGCTCTCGGCCTCATCTGGTGTGAACAGAGAAGTAACTTCAAGAAGTAGAGTAAGAAGTCAGAAGTGAGAAGAAGTAGAGTTTTTTAGAAGTAAAGTAATGTTTTCATGGGGCAAACTTTATAAACAGTGAATTTTCCTTTTACAGTATTTCAAATTCAATTTCAAAATTCTGATTTTATTTGTCACATGTAAAATTATACGTGGTACAACATGTAGTGAAATGTGTTTTTAATCGTTCCAGCATTTAAACACAGGGATGGGGAGATACTCTGTGTGTGTGTGTGTGTGTCTGTGTGTCTCTCTCTCTCTCTCTCTCTCTTTCTTTCTTTCTCTCTCTGTCTCTCACTCTCTTCGTGTGTGTGTTTGTGAGTGTCTCTTTCTCTCATTGTGTGTCTGTGTGTCTCTGTGTCTGTGTGTGTGTGTGTCTCTCTCTCTGTCTCTCTCTCTTTCTTTTTTTCTTTCTTTCTCTGTCTCTCACTCTGTGTGTGTGTGTGTGTGTGTGTGTGTGTGTGTGTGTGTGTGTCTTATCTGTGCTTTTATGTCATATCTGCAGTCAGAATATTGACCATCTTTCTCAAGCTTTTGGTTCTGTTGTTTTCTTTGATGTTTCCGTCTCCACCGGGTTGTTTTGGGGTTTTTTTTTTTTGTTTTTGCAGAATTGTTTTAACCATCTGCAAAGTTGCAAAGCACAATTAACCATTAAAGTGTAATTGTCTGGTAAAATGTAGTTGTTACACTTGACTCAAACCTTTGCTTTTTGGTTTCGTATTTTAATGTACATTTTATAAACACAAAAACACACCAGCATTTTAAATATAATTTTTTAAATCTTGCTCCTGCCACACTTTAGAGTTCCACAGAAACAGAACATATATTCATAAAAATACTAAAGCTGATTGTAAATCATTTCATTTTATTATTACAGTATTATTTATATTCACCCATATAGACGGTAATAATAATAATACTCTAATAATAAAACTTGTAATAACCGATATACATGTCAGAAGGGCAACTCGGGAAAAGTAGATGTGCCCAGTTTGATGTTCCAGCCAAGATCCAGTTAATGATCAACTTCAAAACGTTAAATAGACGGGATGTTCTGACTAACGTATGGATTCTGACATTTGACATGTCTCGATTCTTTATTACGGCTACATGGTTATATACAAGAAAGTTTGCACACATTTGACTAATTAACATTAGCCCCTTTAACAATTCCGGAAAAAAGCAGGAAAAAATACCAGAATGACTTTACTGGTTATATATATATATATATATATATATATATATATATATATATATATATTTATTTTTTTTTTTATTTATTTATTATTTTATTTATTTTTTTTGTTTTGTTTGGAATGTTCTTTATATAAACCTACACATGTACTTTGTGTATTTCATTGCAATGATAGTGTTGTGTTTTTTGAAAGTTGTAAATGTTTTGTAAAATTATTTACTCTGAAAAAAAAAAAAAAAAAAAAAAAACAAGACTGTTCAGACAAGCGCTGTCAGTCCTGGTGACATCATCAACTGGCGACACGCTTTTAAACAGCTGCGCCTCTGTAAACACGACGGCGGTAATTGTGTCATATGTCACGGCGTCACTAACTGTTCCTGTGATGTGGTGACAAATGTCTGAATTATTAGACAGCGAGGAGTGACTCTTTTGTGACATCATCAACCGGCGACACCTTTAAAAACGGCTGGACATGCGCGAAATGAGCCCGCGAAAATTGAGCGCGTGACCCACAGCAGAATGTTGTGATTGGCTCAGAGCGGTGGGTGACGTCAGCGCGTTCGTGTCCATAAGTGCGTGCAGGCAATATTTTGCCGGGAATGTCTGTATGTGTGAAAGTGAAAATGCGTGATTTTTTTTGGACTCCTGCTAATGTATTTTAATAATAATACTTGTTGAATTGCACTTCGAACGGAGGCTGAAAACAGCGGACTTCACGACAAAGGCAAGTTCGCCTCAAATCGAAGGCACCGTTTATCTTCTAGAAGTGGGATTTTCTTCGCACTTTTGATCATGACACCTGGCACGAGACGTTTCTTTAACCTACAACTGGTGAGCGGAAGTTCATGTGCGTGTAATGAAAAAAAGGGGAAAAAAATGCGTTTTTCATGCAAAGAAAAAAATCTTTATTTCTCTATTTTTTGCTGCTGTAGAAAAATTCCCCTAGTAGGATCAATAAAGTCTATCTTATCTTATGCACACTGCAATTAGAATTTTCACATCGCGAGAATCCACGAGATGGAAAATACATGGTACAACAAGGGCCTGAGATGAATTAAAAGAAGGCGGGGTTAGTTTGTAGTGCTGGAATGTCAAGAATTATCAAACGATTACTGTATATTAAAAAGCAAGACAGCTGGGAGAAATAGTCTGAATTGTTTTCTCAAAAGGTCGAGTTTTGAAGTCAGAATTCTGACTTGATAACACAAAATTCAGACATCACATTATAATTTCATTTTAATTAACATCTAAATCTACTTTTCTTTCGGCTTTTCCCTTATCAGGGGTCTGTATTTCCCTTATCTGTATTACACCCGCTGTGACTTCACTCCTTCACCGCGCTCCTTCTCGTTCCAACACATCAACTTAAATATATCAATCACTTGACTTCAATATATAACAGTTGAAAAACCTTCCTTTTTAAATAGCAGAATTGAGCTTCTATAGCATCAGCTAAATGAAAATAATATGGTTTGGCAAAAAATAACTGACCGAGTAAAAGTGTGAGTGTTTAACAGTGTTGTGCAAGTTACTTTGAAATTGTAATACATTACACATTAGTTATTACTGTTTTTAAAAAGTAATCCGTTACATTACAATATTACTGTCTGAATTGTAACATGTGACATTACTACTGTATTACTTTTAAGTTACTTTCACCAAAATAACTACAGAAGCAGAAAAAACATCCTAAAACAACAAAAGGTAGTTTTATTTCACATCCAGTAGAAGGCGCTGTTGTGTAGCTTAATGACTGTGACCTACACTAGCTACTGATAACAAGATACTGTAGTTTATGATTGACACAGTGTGATTTTCAGCGACGTGAATAACTTGTGTATATTCATATCAGACACAACAGAACTTTGTAAACTTCAGTGTGGTTTTATTCACTTTGAATGACGGACCACACAACACTGTCCTGCTTTCTGGCCATAAAGTGCAGACGACATCATCGTCACTGCTGTTTCTCTGTCCAGGTCGAGCTACGCATCACACTGACCTACTACACTCAATGTTTATTACACTCTCTCTAGCAAACAACACAATATATACATGATAAACGTGTAGAGCAGCAAATAAACAACAACAACACAACTGTCAAATCAAATTCAAATTTTATTTGTCACATACATGTATTGTACAGCATGGTGAGTGTGTGCGTCTCTGGATCTTGAGCAGAGTTTCTCTCAGTCTATCAGTGTCTCAGGTTTATTGTCACATGAGCACAGCGCACACGCTCAGATGAAGCTCACCACAAGATACTGCAATGATGTGAAGAACATGTACAAAGATGAGTATTTAAGTGTTTAAATGTTCAGCATCCTGACACTCCGGGGGGTTTTTGTCTCGGCGACACTTACACACAGAAAACACAGGTTCATGTCTTTCTTTATAATTAACATCAGTTTGTTTTTCACTAATACCAGCTTTATGCTCTTCACAGCAAGAAATTCAGAAGCTGCGCATACAAAGTACAGAGCTGAAGAAAAGCCTGGAAAACTGCAGCAACCTGCTCAAAGCTGAACCAGTTAGAGACAAGGATCCATGATCCACCTTGTCAAAATAGAGCTTTTGCTATTTTCAGGAAGAAAGAGATGGATTCAAGGTAACAATTTCTTTGTCATTAAACAGTTAAGAGTTTAATTGTCATGAAACTCTTAAATTGCTTTTGCCTTTTCAGAACGAAAACGAGGAGCTGAAGCGTCAACTTGCCAAGCAGCAAAAACAAATGGAGGTAACGTGATTTTATTCCTAAAAGCACACACACACACCCAAAATAACACATGGTTCTGAAGGGTGTGAATGCTTATTGGATTTTTTTTTTCCTGATTATCTTATCAGAAACAAATCGAAACTCTGCAGACGAGAGAGGCTGAGCTGGAGAAGCAGCTGTTTGACAGCGACACTGAGAAAGAAAACCTCAGGTATCTTCACTTCCTTCTCGTAGATTAGATGAGTTTAACGTTCTATTAACAGCTTTTGCTCTTTTCAGGAAGAACTGGCAGAAAAAATAGAAGAGCTCACACGTGTAAGAGAAGAACTGGACAAGGTAACGTGTTTGAATTGTTCTGTGACTAGCCAGAAGAGAGAACTGTTCACAATTCCTAAAAGCGCGCACACACACACTTGCTTATTTTAACGCTTATTTGATTATTCTGATTCTTCTCAGATAAGCAAAGCAGAACTTAAACTTTCAAGAACCGAAAAGTTCCATAGAAACAGAACATCTATTTCTAAAAATGCCAAAGGTAATTAAATAAAAAAAAATATTTTATCATTACAGTTCTGTAACCTGTGTTGGACACTTTCAACAAGAAAACTGCGTCCCATGTCTCTGGGCTCTTGACTTCTTGGAGTTCTTCAAGGTCTGTGATTCTAAGTTGTGTATATAAGACTCACCGATATATTTAGTAATAATACTCGTGATTTACTTTTGACATAACAGGCATACATGCCAGGAGGGAATAAAGACCAAACGAGCTTTGAGCAGTGCGATTTGCCAGCCATATTAACGCTGATGATAAACTGCAGGATATTTCAAGGCAGTGAAAAACTTCTGAATGACGTATGTATTTTGAATTCTTTACATTGTCTTGATTGTCTTTCCACTTCATAGTGAAAGTAATATGGCTACATTATGGTTACATACTAGAAAGTTTGCATTACTTGACTAACAATGTGATCATGTTTCTTTTAAGGGAAAACATGTACGAAACTGCAATGCTCACAGCGCAACCCTGAGCATCACCAACGAGGAGTTGGTTCAATTTCAACAATTCCTCACAAAATTAATTCAATGTTTGGTGCCCCATGTTGCCGAAAAAATCAACAGAAGAATTTAAGCGGCAAGTATTTATATTATTTATTTTTATTCGTCCATCAACTTACTTTAAGATTTACTTGAATTGTTGGACTTCTGCTAATGTATTTTATGAATAATTCTTCAATTGCAGTATGCATGGAGGCTCAACAATACGGATTTTCAAACATCAAAGGTAAGTTCACCTCACTTGTATGACATAATTGCCTTCAGATCATTTCATTAGTTGTGTTTTTCTGAAGAATGCCTTCACTATTCTTTTTTTTTTTTTTTTTTAGCTTTTTCTTACTTTCTACTCTGAGCACTTCCTTTAATGTGAACCTTCCTCAATGTGTGTACAGCGTTTTGTATCTTATGTTCTTCATGATCCATATACAGAATGTTTTACATAAAAACTAATGTGCCGTATATCTTGTAGATGTGGGATTTTCTCACTCTCAGCACTTTTGACCTGGTACGCCGAGTGAAGAGAGATGAACTCCTCTGGGACAATTGTGTCCATCTAACTGTGGCAGTTCTGTGGCAGTAAGTAGCTCTAACTTATATATAAGTATATATTTGTATACACCGTAATAATAATACTTATACACGTACGTTGCATTATCTAGACGATTCTGAGGGGAAATGACGTTCCTTTCTCTTTGGTTTTCACAGATACACCAAGAAAGATGCGCTGGGATTTGCTGTGGAAAATTAGCTTCAAATAAACAATTATTTGCCAAATGTTCTTCGTTTTAAATTACTTTTTTGACAAAGAAAAAAAAGTGTAAGGCTATTATGTTAATAAATATTACGCTGAACAAGTCTGAAACAGGAACTGAAAAAGGTGTTTGGATTGTTCTGTGACTAGCCAGAAGAGAAAACCATTAAAATTCCTAAACAAACACACACACACACAACA
>MU204250.1:15213352-15232288 GCA_017309775.1 Paedocypris sp. Pulau Singkep | reverse complement strand
GACTCGAGGTGACTTGCGTAACTGCGTGGTGGATGAGCTGAGAACGTGAGCAGGTAGAAAACGACACTGTCCAGCGGAGCAGAAAGAGCTTCAGGGTGAAACCTCCTGTCAGAGACCAAACACACAGACTCCACGTCACTTCCTTTCTTGCTCTTCTCGGGAGGAAGTCGGGAATCTTCAGGAGACCAAACGAGAGAAATCAAGAGGAAACTGAGTGACAGAAGAGACGAGGCCTTTCAGAAGCGTCTGGTCC
Source organism: Paedocypris sp. Pulau Singkep (assembly GCA_017309775.1). Classification (NCBI taxonomy): domain Eukaryota; kingdom Metazoa; phylum Chordata; class Actinopteri; order Cypriniformes; genus Paedocypris; species Paedocypris sp. Pulau Singkep. The sequence continues at coordinate 15,232,035 of MU204250.1, read as the reverse complement.
TGCTGATGTTCTCTCTGGTCACGTGACGCTCCAGGTGGTGGGCGTGTCTCTCTCAGCGCACGTGCTCCTCGTGCCGTTAGCATCAGCGGCTAGCGCGATTAGCCGCGGCCTCATTCTGCTGCTTTACAATCCCAGATGCTTCTCAGTCTCTGCCACGGACTCCTGGAGTCGTTTACACCGCTTCTTCTCCCTCGTGTCAGAAGCTGCGGAGGAAAGGAAAGTGAGGCGATGTCCGTCTCAGACAGCCGCTAGCCCGCGTTAGCTTCACCGCTACATCTCTCTGAGGGAAAAACTAAACTCACCGACGTCACTGTGAAAGCAGAACAAATCGGCGTCTCGCGCGGGTTTTTACTTGAGTAAAGATCATGAAAACCACATGGAACAACTTCTCCTCAACCTTTCTCCTCGGCAGACTCAGCTGAGGCGCGCGAGCTTCCCGCTCCCACACGTAGCCAGTGCGCATGTCTTTGCCGGAAATACTTCTTCGTTTGTCGTCTAACGGCGGTTTGCGTCCATTTCTGCCGCGTTGCCGCCACCTTGTGTTCATTTAATACTTACATAACAATCCCTCTTTCCTCTCTCGTCTTAATTCTGTATGTATAATCTTGTCACCAGCGCAGTGTTTAAATTATGTAAAATAAATAAAGTAAAAATAGATAATAATGACATATTTAATGTCTCAATGAGAACCTGGTATTATTTGATCTCTATTCAACGAAAGTGTATTGCATTCACCAAATGTTTTTTTGTTTGTTCGCTGGAATAAAAAAAAAATTCAAATGTAATTTTCAACCAGTTTTAATTTTTTAGTGTGTGTGTGTATTCATGACTGGAGATGGTGCTCTGCTGGAACAACTTTTTGTTAATGGAAGAATAACGTCTCACCAATTATATAATTCTGTACGTTACCTTTCTGAGATTATTGTGACTGTTTTCCTTTTTTTGACACACACACACGCACACACACACACACACACACACTCACACACACACACACTCGCCCTGTCCTAGACAATGCACCTCTCTCTCTTTCAAAAAGTGACACCAGTCTGACCTTCTGTTAGTACCAGAGTTAAGGTGTGTGTGTGTGTGTGTGTGTGTGTGTGTGTGTGTGTGTGTGTGAGAGAGAGAGAGACACTAACTTAGTCATCAATCAGTCAGATTCTTATAAAAAAACGTTTTGTGGCCTTAAGTGCTTGTGTACATCACAGTGAACTGTTCGGCCGAGGATTGAAGACAATTATTTGATGCAGACACACACAAACACATATCTACAACTTATAATTGTATGTCGGATCAACACATGATAATGTTTGCCACTCTCTGTCCTGGCACATCAACTGTGGCCCTTTTTCTAATGACATTTCGTCCACGTCGACGCCTTTTGGCCAGATTGAATTCTGCCTCATCTATGTATATGGATTCGTGAAGGGCCTGGTTGGCCTCCAATTCCACAACTCTCTGAAACAAAATTGATGTACATTATTTACGCTATACTGTATACTATACTGAAACCTATTGTTGTGTCTCTCTCACTGTTCCTCTCAAAGGGAAGAGTATAGAGCTGCCTCATCCACACTCTGTGTTTGGACTGTGTCCGTGTAATGCTTGTGAGGCTGATGCTATTGATATTGTAAAGTAGCTCATGATCAACTACAATTCTGGTTCGAATTTCATGTCGTTTTATTGCATTGTTTGCAACAACCATTTCTACAATGTCAAGCTCTTGATCGTTACTGAGAAGCTTTCCTCTTCCCCAGAGGGTGGAAGACGTTGCATTCTTTAGAGAGACACAAAAAAAAACATGTGAATTACTGTATGACCATATTGACATGTCAAGTGAGAATAAAAACAATCCATGTAAAATGCAATGCTTACGGTACCTGCTAGTATTGTTGAAAGATGCGTTTTACCCAACATAAATCCAGCTGTGTGTCAATTCTTCAATTGTTTGTTTATTATCAACTGAGATGTATTTTTAATATTGATATTGTTTGATATCATGCTGATATGATTGCAGAAGCAGAGGTTTTTATACTGCATGTAAGGTTTGGAATATTGCTGTTGCTGTTGTGGGATGTTGTGTGTTAACATTCATAAATACTTTAAAAACAATCCATGATTTTGTGAAGAGGTATAGAATGTCTGTTAAGAAAATGTAAGCATTGTGGAAATGTGTTCACTGACTGCATATTGCATGAAAACATCATGGAATGTGTGAATGGTATGGCCACAAAACGCCAATGCTGTGCTAACTGTGTTTAGAGTTTTGAAAATGTGAAAACTGATTGGACAAACGCTTGTTAGCGACTGAAAAAAACTGTAATAATCAATAATAATTATTATTTGTGATGAATCACGATTAATAACGATTAATTTGGTTGCGGACGTGCGTTTAACTAGTAAATAATAAATAAATAAATAAAAATGTATTGTGACAGCACTAATATATATATATATATATATATATATATATATATATATATATATATATATATATATATATATATATATATATATATATATATATATATATATATATATATATATATATATATATATATATATATATATACACTGTGTATATATATATATACACAGTATATACATTTAAAAATGTATAATTTAAAATTCCAGACAACAAATTAACAACACATTTAGAAATTTACAATGTACAATTAAATCACAATTTGGATTTAGACGCTTATGATTCCTTCGACTTTTACCTTCTGTGTGTTTCCCACAGTTCTGTCCTTTTCTATAATGAACGACATTACTAGAATTGGGGTTTTAATATGTTTTTTTTCAGCGTTGTGTTATTGTGGAATATTACATATAGTTGAGTTATTTTTCACGCGTGACAACAAATCGTCGCCACGGAATCTCCGTGACAACCTGACGAGTACAAACTGAAGGTTTGTTTAACGTTTGATTAGTGAGCAAAAAAGATCCTGAAACTCTCCGTCTCAACAGTGAGTGTTCAGCTTTATGTTTGTGTCGGTGACGTCGCAGAAGAAGATGGAGGATTTTAAACTAGAACAGTTGATCGGAACTACAGTAGAAGAAATTCTTCAGAAGCGTCTTCCTGTCAGTAAAGAATCTGCTTCAGTCGAGTAAGTCACACACACACACACACACACACACACACACACACACACACACACACACACACACACACACACACACACACCCGAAACTGTCAGAATCAAGCTTGTGTTTGTGATGTGTTAATTGCCAACTGATCTCAAATTAGCACAAATAACGCACTTTTACAGCGAGCTGCATCTCTTTATTTTATTTAATCCATTTTTTTTTTGCTTTTCACGTTTAAATCACACTTACATGAGAGCTGTAAATGATAACACTGTATGTTATTATTTGACATTTATATTTTAAAAATATCAGTGGTCAACGTTACTTCTCAGCAAAATTACATCAGCACGTTTTCTTGCGCCCCCTTTCGGTGTTATTACAATCGAATTCATGCTGGAGTGTGGCTTGTGTTTCTTAAAAATGCTTTAAAATTCTGCTGCGGTACATGATGATATCCTAGGACTGTTGTAAAAGTGATAATTTGAAAATGTTTAATTTGATAAACACGAACTTGAAAATATAGAAATAAATGTTTCTTATTGATGTTCATTTTTTCTCCATCTCTTTACATGCTGGTACTGGTATACTGGTAGCCTTTTGTCTTTATCAACACCAGGAAGTAGCTCTCGGTTTCAGAAAGGTTGGTGACCCCTGGTGTAGAAAAACTGAAGATTGTTTTTGTTTGTTATTTTTTTCTAGTTTGTTTAACAATATACATAATAATAATAATAATAATAATAATAATATATGTGTGGTCTGCTGAACGCACCATTTGCACAGAAGCTGAAAAAGTTCGGTGCGAACCTTCAACCGAAGTTTCAGCCTTGAAGTGTCAGTGATTTGTTCTTGATTATCTTGATGTTTCTGAACTGAGAGACTGAAGAGTGTCGTTGTTCTTCACAGTTTGAGTTGTTGTAGAGTGACAGAAGAAGGTTGTTCTGCTCTGACTTCAGCTCTGAGATCAAACTCACGTCTGACTGAACTAGATCTGTACGGAAATTATGGTCTGAAAAACTCTGGAGTGAAGATTCTCTCTGAATTACTGAAGGATTCTGACTGTAATCTACACAAACTCAGGTAATTCTGCTCTCTGAAATTACACAAATAAAATGAAGCATTAAAGCATTTAATAAATAAAACAATGTGAATAAGAAGTTTCAATTGTTTTAGATTTAGTTTTATTGTATGAAATGTATTAATTTTCTTTGAAAAGGTAAAACAAAAAACATTTTATTTTATATAAGGGCAAAATTTTATTTAATCTCACAGTGGTTCAAACAAAAATTCATGATTATTTGGGGCTCCATAAAATATTTTTTTTTTTACATAGAAACTAAAACTGTAAATCTATTATGTTAAAGTTGAATATAGTTTCAGTCTTGAAGTGTCAGTGATTTGTTCTTTATTATCTTGATGTTTCTGAACTGAGAGTCTGAAGAGTGTTGTTGTTCTTCACAGTTTGAGAGATTGTGGAGTGACAGAAGAAGGTTGTTCTGCTCTGACTTCAGCTCTGAGATCAAACTCACATCTGACTGAACTAGATCTGACTGGGAATAATCTGAGTGACTCTGGAGTGAAGATTCTCTCTGATTTACTGAAGGATTCTGACTGTAATCTACACAAACTCAGGTAATTCTGCTGTCTGAAATTACACAAATATGAGATAAACACTTTTAAAAACAATGCAAAAACAAAAGGTTTGTTTTAAGTTTTGTATTGTTATAAGAATTACAAACATTTCTTTTGTGAAGTTGCACTAAAACATTTAAGTTTATTTCATTTTAGTGCAAAGCTTTTAGTGCAATCTCACAATAGTTTGAAAAAAAAATACATTTGATCAAAAATATTAAAAATTTGAATAAAGCAACTAAACTAAAGAAAATACCATTCTAACAGCTTTATTAAATAAAATTTAAATAATTTATAGGTGGAAAATAACTATGAAAAATACAATTTTAGAATATGAGGCCCAGCTGAAGCTGAATATAGTTTCAGTCTTGAAGTGTCATTGATTTGTTCTTGATTATCTTGATGTTTCTGAACTGAGAGACTGAAGAGTGTCGTTGTTCTTCACAGTTTGAGTCATTGTGGAGTGACAGAAGAAGGTTGTTCTGCTCTGACTTCAGCTCTGAGATCAAACTCACGTCTGACTGAACTAGATCTGTCCTGGAATTATCTGAGTGACTCTGGAGTGAAGATTCTCTCTGATTTACTGAAGGATTCTGACTGTAATCTACACAAACTCAGGTAATTCTGCTCTCTGAAATTACACAAATAAGATAAAGCGTTAAAAAAATTTGAAATTAAAAGGAAGACAATAGTTAAACTCCTCGTGTGAGTGCCTTCTAGTGCTGGAGCTGAATCACTTGTGCTGGTGTGTTTAAGGGCAGCGCGAGCAAAGACTGAGGACAGTTATTAACTTTTCTGATGATATCTGATGTTGATCTGGCTTTTTCACACATTTAATTCAATTACATTTAATTCAATTCAATTTGTGTATTCCTCCTAAGGAGTTCCTGCAAGGATTCCTGATATAATCTACATGAAACATCTGGTTTCTCACACTGCTGTCTTCTGTCTGTTCCCTGTGCGGGACAAAAATACGTATTAATTGTTTTCAATTTAGTGTAGTTGTGGGAAATCAAAATAATTTATCTGTGAAGTTGTGCTTAAAATGTACATGTATTTAATGTTAATGCCAAGCTTTTTGTGCCAAATATTTCCATTTGGGGCTACATAAAATTTACTTTTCATTACAATTTATTTTAGGTTCTGTTAAAGTTGAATATAGTTTGAGTCTTGAAGTGACAGTGAAGTGTTCTTGATTATCTTGATGTTTCTGAACTGAGAGACTGAAGAGTGTCGTTGTTCTTCACAGTTTGAGTCGTTGTAGAGTGACAGAAGAAGGTTGTTCTGCTCTGACTTCAGCTCTGAGATCAAACTCATGTCTGACTGAACTAGATCTGACATGGAATGATCTGAGTGACTCTGGAGTGAAGATTCTCTCTGATTTACTGAAGGATTCTGACTGTAATCTACACAAACTCAGGTAATTCTGCTCTCTGAAATTTTGCAAATATAAATTTAATAAACAAAGCAAATTCAGTAAAAGTTTTAATTGGTTAAAAACAGTAAAGAAAATTTGGTTTTGTTTACAAATCTGTTAAAGAGTTTGTAAAACCAATTACAAACATTTCGTTTATGCAATAAAACATTCCAGTTAATTTTAATTTTAGTGCAAATTTAGTGCAAATCCCACCTTAGTTTGAAAAAAAAAACCTTTTTATTTACACCAGGCGTCACCAACCTTTCTGAAACCAAGAGCTACTTCCTTGTGCTGATAAAGACAAAGGGCTACCAGTTTGATACAGACTTCTGGAATAGCCAATTTGCTAAATTTAGCTTAAATTATATCTTTATTTTTTAATAATTATGGTAATGGTATTTAGCTTTGTGAAGACACTGGTCATTAGTGATGGGTCGTTCGCGAACGAGTCGGCTCTGAGCCGATGCTTTGCAATGAACCGATGCACGCCGGAGGAGCCGATGCTTCAGTGGCTCTTGATCAGTTCTGCTGAGAATCCGTGCGCAGAAGAGCCAGACTATTTTTATGGGCGCACGATTCGTCCAATAATCTCAGAGAACAGACTAGACTCATATCGAGAGATTCATTTCGCTAAATAACCTCTCTCTATCATGTTTCCTACGCGCATGCGCATAAAACAATTACGTCAGGTTCCGCCTTTTTAGCGGTCCCGCCGATAAATCTGTCCTACTGGAGTTAGAAATTGTAGCATTCTCTTAACAATAGTCTGATATATTTGGTTGGAGTGTAAATATCTACTTGTGCAGTGACACATGGGCATAGTTTATATGATGGGTATAGTTCATAGATAAAATGATGGGTATCAAAGAATGATAGAACTGTTCTGGTCCTTCTTACTTCCGTCTCTTCGGCGTGGGCTTCTCAAATAAATGGATCACACGATGGATTAGGAAGAAGGACTTATTTATTTCCACACAACACGCAGCATTCACAGTCCGCTTCCCTGAGAGACTCGCACCAGTCTCATTATTTTTCAGGGGCAGGACCTTTTCCCCCCACAATTCTCTTAAAACTAATATTTCAAGTTAAAAAATTTAATGCCAATCACAAATGAAACCGTAAAATAGATCAACAATAACTTAAAATACATTTATGCTAAATTAAATACAATTTATATGAACTTAAATAAACAGGGTTACAGAACTTCAGTCTGATAATGCATATTGCATAAAGAGAGATATCGCAGATCTTTCCTACCTGCTGCGATTAGACTCTACAATTCGAACTTAAATTTTAAGTGGTGACTGGAACTATGCTTATGACGGGCAGGTTCATTTATGGTCTGTGTTTGTTTGTTTGTTTGTTTATTATGTGTGCAGTGCGTTATGGTGATGTTTGCTTATTTATTGTTTGGATTTGTTGTTGCTGTTGTGACGTGAAATTTCCCCGCTGTGGGACTAATAAAGGATTTTTCACTTCAATTCAATTCAATTCAAAAATAAAGGACAAAATAGGGAAAAAGGTAACTTCATTTATTTAGTATTGCAGTGCACCAGAATAGATAGTTACACTAACAAAATATGTCTGGATATTGTTAAGCAGAAAATCCAACAATTTCTAACTCCAGTAGGACATTTGTGTATGGGCTTGAAAAACAAATGATAAAACACCAGTTCAGACGCACATTAATTCTATAAAAATGATAAAAACTATTCAAACATTCTTGGAGTTAAAGATAACTCTAAGATAGCATGAAAAATCACATCACATAATGTGATCACGTTTTTTTTTTTAATATAAACATTTGAAAACTTGGAAAAGGTTTTGGGAACGCATGATTGAGCGTGTGAGACTGCGTCAGTATGTAACGAGTGATAATAACGCAACAAATACATGGAGAAGAGCGATATTAAAATAAGAGTTTTTTGGGAGCCGGTTGGGAGCCAGAAGAGCCGATTCTTTTACGAGAGCCGAGCCAGAAGAGCCGATGCTTTGAAAAGAGCCGGACTGACTGATCATGTTAATGATTTCTCATAAAAAATATCAACAGTGTAAAAAAAAAAAAAGGTGATAAATTAATATTACTATGCAACACTTCTATATTTTCAAATTCCAGTGTTTTGCATCTGATCAAATGATCACTTTTTCAACAGTCCTGGGAAATCACCATGTGCTGCAGCAGACTTTTAAAACATTTTAAACAGCCTGCAAAAAAAATGCACTTTAACTTTTTTACTTCCATCAAATGTAGCAGTTGTAGGAGGCGTGACGTCACGTTTCAGACAGTTTCGTGCAGTTAAAGCGGTGGAAATATTCACCCAGCGACTGTGTAGAGTGTGTGTAGCTCCGCAGAGCAAACGATTCCCACTGACCAGCCGCAAACTCACCAGAGCGACAGAATCCACTGCTTCAGTGAAAGCGCCGCTCTTCACATTCATCCTGAGAAACCGCTGCATCATAATGTTTTAACAGGCGACCTGCGATCTAAAGTAAAAATACTTTACAACTGAATAAACCAACTAAACTAAAGGGAATACCATTCTAATACCGGTAGAAAAACAATATAAAAATACAATTTTAGAATACCGTATTTACACGAAAATAAGCACCCCCTATTTTCAAATTTTCGAAACTAAAAAACTTGAAGGGTGCTTATAATCACCGATTTCAAAAATTTGCGTATTTTAAGGCGCTCATTTTTCCATATTTTGAGTCCGGAGTGTAATAACCGCGCGAGTGCAGCGGGCTCAGCCACGACAGGTGTTCCGTTCTTACAAGGAGCAATCACAAATAAATAGAAACATGTAGTCTTTCCTTATATTATTGTTTATCAATTTAATATCAAAGTATAAACGCGTTAAAGTGAACGATGCGAAGGAGGAACACGCGTAGACGTTTTAAAACCAGCAAATTGAAACATTTGTCCTTCCTAATACTTCCATTTTTTTCCAACAATAAAGTGAACGGTGCGAACGAGGAGCATGCGTGAGCATGATACGTTCATGCGTGACTGTGAGTCTGTCATCTCGAAGTGCCTCCAGCAAAGTCCGCCGTCTACCTCAGGAAATCTTCCTTTTCGTGGGCCTCGGAACGATCGAGCACTTCTTTTCCCCCTCAGAAGAGCCTGCTTATTTTGTATCCATCTTATGACACAGCTTCTGTCCACACCAAATTTTCTCGCTGCCTTATGGTTGCCGTTTTCTTCAGCGAACAGCACCACTGAGAGTTTGAAAGCCACGATATAACTCAGACGTGTTCTCCCCATGTTGTCACTGCCACTGACTGACCTTCACAGCAATACATCGCCTCGTTTGAGTTAAAAGTCCCGTAATTAAAAAAAAAATGTTGTAATTTTTTTTTATGATTGAAAAATCAGGGAGGGTGCTTATATTCTCGTACATACAGTATTAGTTTCAGCTGATGTTGAAAATAGTTTGAGTCTTGAAGTGTCAGTGATTTGTTCTTGATTATCTTGACGTTTCTGAACTGAGAGACTGAAGAGTGTCGTTGTTCTTCACAGTTTGAGTCATTGTGGAGTGACAGAAGAAGGTTGTTCTGATCTGACTTCAGCTCTGAGATCAAACTCACGTCTGACTGAACTAGATCTGTCTGATAATGATCTGAGTGACTCTGGAGTGAAGATTCTCTCTGATTTACTGAAGGATTCTGACTGTAATCTACACAAACTCAGGTAATTCTGCTCTCTGAAAATACACAAATAAGATAAAGCATAAAAACATTTAATAAATAACAAAGTGTATAAGAAGTTTCAATTGTTTTAGATTTAATTGTATTGTATGAAATATAATTATTTAATTTGAAAAGGTTGGGCAATATTTTCGTGCAATCCCAGAGTAGTTCAAGATAAACATTTCATGATAGTTCCAGTCCATAGTTTCAGTCTTGAAGTGTCAGTGATTTGTTCTTATCATCTTGATGTTTCTGAACTGAGAGACTGAAGAGTGTCGTTGTTCTTCACAGTTTGAGATGTTGTGGAGTGACAAAAGGAGGTTGTTCTGCTCTGACTTCAGCTCTGAGATCAAACTCACGTCTGACTGAACTAGATCTGACATGGAATGATCTGAGATACTCTGGAGTGAAGATTCTCTCTGATTTACTGAAGGATTCTGACTGTAATCTACACAAGCTCAGGTAATTCTGCTCTCTGAAAATAAGCAAATATAAGATAAACACTTTTATAAACTATGCAAATACAGTAAAAGTTTTAATTGTTTTAAGTTTTGTATTGTAAGATTTATGAACATTTTGTTTGTACACTAAAACATTCAAGTTTATTTCATTTTAGTGCAAAGCTTGTCGTGGCATCTCACAGCTGTTTGAAAAATAAAATTACATTTTGTCATCTGAAGTAAAAATATTTAAAAAATTGGATAAAGCAACTGAACTAAAGAGAACACCATTGTCACATGTAGCTTTTTTTAATGCATTTAAATACTTTATAGGTGGAAAAAGCAATGAAAATTTTAATTTTGGTATTTTAGCTCCAGTTGAAGCTGAAAATACTAGGGATGCACCGAAATGAAAATTCTTGGCCAAAACCGAAAAAGAGGAAAGCCTGGCCGAAACACAGAAAAAATTGCATTTATTGCTATGATGGTGTACTAAATTTACTAAAACAAAGGCATTGCAATTGCATAAATTAATAATGAAGTTTCAAAGAATAAATGAAATAAAATGTGTTACAAATATGCAAATATTTATCAAGCATATTGCAACACTCAAGTATAAAATATAATTTAAACTAAAATGTTTAACTTGACCTACTGGCCTGCTGAAATGTTGTAAAATTAAATGTTCCTCCATTAACAATTGCATTTAAGTTTAAAGTGCATTCAGAACAAGTGCAAAGGACACAACATTTTCTCTGCAGGTCTTAATAATAGAATAAATAGGTTGCTGTTGAGCTTGTCATCTGACTGACATTTGAGAAAGATTTGAGACTGTATTTAAATAAGGTCAATTAAATTTTAAAAAGTTTAAAACGTTTAAAAAAGAATGCATGATTATAACTATGATTATAACTACTATTATTAACGTGGGGTTTAAACTTTGAAAAGTAGCAAACAAGGAAGTACAAAATGCCTTTTAAGGCAATACTGTCATTCTGCGGTTCTGCAGTCGGTGGCTTCTCCAGAGGATTCGAACATATTTCTACGGATCGTGCGCTACAGACTCTAAGCGCCGACTTTTCATAGTTTTTACCGTGGTATTTACCGCCACTTTGGGCGCTTTAGAGCTGCGCTAAAGGATTAGCGTCCGCTACAGACGCATCAGATGAGCTGATCTCTTTAGTTTGCTGCTCAAACGGAGTGAGAAGAGAGAGAATGTCCTCTAGTAAGAGCCACTGGTGTGAAGTGAATGTCGCGGGGAGTTCGTGATCTGCTGCGCTATATGCTGCCGCTCTTACGGTCTCTGCTTACGTCATCAACTTTTGGCCGTGTTGTTTCGGTGAAAAAAGTGTTTCGGCCGAAAACCAAAAATGCACTTTTTGGCCATTTTCGGCCGAAAATTTTTGGTGGCCGAAAATTCGGTACATCCCTAGAAAATACCTAAGCTCAAAAACTTGAAGGGTGCTTATATTCACACATATCAAAAATGCACGTTAATTTAAGCACCCATTTTTTTCTGTATTTCAAGTCTAGACCAATCACAAATAAACGGAAACACGTCGTCTTTTTGCAGAAGCGCGCGTGTATATTGTCCTCTTTTCAGTCTTTAAATAATGGCTCTGGAGAGAAACATTTCTATAAGCTTTTATCAACACAATAACAGAAATAAAGAAACATAAATCACGCTGCAACACTTAACAGAGACAAAATAACACTGGAAGAAGTATGATTACACTAAACACACTCATTTATATTACAACAATCAAAGACTACAAACAAACATATGGGTAGCTTAGCGTCATCGCAGAAAGAGTAAAAAATAAAGAACACGGGCAAAGAGTAAAAAAAACAAGGAACAGACACAATCAAAACGCTCAATCTGCTGCACAGAAATAACAATATTTTGCTACAATCATCGTCACAGTTCACACGCTAAAAGCGGCGGCTTGAGCTGGTCTACTGCACGTGCCCTGACTGGTGGGGCATTCAGGGAGATGTAGTTCCAATCGCTAGAATAGATTCTTTTTAATTCTATTACTTATTACTTAAGTGAAACGATTTGTGATTTGTGCTTTATTATCTTGATGTTTCTGAACTGAGAGACTGAAGAGTGTCGTTGTTCTTCACAGTTTGAGTCGTTGTGGAGTGACAAAAGGAGGTTGTTCTGCTCTGACTTCAGCTCTGAGATCAAACTCACGTCTGACTGAACTAGATCTGACATGGAATGATCTGAGTGACTCTGGAGTGAAGATTCTCTCTGATTTACTGAAGGATTCTGACTGTAATCTACACAAACTCAGGTAATTCTGCTCTCTGAAATTACACAAATAAGATAAAGCATTAAAAGAAATTTGAAATTAAAAGGAAGACAATAGTTAAACTCCTCGTGTGAGTGCCTTCTAGTGCTGGAGCTGAATCACTTGTGCTGGTGTGTTTAAGGGCAGCGCGAGCAAAGACTGAGGACAGTTATTAACTTTTCTGATGATATCTGATGTTGATCTGGCTTTTTCACACATTTAATTCAATTACATTTAATTTAATTCAATTCAATTTGTGTATTCCTCCTATGGAGTTCCTGCAAGGATTCCTGATATAATCTTCATGAAACATCTGGTTTCTCACACTGCTGTCTTCTGTCTGTTCCCTGTGCGGGACAAAAATACATATTAATTGTTTTCAATTTAGTGTAGTTGTGGGAAATCAAAATATCTGTGAAGTTGTGCTTAAAATGTACATGTATTTAATGTTAATGCCAAGCTTTTTGTGCCAAATATTTCTATTTGGGGCTACATAAAATTTACTTCTCATTGTTTAAAGTAAAAATATATTAACTCGATATACAACTAAAATGAAGAAAATTTAAAATTGAATACATTATGCATATTTTATAGGTGGAAAAAGCAATAAACATTTTATTTTAGTTGCATTTGAATCTGAATATAGTTTCAGTCTTGAAGTGTCAGTGATTTGTTCTTATTATCTTGGTGTTTCTGAACTGAGAGACTGAAGAGTGTCGTTGTTCTTCACAGTTTGAGTCTTAGTGGAGTGACAGAAGAAGGTTGTTCTGCTCTGACTTCAGCTCTGAGATCAAACTCACGTCTGACTGAACTAGATCTGTCTGAGAATTTTGCTCTGAGTGACTCTGGAGTGAAGATTCTCTCTGATTTACTGAAGGATTCTGACTGTAATCTACACAAACTCAGGTAATTCTGCTCTCCGCAATGACAAACCTGAGGTGTTATTTCTTTCTTTCTTTCTTTCTTTCATTTTTGTGACAAGCTTTTAGTGCAATGTCACAATAGTTCGTAAAAAAGATTCTTCTATGATTCTTTAGGGGTCTAAAAAAACTACATTCCCTATCAATGGTCAGTTTCACGAGACGTCTGTCAGAGAAACTGACTATAGGACAATTGAACAGTCTGATTCGTAGCTTCAAGTCTTCAAAAGGCCAATGAGGGAACGTTTAGTAGCTTGTGTGATCTTGCATACGTCAACTCTGAACCAGAAACGGTAGAATAGAAGGAAAACACGTGTTTCTTTCTGACTGGAGCTGTCGTGTGTCTTCACCCTTCAAAACCTCCAGAAAAAGGCTCAAGCGTTGGATTCAGCAGTACTTTTCAGCCGTTTGTGCTCCTCTACAAACCTGTAAGAGAGACAGGGGTGATCTTCTCAGCTTCTGCAGGGTCTGAGGCGTCACAGTGATGCAGCTGCTCTAGATGCTCTCTATAGTTCCTCTGTATGAGGTGGTGAGAATGGGTGAAGGGAGGCGTGATCTCCTCAGCTTCCTCAGGAAGTAAAGGCGTTCTCAGTTGGGCTTTCTTGCTGATGGAGCTGGTGTTGAGTGACCCAGTACGTTAGATCCGCACCAACTTACTGAGAGCTATCTGCTATGGTGGACGGCAGAACGGACATGTCATGACCTTACAGAGACTTAGACAGGGTGTGAGCCAGCGGCAGCATCAGCTCCTGCAGCTGGAGCAGACGTCTGTTCTATCTGCTCAGGAGAGAACACTAAACAGTGCCATCAGCACACGACGCGTCTCAGGCCGAGATCGTCTGGGTGTCTCGCATAACCTCGCTTCCCTGAATGTCGTGTGTTTCCGTTGCACTTCCTACTTGTGTTGATTGGCGTTTTGTAGAGCTGAAGCTTCAACTCAGACCTTCAGATGTCATAGTCTGTTTTACTGACAGACGTCTCGTTGCCTGACCTTGAGGGAACCAGGGAATTTTTTTTATCGTCTAAACAATTTACATAAAATAGAATAAATAAAAAAATGGACAAAGCAACTAAACTAAAAAAAGAAAATTTCTTCCATTTGTATATGTACTTTTATTGGTTAAAATGTTAATTATTTATACTGTTGGTGGGGAAAAAAAAACAAATACAATTTTAAAATATTAGTTTCAGCTGATGTTGAATATAGTTTCAGTCTTGAAGTGTCAGTGATTTGTTCTTTATTATCTTGGTGTTTCTGAACTGAGAGACTGAAGAGTGTCGTTGTTCTTCACAGTTTGAGATGTTGTGGAGTGACAGAAGAAGGTTGTTCTGCTCTGACTTCAGCTCTGAGATCAAACTCACGTCTGACTGAACTAGATCTGTCTGAGAATGATTTGAGTGACTCTGGAGTGAAGATTCTCTCTGATTTACTGAAGGATTCTGACTGTAATCTACACAAACTCAGGTAATTCTACTCTCTGAAAATATGTAAATATGCGACCACGCATATATAAATAAAATTCAAAATTTCAATTGTTTAAATTATTCTAGAAAATCTAAATATATTTATATATTTAGAATAATCTAAATATAAGCTGCACTAAAACATTTTATTGTTTTTAATTGATTGGCTAAAATGAAAATGTTTTAAAAATGAAAAAAGTGATTTAAAATTTTTTGTTTCAGTTGTTGCTTAAAATGATTGAATGTTTTGAAGTGTCAGTGATTTGTTCTTGATTTATCTTGATGTTTCTGAACTGAGAGACTGAAGAGTGTCGTTGTTCTTCACAGTTTGAGTCATTGTGGAGTGACAGAAGAAGGTTGTTCTGATCTGACTTCAGCTCTGAGATCAAACTCATGTCTGACTGAACTAGATCTGTCATGGAATTATCTGAGAGACTCTGGAGTGAAGATTCTCTCTGATTTACTGAAGGATTCTGACTGTAATCTACACAAACTCAGGTAATTCTGCTCTCTGAAATTACACAAATAAGAAAGAAAATCAATGAAATTCTAAATTTCAATTGTTTTAAATCTTCGAGAAAATCAAATAAATTTTTTTTGTGAAGCTGCACTATAACATTTAATTTTTTTTTTTTATTTATTGGCTAAACTGAAAATGCTTTAAATGTGGGAAAAGTGACAAGTATTTAATAATAGTGTTTCATTTTTTTAAATTTAGTTTCAGTTGAAGCTGAATATAGTTTCAGTCTTGAAGTGTCAGTGATTTGTTCTTATTATCTTGATGTTTCTGAACTGAGAGACTGAAGAGTGCCGTTGTTCTTCACAGTTTGAGAGATTGTCGAGTGACAGAAGAAGGTTGTTCTGCTCTGACTTCAGCTCTGAGATCAAACTCACGTCGGACTGAACTAGATCTGTCTGAATCATCAGAGAAGCTGCTGTGAAGACTTTCAGCCTAATAAAATATCATTAACGTGAAACTTTGAATTGAATTGAAAAAGCCTTTAATAGTCCCACAGTGGGGAAATTTCATGTCACAACAGCTGTAACAAGTCCAAACAAATAGACAAACATGACCATAACGCACTGCACACATCAGTTTTAAATTCAAACTGGACTCTAATCGCAGCAGACAGTGAGTCCACCCGTGGGTGAGAGTCCAGGTCCAGGATGGATGATAGTTTATCCAAGACTCTTCTCTCACCCACCTCCTGCACTGTGTCCAGAGTGCATCCCAGGACAGAGCTGGACTTTTTGATGATCCTGTCCAGTCTCTTCCTGTCTTTGCCTGAGATGCTGCTGCTCCAGCAGACCACACCGTACAGGATTGCTGATGCCACCACAGAGTCATAGAAGATCTTCAGGAGTGACCCTCTCACTCCAAAAGACCGCAGTCTCCTCAGGAGGTAGAGTCTGCTCTGACCCTTCCTGTACAGTGCGTCTGTGTTGTGAGTCCAGTCCAGTTTGTTGTTCAGATGCACACCCAGGTATTTATAAGACTCCACTCTCTCAATGTCCATTCCCTGGATGTGCATCGGTGGGATGACAGTAGACTGTCGCCGGCAAAAATCCACCACCATCTCCTTAGTTTTCCCTGCGTTGATCAGGAGATTGTTGGTGAATTGTGAATATAGTGACATATTTCGTAAATATAGTACGTTTTTTGTAGTCTCATCACTTTTAATTTTTCTTTGTTTTTATTATGATTACAAGGGTTAATGGGGTTGTGGAATTACCAGTAAAATCACCCTTTTCACTAATTGTTCAGTCTTAACCAAGATCTCAGTCTGAAAGCGCTTTCATGCCTTTAAATGTTGTGTCAAATAAAAGTCTTATGTTTTGAGAGCGGTGTGGTTATTACCCCTGTTATTACCCAATAATAAGACATGCACTGCAGTGGAGCCCAGACCACCACCATCTCAGGCCAGTGGCGCTAAATTGCAACTAAAAGTATTTTTTCCGGAAAGCAATAACGCCTGGAGTGTGATGACGAGGGCCAAGTTTTCTTAATACATTGTTTGCTTCACCAAGTTGGCATCTGTGTGGCTCCTGGCACATCCTCTTGGCCCTGGGCACGTTTAGCACATAGACATTAAAACACTTCTAGAAATGCAGTCAAATTTTTCTCAACAGACTTTTCTAAGCACAAACCAATATTTTTGCAGCTTGTTACGCAGTAGTGTTTTTGTCTTTTACGTTTTCTATTTTGTCCCGGTGAGAGGCGTGCCAGTGATACCAGTTGGGGATGACGTGCGCCATGACCCGCCCCGGCATCCGGGGATAAAAGGACCAACATGGCGACGCCCATTCTCTCTCACACTCGCTATATACAATAAGACATGCACTCTGCCGCCATTTCCTCAGAACAATTTTCTTCACGAGCAAGTGAGCATAGTCAGACTTTGTTAGTCTTTTTCTAGTCTTTTTGCTATTTTTTTCACCGCCGCTTAGTTATGGATAGTGGTAACAGAGGCACCGGGCTGGAGTCGTTCGTCCCCAGCAGGCGGACGGTCCCACCCGGTGGACGGCGATGCGTGCGGTGTTCGGGGCCCGTCGAGTCCGACGACACCCACGCGGAATGTATTTCGTGCCTAGGGCCCGACCATGCTACATCGGCCCTCGACAGATCCGCCGCGTGTCGTGACTGTCGAGAGTTGCCGGTGGGCACCCTTTGTCGTCATAAGGTGTTATTTAAATTTTTTTTCGTTTTAGAGGCAAGCTTTTAGTGCAATCTCACTATAGTTCGATTAAAGAATCGCCCATGATTCTTTGGGGCTCTAAAAGAATTACATTCCCTATCATTGGTCAGTTTCACAAGACGTCTGTCAGAGAAACCGACTAAAAGACAATTGAACAGTCTGATTCGTAGCTTCAAGTCTTCAAAAGGCCAATGAAGGAACGTTTAGTAGCTTGTGTGATCTTATATTCAACTCTGAACCAGAAACGGTAGAGTAGAAAGAAAACACGCGTCACATAAAGTACCTTTCTGACTGAAGCTGGTCGTATGTCTTCACCCTTCAAAACTTCCGGAAAAGGCTGAAGCGTTGGATTCAGCAGTACTTTTCAGCCATTTAGGATGCCGGGTTGAGAATCTTTTCAATGTTCATTTTTCTCTTTTCTTTCGGCTTTTCTCTTATCAGGGGTGCCACAGCGAATCATCCCTTTCCACCTCATTTTGTCCTGAGTTTAGTATCTTCCACTCTGACCCCAGCCAACCTCATGTCCTCTCTTACAACATCCATATATCTCCTCCTTGGTCGTCCTCTTGCTCTCTTCCCTGGCAGCTCCATCTCCAACATCCTTCTACCAATATATTCACTCTCCCTCCTCTGCACATGTCCAAACCATCTCAGTCTGGCCTCTCTGACTTTGTTACTAACACAGGTAACGTGAGCTGTTCCTCTGATGTGCTCGTTCCTTATTCTGTCCAACCTCGTCACTCCTAAGGAGAACCTCAACATCTTCATCTCTGCTGCGTCCATCTCTGCCTCCTGTCTCTTTCTCACTGCCACTGTCTCTAAGCCATAGAGCATAGCTGGTCTCACCACTGTCTTGTACACCTTTCCTTTGAGTCTAGCTGACACTCTTCTGTCACACAACACTCCTGACACTTTCCTCCACCCGCTCCACCCTGCCTGCACTCGCCTCTTCACCTCTTTTCCACACTCCCCATCACACTGCACTGTTGATCCCAAGTACTTAAACTCCTGCACCTTCTTCACCTCCACCCCCTGTA
>MU204250.1:15193083-15207475 GCA_017309775.1 Paedocypris sp. Pulau Singkep | reverse complement strand
CTTCTTCGCCTTCGTTTGTCGTCTAACGGCGGTTTGCGTCCATTCCTGCCGCGTTGCCGCCACCTTGTGTTCATTTAATACTTACATAACAATCCCTCTTTCCTCTCTCGTCTTAATTGTGTATGTATAATCTTGTCACCAGCGCGGTGTTTAAATGATTTAAAATAAATAAAGTAAAAATAAATAATAATGACATATTTAATACCTGGTATTATTTGATCTCTATTCAACGAAAGTGTATTGCATTCACCGAATGTTTTTTTTGTTTGCTGGAATAAAAAAATTCAAATGTAATTTTCAACTAGTTTTAATTTTTTAGTGTGTGTGTATTCATGACTGGAGATGGTGCTCTGCCGCAACTTTTTGTTAATGTAAGAATAACGTCTCACCACATATATAATTCTGTACGTTACCTTTCTGAGATTAATGTGACTGTTTTCCTTTTTTTTGACACACACACACACACACACACACACACACACACACACACACACACACACACACACACTCACCCTGTCCTAGACAATGCACCTCTCTCTCTTTCAGAAAGTGACACCAGTCTGACCTTCTGTTAGTACCAGAGTTAAGGTGTGTGTGTGTGTGTGTGTGTGTGTGTGTGTGTGTGTGTGTGTGTGTGTGTGTGTGTGTGTGTGTGAGAGAGAGAGAGACACTAACTTAGTCATCAATCAGTCAGATTCTTATTAAAACGTTTTGTGGCCTTAAGTGCTTGTGTACATCACAGTGAACTGTTCGGCCGAGGATTGAAGACAATTATTTGATATTTTGAGTATTTCGCAATACTGTTTTGAGTTTTAATCTTCTTCCGGGTCAGATTGGCAGTCGCTGTTTGTGAAAGTGACCGGAAGAGAACACCGGTGTTCATTATTGGAGTGAATTGCGTCAGGAGAACGACTACAAACGGGCGCACGGTGTTGATTTTATGAACTATAGCGCTTCTCCGGGTGACGTCACGGGCACAGCTGGATGCGTCTAACCGCCGAGAAGACGGACTGCGTGTGTGTGTGTGTGTGTGTGTGTGTGTGTGTGTGTGTGTGTGTGTGTGTGTGTGTGTGTGTGAGGAAGGTGCTGCATCTCAGAAGAGCTTCTGTATGGCGAGCAAGACGTCTCAGACGAGGAACTACTCCGTCATTTAGCAGACGCTTTCATCCAAAGTAACTTACCGTGTATGTCATTACAACTTTTGACAAATCAACGTCCTGGTTTCCCCTGGAATCTCACCGATCTGGTGTTTCTAACATCTGCTTTGCTGACTGAGCTAAAGTACAGTACTAAAATACTGTATACAGTTTTAAATAAAAGTTTCCACATTACTAACAAGCTAGTGGTCTGTTATTTTCTGACTCTTTCTAAAAGGTGAATTTGTAGTTTTGTGTGTTAGTACATCAAATGTTCTAATTAGGAATTGACACAACACATCTTTATTTTTTTTATTTTATTAAGCAAAGTACAAAAATGTGAAATTGATCTCCAACAGAATCCAAGTTTTCTTATCAAATCATAACATTTGAAGGAGGCCAAAACTCAAACAACGCTTTGGGACTGCAAAAAATGTTTTGAAAAACTGAGGTCCTGAGTGAGTGACACACACGCGTGCCTGCCGGAGGAGACGAGGAGTGTCGGGACCATCGGGATGGAGATGACGTCGTTTGGAGGAGTTTCGATCAGGAGTCACTGCGTCATCATGTGGGGAAGAACTTTGCACCAGAGACTCCAGTTCTCCAGAGGTTTTGTGTTCCTAGCCACTGTCGCCATCTAGCTTGCTCTTCTGCTCATAGCCCAGAGGTGGGCAAACTACGGCCCGTTTCATGTTTTAATCCGGCCCGCCGAACTTGCAAGAGGACGACCAAGGAGGAGATATATGGATGTTGTAAGAGAGGACATGAGGTTGGCTGGGGTCAGAGTAGAAGATACTCAGGATAGAATGAGGTGGAGAGGGATGACTCGCTGTGGCCACCCCTGATGAGGGAAAAGCCGAAAGAGAAGTAGTAGAGATTTGTTTCATGTAAATCCGCTTAATCTGTTATGAAGGGATATTTTATGTTTTTTTTATGGAACACAATTTAAAAAGCGGAGCCATAAACATAAAATGTACGTAAAAGAATTGTACTAGTATATTTTTTACATATATTTTACTGTCAGTCTATGGAACCAGATGCCAAAATTATCAAACTTAAATTTCTAAAATCTTTTGTTTGACACTTTTTTTCCCACTTGAGATTTCTTTTTTTTTTTTTTTTTTTCAATTGTACTTCTGGCACAAGTTTCACGTAAGGGGCGGCCCTTACTCTGATTGGCTGGTGAGAATGTGATTGACAGCCGCTTGACCATGAAGCCCGTTCTGGCCCTTTTGTCAAATGTTAGAACCCAATGTGGCCCGCAAATCAAAAAGTTTGCACACCCCTGTCATAGCCCATAGTCTGATCACCCATGAACAATGGATGTTTTTCTTTTAAAGAGACTCGTTTTTTTTTCTATGGACAAATTTTCTTCTCTACATAGCGACTTTGCTTTTGTCTCGGACTAAGAAAAGCGCTGCATAAATAAACTTGAACACACACACACACACACACACACACACACACACACACACACACACACACACACACACACACACACACACACACAGTCTGTCTTTAGGCTGAGAGGGCTTTTTGCACAGATAAAAGGATCTTTAAAAAGTATTTATCTGTCTCTCTATTTTTCTCTATCTTTGTCTGTCTGTCATCTACAGTATCTGTATCTGATTGTCTTTCTATCTCTCTGTCTCTCTGTCTGTCTGTTTTTATTTATCTGTCTTTGTCTGTCTGTCATCTATCTGATAGTCTTTGTCTCTGTCTGTCCATCTATCCGTCCATCTCTGTCTATCCCGTTCATCTGTCTATCCCTCTGTCTGTCTCTCTATGTGATTGTATCCATCAGTGTTGCAGACAAGAAAAATAAAAAGTAAAATGCAGATATAGAAAATGTGGAATCAGATTAGTGGCAAAAATATCAAGCACGCATTTCTATGAAACGCTTCACATTTTCGTTTCGTTATTTATTCATCCACTTGAAATCTTCACAATTTTGTTTCTTCACTTTTTATTCTTTTTAGTGACGTTTCAGAGTTTTTCCCCCGCATTTTCCCAACAGAAATGTAAAGATTTCAAGCGGAAAAAAAAACCCGAAACGAAAATGTGAAGCGTTTTCTAAAAAGCTGCGTTTGACATCTTTGCCATTATTATAATTGTATAGAGGCCGTAACTTTCATCTTCATTTGTTCGTTTGAAGAACGTTTACATCTTCAGCCAAAAGTCCTATGGCTGAGAAAAACTGAGGTAGAACACACACTCACCTCACACACTTCATCACACAAAGAGACGGTGCGTTTATCATTCATGTTCATTTAATTATGAATATTAACAATCGTAAGAATGACGGTGCGCGATCATTCTGTGCAACTAGCACGAGTTTAAATATTACATTCTTCTGACGGTCTCGTGATGCTGATGCTGTAGAATGGGCGTGTCCTTACGTCAGGCGATGATGTCATAATGACTGGGGCTTATATTCAGGAAAAAGCAGAGATTTGTGCTCGGATACGGGAGAATTCTGTTTAGACAAAACACACAACAACTAAAAACGCAGAGAACAGTTCAGTATGAAGAACCACGACATTGTGAACACACACCAGGAAGTAAACACACACTGGGACGTGAACACACACACACACACACACCAGGAAGTGAACACACACTGGGACGTGAACACACACACACACACTGGGACGTGAACACACACACACACACACACACACACACACACCAGGAAGTGAACACACACTGGGACGTGAACACACACACACCAGGAAATGAACACACACACAAATGGAAGTGAACACTGGGAAATAAACACGCACACAGAAAGAAGTGAACACACTTGTGAACATACACACAACTGAAACACAAGTGGACACTGAGCGCACACACACACACGGCACCTGAGTGGCTGTGGGCTCATCTGGGAGAGGCGGGGCCAGAGTGTGGGCGGTGCAGCGGTGAGTGGGCGGGGCTGATCTCGCCCGTCTGCAGACGCCACAGCAGCTCCTCGTTGGTGCGACTCAGACGCTTCTTCTCGCTGCTCTCCTTCTCCACGTGCACCTGCAGGTTGGCGTTCTCCTCCGACAGCTGCCTGCCAGAGACAAGCCCCGCCCCATCAGAGGAGTAAAGTACTTGAGTAAATGGACTTACTGTTACTTTACTTAAGTATGTTTTTTGCTACTTTGTACGGAGCATTAAAAAAAAATGATCTCTACTCCACTACATTTGTGATAGAGTAACTGTACTCTTTACTCCACTACATTTGAATGCACACTTACCGTTACTTGTTGTGACATTGTGAATGTGCGCGACAAGTCGGCATCGATTTATACCGTAGTAAATTTCTTGTGGGAACGAGGTGATATCGCCATCTGCAGGATGCTGACGGTACTGGACGCTGTTTATCAGCTACATCGCGTCAACTTGAATTGGAGGCGTAAATACATTTACACTTACTAATTTTATTACATCATATATCATTTACTAATCGGAATTTTGTTTTACACATTTTTTTGTCTTTGCACACTTCAGACTGAGACTGACTTTTTGTTCTTTTTTATCTACTTTGCTCTACCATTTTTAAAGCAGTAAGGTGTTAAATTTCGTTTCTGTATTAGAAAATAAAACCTCGTGAATAGGAGTCTTATTTTAAAGGTTTTGATAAAATACTCAAGTTCTTTTAAAATAGGATACTTTGCTACTTGGGTGACTTGTAATGGAGTAGTTTGTAGAATAACTATCTGTACTTCTACTCAAGTATGGCTGTCTGGTACTCTTTACACACACGCACACACCTGGAGGCGGCGAGGTTGCGGTCGATCCGGTCCTTCAGGTCCTCGTTCTTCTGCTGCAGCAGCTTCATCTGCTCCTCCAGCAGGACGTTCTTCTGAGCCTGAGGAGGGTTTGACACTTTAAATGCCCAAAAATACTGCAGGGGGGCGGGGCAATTCTTAGTCCCGCCTGTTCACATAACCAGACACGTTGATGGTAATTTACATACTTACCTTATTTAAACATCTATCGTCTCCTTTTAAGACAAATCGGACCAATTGCCCCTTCTTACAACAAAACAAGGTGCTGTAAATGTGTTTATTTTAGAGTTTAAAAGAGTTTTAAAAAAAATGCATACAGCACATGCAAGCCTCTCATTGGCTCATTGACCAATCCAAGAAGACAAGGTCGTCTCCAAACCACATTTTAACTTTACTTGAAGAAAAGTAAGAAAGCAGCATCGTCACAAAACGCGCGAGGGATGATTTACACAAGACAATATACGGGACAAAACCCAATCACAATCCGACGCAATCGCAATCTGAAATACGGGACGATCCTGTGTGTCCATCAACGCACCATCTTTTCCAGCTCGGAGATCTTCTGCTCTTGCTGGTGAATCTGCTGGTTCTTCATCTCCACGACCTCCTTCAGACTCTTCAGGTCTTCCTCGATGTGCTGGTACGGGGCCAGAGCGTCCTGTGAAAGTAATAATACTTTGCTACTTCAGTAGAATTTTGGCTTATTCGTACTTGAGTAATTATTATTACTTGCGTCATTTTTTCCCCACCTGACTTTCGACTTCTACATCTTCCTAACCTGTGCACTACACCACTGGCACTCGCCACTTTCGGTTATTTGTATATTGCCCTATGTATATTTTGCCATTTGCATTTTTCTTGTGCATTTCTCTTTTATGTTCTTGTATCTTGTGTTATATTTAAATCGATTCTTGCCATCTATAATTTGGACTATATTTTATTATATTGTAGTTATTTATATTGGTTATTCAGTGTGTATACTGTATTTTACCGTTATCTTATCTTTCTTTTTGCACAAAACGGTGTAGCAATACTAATTTCATTGTAACCCTGTGATACAATGACAATAAAGGCATTCTATTCTATTCTATTCTATTCTATTATATTCTATTCTATTACTTTTTAATGCATTTATCAGTACTTTTTACTCCTTACATTTTAAAAACTAGCCGTGTCACTCCTATTTAATTTCGGTAAGTTTTATTATCGTGTCGTCATCGATCACGTGAACAATGAAAAAAAAACATTTCAGTTAGTATCTTTTCGTGAGACTCTTTCATTCTTTTATCTTATACTGTATAGTTATTAGGCCATACGGTTGTTGAAGCTGGATTTTCGAACAGAAGAGTTTCTACTTCATTATACATTATTTCGTACAGTTCATTTTTTTTTAGAAAAGATTCTAAGACTATTGTTTTGTCAAGACTACTAAGTTTATAGATTTAATGTTATTTTATTACAGAAGTTGAAGCATAATAACGCATGTTCAAAACATGCAAATCAAATTTAGGAAATCAAAATAAGGATTAATTATATGTAAAACAATCTATAAATTACATACACAGATATGGTTTTTTTACAACATATACATTATTTTACAAATTATATACAACATTTTATTATAACATCATAGTCCTGTGGCATTTTGTCCTTACATTACTTCAAGTAGTTCTACCAGTACTAGTAACAGTACTTGAGTAAAAATGTTGAGCTGATACTTCTACTTTCACAGAAATAATTATTTATAAATATAACTCTAGTATTTATACTTCTACGTAAGTGCCGAATGTGACTACTTTTGACAGCGCTGCACGCAGGAGTGTGATTGGCCGAGTGAGGTCATGTGATGGGTCGGAGGTGCCACTTCACCAGAATCTGCTCGTCTGTGCTCCTGCGAAGAGCTTCTTCAAAACGCTTGGCCCGATCTCGCAAAGCTCGGTTCTGGAAGGTCAGAGTGTCCACTTGATCCTGACACACACACACACACACACACACACACCAGCGTGAGAAACACAGATGACCACACACTGTGGAATCAGATTAGTGCCAAAAACATCAGACATTTCTAAGAAACGAAGGAAAAATATTCACATTTACAATTCGTTTTTATTTTTTCGCTTGCAATTGTTTTGTTTAGTTATTTCGCTTGCAATCTTCACGCTTTTGTTTGAAACTTTCTTTTTTCCGCTTCGGATTTTTTGTTCAATTTTTTTTTTTTTCGTTTTTGGATTTCTGGCCCGAGTTACACGTGGGGGGCGGTCCTTACTCTGATTGGCTGGTGAGAATGTGATTGACAGTTGCTTGACCAGGAAGTGTGGGAGGAGTAGACCTTGACATTTGCCGCTTTTTTAATATTAGTGCAAAAACTGTGATTTAAGTGTTATTTTTGCACAACATTGCTAAATGATTGTGTTCTTCAGAGTAATAAAACACACTGTAGAGCTCCCGATAGACGCCTTACAGATAAAATGTATTATTTTTAATAATGAAAATAATGATAAAAAGTTCCGTTTGTTTTAAAAACTCTTATAATTTCGTACTATAATTTAACAATAAGCAGAAATTTTTTTTACCTATAAGCGGATTTTAACTATTTTAAATTTTGACTATAATTTAACCATATATCAGAATTTTTTTTATCTATAAGCGGATTTTAACTATTTTAAATTTTGACTATAATTTAACTAAAGGCAGAATTAATGTTTTAACTATTTGTGGATTTTAACTATTTTAAATTTTGATTATAATTTAACCATAAGCAGAAATTTTTTTTTAACTATAAGCGTATTTTAACTATTTTAAATGTTGACTATAATTTAACTAAAGGCAGAATTAATGTTTTATCTATAAGCGGATTTTAACTATTTTAAATGTTGACTATAATTTAACTAAAGGCAGAATTAATGTTTTAACTATTCGCGGATTTTAACTATTTTAAATTTTGACTATAATTTAACTATAAGCGAGAGAAAAAAAAAGCTTCAAACGAAACCATGAAGATGGCAAGCAAAAAACCCTAACCCTAAAAAATAACCCTAACCTTAAAAAACAAACGTAAATGCATTTTTGAAGCATTTCCGTTGGGTTCCTAGAAGTTTACGTCTGATGTTTGTGGCCCTGATCTGATTGTGAAGAACCTGCAGTGACAGCCGCAGCTTCTCAAACTCCTCCTGCATGGAGCTCTTCTGCTGCTGGTGCGCCATCTTCAGGTCTGCCAGAAGAACAGCGCCGAGCCTTCAGCGTGTGAATGTTGAGCGTGTGAATGTTCTCCACTCACTGCTGATGGTCCGCGCGTGTTCCTCCTGTAAAGTCTTCAGCGTGTCCTGGTGAGTGGCTTCCGTCTCCATCACCGAGGCCTGGTGGCCTTCACTCAACACCTCCATCTGCACCAGCCACGTCACACAAACACACCAACACACCAACACTGGTCATTATTGCTGTTCAACTGTGACATTCAGTCACGTGTGACGAGTTGCATTTTGTAGCGACAAATGACGTTTTGCGACAACAAATGACTTTGTGAAAAGTCTCCGTCTCAGTGTCACTCGTGTGAATATTCGGTTCCATTTGTGTGTCGTTTGAATAAATGCTGAATAAAAAATAGCTGAACTGAAAAAATGATGACTGAATGTTAGACGATTTGAATAAAAAAAAACATTGAATATATAATGACTGGAAAAAATATTACCCGAAATGAATAAATATTCACTGGATAAACATTAGCTGAATAAATGTTGACTGACTAAATATGAGCAGAATAGAGTAATAATTGACTAAAAAAATATTAGCTCAATTTAATAAATAAGGACTGAATAAATATTAGCTGATTTGAATAAATAATGACTGAATAAATGTGAGCTGATTTGAATAAATAATGACAGAATAAATATGAGCAGAATTGAATAAATAAATAATGACTGAAAAATGTTGGCAGATTTAAATAAATATTGACTGAAAATCAGCTGAACTGAATAAATAATGACTGAATAAATATAAGCTAATTTAATTAAAAAAATGAATAATTAACATTCTAACAGAATATTAACAGAATTGACCAAATAATTAACTAAATAAACATTAGCAGAATTGAACAAATACTGTCTTAGTGAATATCAGCAGAATTGAACAAATAATAACTGAAACAAAATGAACTAAATAGAATAAATAATGACAGAAAGATTTTAGCTGAATGGAATAAATAACGACTGAAAAATAGTAGCTGAGCTGAATTAACGGAATTGAACCACAAATAAAAATGCAACTCTGTTTATGAGCAGAGCCTGAGCTGAGCGGGCGTGACCTGGGCGTGGTGCTGGGACGTCAGCTCCTCCAGGTGTGTGTCCAGCTGCTGGCGGAGGCGGCGGCTCTCGGCGCTCTTCTCCTCCTGCAGGCTCTGTCGGGTCAGTGTCAGCTGCTGCTGCTGCCTCTGCTGGAGCTCCATCAGCTCCTGCTCAAACACCTGCTCCACCCGCACCTTCTCCAGCCGCAGACGCTCCAGACGCTCCACACCAGCCGCTAAACACACACACACACACACAAACGCAACCTAACACGCAGTTATAGCAAATCATTGGGAAACTATTTAAAATGGCTTTTATTTAGTTATTGTTTATATATTTCAATCTTTCCGTCTATAAATAAAGGTTTACCTAACTACCTACCCACGCAAAAATGGGCTTTGTGTGCAGAGAAGAATTATATTTACTTTACTTTTTTTTATAGTCAATTAGCAGACACTTTTTTCCGAAACGACATACAAGTCATTACAATATATTTTTTTTTTCAATACATTTTTCATGCTTCCAATGGGAATCTAACCCATAAAACAGAAAACATAGAGAATTGGTTTCGCCTGCCACTGTGGACGCATTTTCAATATGTAACTTGATTTTTTTTTTAATTTAAATGCGTTTATTTTATTACTGCTGAATTGCCACCATACTGATGCACTTGCGCCACCTTGTGGCCGCCATTGGAAATTACAAAAGCCTTAGCGCTTTTTCTTTCCGTTAATAATATGGTTTAAATAGGTGACACATAAACATACAGTACACCTTCATATTTTAAATCAAATAAATAATCAGCTGGTGAAGGCCTGTATCTTCCCACTCACCCGCTTCATCTCTGATCTTGACTATTAGCTGGAGCAGCTCCGTCTCCTTCAGCGCAGCCGCCTCACTCTGAAACACACACACACACACACACACACACACATCAGCGTCACAACACACACACACACACACACACACAAACCACAAAAATACTCGCTTTATCAACTAATTTGGTTATGACGTGTAAACTGCACGTCTCTCTCTTTCTCTTTCTCTTTCTCTCTCTCTCTCTCTCTCTCTCTCTCTCTCTCTCTCTCTCTCTCTCACTGTCTCTCTCTCTCTCTCACTCACCCACTCACTCACACTCTCTCACTGTCTCTCTCTGTTTCTCTCTCACTGTCTCTATCTCTCTCACACACACACACACACACACACACACACACACTGAGCATCACAGAAACACAGGCCGTGCATCACATATAACAGCATCAGGCTAATCGATCCTAATAAATGAGCAGCGCGTGAGCGCGAGAAAGAAAGAAACAGAGACGAACACGGATGGGAAGAGGAAGAGTGATGAAGGGAAACGAGTGGATGAAAGGCCTCACCTCATCCTGCCTTCAACATCACACAGCACATGAGCACAGTCACTGTTCCTATAGGTAAATCTACCCCCAGCGCCTCTCTCTACCTCACACACACACACACACACACAAACACACACACACTGAAGGATGCTGGGAGGAGGAGGAGGGGTAAATGATGGAGACGTGAGAACAAGAGGATGAGATCAATAGTAGCAAATCACATTCATGAGGCGCCAGTGGGCGGGAACAGACAGTCCGGTGAAACACTGACCAATCAGATAAGGACAGTAGAATTAGTGGGCGGGCCATATAAGTCAGATTTGGGGGCGTGGGTGTGGAAACAATAGTGAGCAAACAAGCTGTTGAAGGGGAGACAGTAGTGAGAGACAGACAGACAGACAGTGATGTGAGTCAGACAGACAGTAGTGAGAGACAGACAGACAGACAGTGATGTGAGTGAGACAGACAGTAGTGAGAGACAGACAGTAATGTGAGAGACTGATATCAGTGAGAGACAGACAGCACATGTGAGAAGTAGACCGTGATGTGAGAGACAGACAGCGGTTAGAGAGACAGACAGTGGTGAGAGACAGACAGACAGACAGACAGACAGAAAGTGATGTGAGATACAGACAGTGATGAGAGACAGACAGACAGACAGACAGACAGACAGTGAGACAGACAGTGATGTGAGAGACAGACAGACAGACAGTTAGTTATGTGATAGACAGACAGACAAACAGACAGTGATGTGAGAGACAGACAGACAGCACCTTGCGGCTGAAGTGTGCGGTGGAGATGATGAAGACGTCCAGACAGAGCGAGGCCTTCCTCAGCTTCTCTCTCAGAGCGCTCAACTGATGCTCCTGCTCATCACACTTCACCTTCAGCCTCCGGACCAACGGCTCCACGCCTGACCTCTGACCCCCTGCACACACACACACACACAGGTTTGGGTTACGCTTGTTCCATTTATGACACTGAGTCAAAAGAAAGACGGATGTGAAAGAGAGACCGATCAGAGATGCAGAAGAAAGAGAGACGATAGTAAAAAGTAAGAATGATGGATAAAAGGGGGTAAAGGTCTGATCTAGTTTTATTAGAGCTTCCTTAAATTCTGAACACAATTTCAATTGTGAAGTTGTGTACTCTGATCATCGCCACCAGAGGGCGACAGCGGCTGCAGAGCGGTTTGGGTGACTGTATGATGCTGATGCTGATGATGCTGATGCTGATGCTGATGCTGATGATGCTGGTGCAGGTGCTGATGTGATGATTATGCTGATGCTGATAATGGTGCTGATACTGATGATGCTGATGCTGATCCTGATGATGCTGATGCTGCTGCTGCTGATGATGCTGATGATGATGCTGATGATGCTGATGCTGATGATGCTGATGCTGATGCTGATGCTGATGCTGATGCTGATGATGCTGGTGCAGGTGCTGATGTGATGATTATGCTGATGCTGATAATGGTGCTGATGCTGATGATGCTGATGCTGATCCTGATGATGCTGATGCTGATGCTGCTGCTGCTGATGATGCTGATGATGATGCTGATGATGCTGATGCTGATCCTGATGATGCTGCTGCTGATGCTGCTGATGATGATGCTGGTGCTGATGCTGATGATGCTGTTGCTGATACTGATGCTGATGATGATACTGATATTGATGATGATTCTACTCCTCACCTGGACACGTGAGGCGCTTTGGGGAGGACAGGGGGCTGCTGGAGATTTCTCGGCTCCTCTGAAGGTCTTTTCTCGAGGCTGAACACAAGAGCTCTGAGCAGACCACCAGCACCAACAGACAGAAGCTAGTATTTACCCAGCGGTGAGGCAGGGGGAGGGAGGGCAGATCGACGGGCGGGGCTGAGGGGTGGGGGGCGGGGCTGAGGACCACACCCAGCCGACCGGAGCAGCAGCGAGACGAGCGAGTCTTCACTGTCACTGTTCACACCTGTGCAGCAGAAAAACTACTTACACTGGTGATAAATATTAAGTAGGTGTGAAAGGAGGACATTTTCTAAGTGTGTGTGTGTGTGTGTGTGTGTGTGTGTGTGTGTGTCTGTGTGTGTGTGCATAAACGTAGTGGTTTTCCCACAATGTGATATAAATGTAAAACACACTCCTTCTCACACACACTCTCTACCTCTCTCTCTCACTCTCTCTCTTTCACTCACTCTTTCTCTCTCTCTCTCTCTGTCACTCTCACTCTCTCTCCCTACCTCTCTCACTCTCTATCGCACTCTCTCACTCTATATCTCTCTCACTCTCTCTCTCTCACACGCTCTCTCTCTCACTCTCTTTCACTCTCACTCTCTTTCCCTCTCTCACTCTATATCTCAGCCCCCCTATCTCTCTTCCACACTCTTACTCTCTTTCACTCTCTCTCACTCTCGCCCCTCTCTCTCTTTCACACTCTCTCTCTCTCACTCTTTATCTCACGGTCTCTTACTCCCCTCGCTCTCTTTCACACACTCTCTCTCTCACACACACACACTCTCTCTCTCACTCTCTATCTCTCTCTCATCACTCGAAAGTGAAGACTCGAAAGTGGTGAGAATCAGGCGGTTTTAACTCTCTTCAAAAATCTGGTGAAGAGTCGAGTGATGATTGATTTAATAATTTTTTTACTTTTTATGGACTTTTTTTTATGAACAGTTTTTTACTCAAGTGGGGCTACAATGGAGCCGTTTGTACAGTGATGGAAGAGACAATTCTGTTTTCAGTTGAAAATGCAAAGAGCTGAATTGTAAATAAAAGCACTTGAACCCTGTCTCTCTTTCTCTCTCTCTCACTCACTCTCTATCATTCTGTCTCTCTCTCTTTCTCTTCACCTTGCAGTGATATTGTGGTTTGGTGTGAGGGAAGTGATGCGTCAGCGCTCGTCCTTACGTGAAATACTAGAAGCTTCTGCTGCAGCTCTGCTGACTAACAATCACAAACGTGTGTGTGTGTGTGTGTGTGAAAGAGAGAAAAGAGAAACGGTGGTAGAAATAGGAAAGTGAGAAGGAAAAAAGTGGAGAATAATTGAAAACAAAAACAAGAAAAATTATGCGAGAAAGAAAGAAAACGACAACAGCGAGGGAGTGAATAAAGTGAGGGGGGCGGGATCAGACACTCACGGCTGCGCGTGCTGTCGTTTGATTGGTTGCTGGAGAGCGAGGAGACGCTGCCGCTGCGGACGAACCCGAACGCCGCCAGACGAGCAGGAAGTAGATGGGAGAAACCCGGTGGGCGGAGCCGCGACTTCCTCAAGTCTGCCAATCACAGAACAGACGCTCACCAAACGCACTCGGAACCGGAGGAGGGCGTGTTCTACTGACCGGCGGGTGAGGCTGACCTCTGACCTCTGACCTTCACAGGGTCAAGGCCGAGCTGAGGCCTGGGAGCTTTAGAGAAGCAGGAAGGAGCTGGAGATCCTCCTTTATCAGCCTGAAGAAAGAGAGAATGTCTGATACTGTTTATCACATTCACTAGATTTACTAGTAAATGCACATCTCACTCTCTCTCTCTCTTTCCGTCTCTCTCTCTCTCTCTCTCTCTCTCTCTGTTCTTTATCACTTGATGATGGAATAATCATTTTTATTGATTATGGCCTAGGCGTTAGAGTTCGTGGCCTAGCGTACTGACACGTTCTCGTCACGCATCCGCTGCTTCTGGAACGTTCTCTAGTCTGTCGCGTTTAAGGATCCGGAGCGTGTGGAGAGTTTTGAAGCGTTACATAAACGGATGCATTTACACGTCTGCTGTGTTTGTGATTGGTCTAATGTGTGTGTGTGTGTGTGTGTGTGTGTGTGTGTGTTCCTGCATTTAGCACAATATTGGGCCCCGT
>MU204250.1:15158974-15180641 GCA_017309775.1 Paedocypris sp. Pulau Singkep | reverse complement strand
CTCACTCTCTTTCTCACGGTCTCTCTCTCTCTCACTGTGTCTCTTTCTCAATGTCTCTCTCTCTGTCTCACTCTCTCTCTCACTGTCTCTCACTCTTTCTCTCTCACTCCCTCACACTTTGTCTCTTTCTCAATGTCTCTCGCTCTCTTTCTCTCTCTCTGTCTCGCTCTCTCTTTTTCACTGTCTATTTCTCAATGTCTCTCGCTCTTTCTCTCTCTCTCACTGTGTCTCTTTCTCAATGTCTCTCACTCTCTCTCACTCTCTCTCTTTCGCTGTGTCTCTTTCTCAATGTCTCTCGCTTTTTCTCTCTCTCTCTCTCTCTTTCTCTCTCTTACTGTGTCTCTTTCTCTCTTGCTCTTTCTCTCACTGTGTCTCTTTCTCAATCTCTCTCTCTCTCTCTGTGTCTCGAGCGCTCTCTCTCTCTCTTACTGTGTCTCTTTCTCAATGTCTCTCGCTCTTTCTCTCTCTCACTGTGTCTCGCTCTTTCTCTCTCTCACTGTGTCTCGCTCTTTCTCTCTCTCACTGTGTGTCACTCTCTGTCTCTCACACTCTCTCTCTCGCTTTCACTCAGCCTCTCTTTGTCTACGTCTCTCTCTCTCTATTTTCTTTCTCACGCTCTCTCTCTCCCTGTCTGTCACTCTCTCTCTCGCGCACTCTCTCTCGCTCGTTCTCTCAAAAAAAAAAAAACTGAGCTACTTTCAAAAGATTTACATTATTGAAAAATTATAATCATGTAAGGCATTGCCTCTGCCATTATAGGTTTGTCTATAATGTTATTAAAGGTCTACTGAAGTGTAACCCTGTACTGTGTAATTACAGTGATATAATACCGATACAGGACTCTAGAAAATACCGTGATATGAATTTTAACTCTTACCGCCCAACACTAGTAAGGAATTAAAGTCTGTTTGTGCCGCACTAAAACTTCATTATAAAGCCAGTGCTGGTTTATCACAAGCATAGATGACATTTTAAAACACACGAGGCCAACAAAGAGAAGTGAAGCCTGACCGGCGGTGGCGATGACCACGTGAGGACCGGTGCCGTAGCTCAGCGAGACGATCTTCTTCCCACACAGGACGTCGATGCGGCGCGGCTCGATGGTGCACTGTGTGTCGCCCAGTCCCAGACAGCCACTGCAGTTAGTGCCCAGCGCAAAGACCTGCCACACACCAGTGATCACTCCCAACAGCGCCATCTCACTCCCGCACGCGCGCCACTGATTCTATAGGATCAAATTAGTGCCAAAGAGAGTTTAGCAGTGTTTAGCAGATCTAGAGCCCAGGGTTCCTACACTTTCTCAAAGATGAAAACCAGGCACTTTCAAGGAACGTGTTCAGATTTTTCCAAGCTCCGTACATTTGTGGTAACAATTTTTAGTTAAAACTGTCCGAACGCAATCAAAATGAAACATTAGAATTTTGGTGGAAAGTTTCGTGGTATTGGTGTAAAAATGCACATTACATTTTAGTAGAGCTTACTAACATTATAGACAACATTTGCATTCTAACTATATTTAAAGAAATAAATTAGACATCTGCCATTCTTCTCCATTTGTAGCAGTGTGTTTTACTTTAACCCTTTACGGCAAGCTTTTTTTTTTTACTCCAAGCAAAAACAAAACTGTTATTCTCATTATATTCAGAATTGTGCAGCTCTGCTGCTCTCATCGTATTTATATCCTTCGTTGTGGGCTCGCTCTAGAAACTCTACAGATGATACATTTATAATTATATTGTCATTAGTGCCCGTGTGTAATTAAGTATTTAAAATGTTAAGAGAACAGTAGTATTCATAGTATAAACAGTAGTATTCACCACACACGTGACTTTTTTTTCTCCCCCCAATTCGGAACAGATTTTTTTTAAATGGGACGGAGAAAAGCATATATACAGTAAATATTAAAAAAATAAATTGAACACACACACCGGAGCAGTGGGCAGCTTTAAGCAGATCTGGTTCCATATCTTGATCAAGGACACTCAGTTTTAGAGTCCACTGGACCGGGATTCAACCCTACAACCTTTTGGTGGCAAGTTCAAGTCCCGACTGTTGGACTGACGAAGACGAGTGTGGCCAGACACTCAACGTGATCCGAAGTCTTGCCCAAAGTTAGTATCAACGGATAAAAATAGCCCGGTTCTATCTGCTTAGCGCTCGGCGTCGAGCCTCGTGTTCATCTTCGTCACACACTCACACAGAGTCTCGTCTGCTCCGATCGCTGCTAAAAACTGCTTTGCAATGCCAAGTGTTGCTTTAAATTACTGGTCACATGACATTTTGGGTTCCCAATCAGAGTCGTTTAATATTTATTTCAATCAGATACTGAATTCTAATCCGATAGTTCCTACTATCGGGTTGAATATATTTAAATACATGCATTCATATATTCATTTATGAAATTCATATTCAAAACTGTTTTTAACAACATATTCATGCATTTTAATTAATTCATTTATTTATTTGTTTATATAATTTTTTGTTTTACATTATTTATTAACATTTCCCATTTATTGGGCACATGCATTTAAAAATATATATTTAAGTACGTATATTAAAACAATGGTTCACGGATACATTTCTTCTCCGTATGGAACACTTTATGCATAGTCCTTTATTGAAGATCTTTATATTTTTGCTCGTTTTGCCCATTTTCTCCTTTTTCTAAATTGTGCACCTGATAGCTTTACAAATTCGATTCAGATTCAGTGGTTATATTAATGACACATTATATTACGTTATATTAAAAACACAATTTTACAATTCAAACTGAAAAGCATTCCTACAACAACCAATAAAAAAGATTTGATAAGATCTTTGATGTTGATCCAAATGTTGATTTCTGTTAAAATATTGTAATGGCCTTTGTGACGAGACATTCTCAAGAACAAAAAAATCCAAAATTTAAGAAGATTGCAAGCGGAAAAAAAACACACACACACACAAAAAAAAAAAAAAAACGCAAACGT
This sequence comes from Paedocypris sp. Pulau Singkep, assembly GCA_017309775.1. Lineage (NCBI taxonomy): Eukaryota > Metazoa > Chordata > Actinopteri > Cypriniformes > Paedocypris > Paedocypris sp. Pulau Singkep. Next base: position 15,177,672 of record MU204250.1, on the reverse strand, counting down.
GAAGCATTTTTGTTCGTTCCTTAGAAATGTGCGTTTGATATTTTTGGCATTAATCTGATTCCATATAAATAGCCCATCTATCCAAGGCCACGACATTCGAACCCTATCTATACAAAACACCATATTTAATCTATTAAAAAAAAATGTATTGAAAAATGAACTGTGAAAAATAAAAATGATAAACATTATTCCAGTGTAATTGGTTGAACTGTGGGTGGATGTTCTCACCTCATCGTTGACGGTGGCGTAAATGGCTTCGTTGGCAGCGCTGCCGAACACACAGGCCTGATGGATGAGCCGCAGTTCTTCAGGAGGGAGAAGCGCAAACACCGGCCATTTCCCCACGTCCAGCATCCTGCTCTCTGTCACACACAGTCCCAGGGTCAAACACGGCATCACTAAATATACATCTAGAACGTCTAGGAAGTTTGTTTTTATATCTGTCTTATAAGTGTCATTCTATAGTCTGTGTAGACATCTACTGGAGCCTATTGTAGACAAATCGCTTCACTTGCTCCTCTTTTTGTAAGTCGCTTTGGATAAAAGCGTCTGCCAAATGACTGTAAAGTAAAGAAACGTAAATAATGGACCACTGGGTATGTATATTTATATATAATTACGACACTGAAGTTGAATGTAACCTAAATCTAAGCTCAACACAAGTACTAATTCAAAATGTTTAAAAAGTGAATAGTAAGCCTAACCCCAAACATGTCAAATCGCTTATTTTGACAATTAGACTTACTTTACGAAGCTTACTGAACTTACAAAACTGAGTTAATGAGAGAGAGAGAGAGAGAGAGAGAGAGAGAGAGAGAGAGACAGACACAGTGAGAAAGAGTGAGAAAGAAAAAAATGATAGATAGATAGATACACAGATAGATAGATACACAGATAGATAGATACACAGATAGATAGATACACAGATAGATAGATACACAGATAGATAGAGAGATACACAGATAGATACACAGATAGACAGATACACAGATAGACAGATACACAGATAGACAGATACACAGATAGGCAGATACACAGATAGGCAGATACACAGATAGACAGATACACAGATAAACAGATACACAGATAGATAGATAGACAGATAGACAGATAGATAGATAGATGAAGAGAGAGACAGACACTGTGTACGCACAGAATACTACACAAACACGTATAAAGATACTGTACGGACAAGCGGAATTGTACGTGCATGCATTTACACATCGATTGTGTTTGTGTGCATGTAGCATAACGTCACTCTGTACAAACGGTGTAAGTTTCCATGTCATTTACGTTCGCCAGAGTTTAGATGAGCTGCTCGTTTCCCCGCAAACACCGGAACACACCGCGTTGAGCTTCACAGACACGAGACACGACAAACACACGCAGTAAGACCCGAAGCTTTAGTCCGAATCAGAGCGCTCAAGTCAGTGTTTACACGCACGCGCCGCTCAGCTGTTAGCCAGGAAGCTAACGACAGTGTCAACAAACTCCGCCAAATCACCTCGGCGTGCGCTGAGGAGGCTACACGCTGGAGTAACATCCACCAGGCGGCTTGTGTGCGGAGTAACGCCTGTAGTAGTTAACGTCAGACGTGTTTTGATGAGTTGGAGCTAACTGTTGTTAGCCCGCTGGTTGTGGTGACGTCACAGAAGTATCCGCGTCGCGCTGAAGGGTTTATTATTAGTTATAGTAATAAACACGGTGTGTGAGCTTTACCTGGTGTTAACATGTAGACATGACTCCTGCGGCCGGACCGAGTGTTTTAGCGCCTGTGACGGACGGAGACGCCACCAAACGCGGATTTCCAGCCTGAGGGAAGTTCACCGGCGCAGATGTGATTCCCGTCTCCTGCTTCACTTCCAGTTTGTCGAGTTGCTGAGCTTCATTTGCGAATTTAAATGGAAAAAAATATATTTAAAAAAAAATATTTGAACAGTGACTTTATCTTAACAGGGCTTAATTTACGAGCTTAATTTTATTAAAGCCATAATTGGTGAAATGAAAGAGAAACAAATGTATTTGTACAGTGACTTTTTTTAACAGAGCTTAATTCGCGAGTCTTGTATTAACGCCGTAATATTGGCGAATTTAAATAGAAAACATATTTTTGAAAGAACAAATGTATTTTAACGGTGACTTTATTTTATCAAAGCTTATATTAACCCCATAATTGGCGAAATTAAATCGAAAAAATATATACATATAAAAAAACGAATTTATTTTAACAATGACTTATATTTAAATTGCAAAATTCAAATTTCATTTTTTAATATTGTGTTCTCTGTGTTTTGTCTCTGTGTGATGGATGGTTGTGTTGTAACCAGATGTGTAAATAATACGTACTTGAAAACCAGACTTGAATGAATGAGCTAGTAAAAAGAACTCCATTACAAGCGTAAGCCACCAATTTCAAGAAGACTTGAGTAAATGTCGTGAAGTATACAATTTTAAGAGAACTTAATTTTTTTCTTCGTAGTGGGTTTAGGCCTTAAAAATGTGAAAAACATGAAAAATATGAAAATGGCAGAACAAAATAGTTTAAAAAAAAGAAAAAAAAAGAACACAGTCAGTCTCAGTCAAACTCAAATATGCAAAAAAGTTCAACCTCTAACTCATGTTCGCATCTAGTACCTTCAGCATCCTGCAGATGGTGATATCACCTCGTTCGCCCAAGAAATTAACCGCGGTATAAAAAGATAGCATATTGTATAACTAATATAATGTAGTAAAGCTTCATTGCAAGGATACACTATTCTAGTTGACTGAACTCACTCATGACTGACTGAACTCAGGACTTATGGACTCACAGATGATGCTTCTATCAGTTAATGTGGTATTTTATAGTGTGTTTTCTGATTAGTGAAATTCATCTCTCTCTCTCTCTCTCTCTCTCTCTCTCACTCACTCTCTCTCACTCTCTCTGTCTGTCTCTCTCACTCTCTCGCTCTCTCTCTCTCTCTCACACACACACACACACACACACACACACACACACACACTCACTCAGTAGTGTGGATGATGGGGCGTGTCTTCAGCAAGAGTAAGTTCACCTCAGACTTGTGAGTACACGACTACTACACACGCGTGTTGTTGATCCACAGGTAAGTGACTGAGATTCCTTCTGATTTAAAGTCCTTTTGTTCTGACTGACTCATACTCCTATCGTAAACACGTTTTGTGGACAGAGATACTCAACATTACTTATGGTTTTGCATCTGTTCTGAGTTTTCAGTACTTTTTGTTCACGTAGAGTATTTATCTGTATAAAATCTAAAGCCGCTCACTGACGAGATCCACGGAACCGAAGTGAAACTACAGATTTGGGCTGACGAGGACTAAACAATGGCCTGTTCTTTATTTTAACCCTGTCTCCAGATATTTTGATGTTTTAAAATATTTTATATTTTATGTCGTGATGGCATATACTGGGCACGATCGTTGGTAACTCAGTTGTAAATCTTTTTCACTCGTCTGATTTGACTGTTGACGCTACACATTGTATTTCTGTATTGATCACTTAGATTTGATTGTAGACTTGTTTAGTTTTGTGTTCATCTGCTGTATAATGTGAGTTGAAATCAACATCGTAATTACGCGAAAAAAAGCAACGCCCCACCCCCCCTTCTGAATTTTCATGCACAAAATTAAAATAAAAAATAAAAAATACAAATGTTTGCTTAATTTACAATACATTTAACATCTTGTGACTCTTATCACTTCAATGTCCTTTTTACTTGAATATTAGGTCTAAAAAATTCTCTTCTAGTCTTAAAAACTCCATCTCCCATAATCCTCTACTGAGGTCTTGGGCTCCCATGAGCTACAGCTGAGCTCGTTTTTTGTTAGACAAAAAAATATAAGAACAGTGTTGTTTTGCTGTGCAGCAGACAGAGCGATTAGATTGTGTTCTTCGTTTTTCACTGTTTTCTTTCTGCTCGGAAGCTTTTTTTTTTTTAGCGCTAATCTACCGGATGTGGTCTGTCTGTTCAAATATTAATTTAAAAACTGTAATTAGTTTAATCATACTTCTTCCAGTGTTTTTTGTCTCTGTTAATTGTTTCTTTATTTCGTTATTGAGCCAACAAAAGCTTATATGCCTCTGGAATTATTATTTAAGCAAAAAAAAGAGAACTCCGCACACACCTGCATAAAGACGTTGTATTTCCGTTTATTTGTGATTGCTCCAGACGTAAAATATGGAAAAATTGGGGCTTATATTTACGCACATATTTGAAATTGGCGATTATAAGCATCATGCAAGTTTTTGAGCGCGAATTTTTTTTTATATTAAATATTTTATATTAGCGTTAAAACAGTGGAAATGCCTCAGTGTGCGTTAAAGATCACTGGGCTTGCCTTTTCTCTGTCATCCAGGAACTGGCATAAACCTAAACGAAATTAGGGTTGTCATACGATTCTTTTTTTTAACTAGTTAATCGCACTTGCCTGACTGAATTAATTGCGATTAATCGAACTGTAACTTAATAAATACTTAGTTCCCTCTAACATAAAACGTATGTCTACACAAAGCTTAGAATGTCTGTTTTTAAATACAAGTGTAGGTAAATACAGTATTTTCTGTTTATCTAATCCGTATGAATCCAAAGCTTCGGCTTTTTGAACAGAGCAAGTTATTTGCAGTTGAAAAGAAACTGTGTCTGTGTTTCTGCTGAGAGGGGAAAAGTAGGTCAGTGTCACTTCAACACTTTGCGCCCAACACCTGAACTCAATGACTGTGAGCTGCTGATCTTAATGAGCCGCACCTGGAGACAGCTCTCTTGGTTCCATTCATTGCACGTTGCCAAACCGAAAGTAAAAAAAAATGCAACTGTGAAGAAAAATTGACGCGATGAGGCACTTAAAATGAATCGCATTGCGTTAACGCGTTAACCTTGACAGCACTAGTCCAAATGCATCTTCGCGTTAATTCGGTTTGCTCCTCGCAGGCCTCCTCGAACCCGTCATGGATCCGGATTTCTGGAACACCACGGACAACTGCTCCATCAGGGAGTTCAAGCACCGCGTTTACCCCGCGGCCTACCTGCTGACCTTCTCCGTCGGCCTGCTGGGCAACATGCTCTCGCTGGTCTTCTTCCTCCACAGCTGGCGAGCGGCGGCCTCCTTCTCGCCGGTCAACGTCTTCATGCTGAACCTGCTCTTCTCCGACCTGATGATGGTCTGCTCCCTGCCCTTCCGCGCCGCCTACTACCTCATGGACTCGCACTGGGCCTTCGGGAGCGTCACCTGCCGCGTCATGTCCTACGTCTTCTACATCAACATGTACGGGAGCATCTACTTCCTGGCCGTGCTCAGCGTGGTGCGTCTGGTGGCCATCGTCAAGCCCTTCCGCTATCTCCACTGGCAGAGCTCTCGCCGGGCCTGGGCGGCGTCCTCGGCCGTGTGGTTGGTGGTGTCGCTGGCCTCCATCCCGCTCCTCAGGGCGGGGCCGTCCCAGGCGGAGTCTGGGCGGAGCAGGTGTCTGGAGCTGGACTCGTCTCTTCTGGGCACCATGATCGTGCTGAACCGCGGCGTCTTGGTGCTGGGCTTCGTCCTGCCCTTCGCCGTCATCTTCGTCTGCTACGTGCTGGTGGCCTGGCACCTGCTGAAGAGGAGGCGGGGCGTGTCCACCCGCCACTCTGCGGCCAATCACAGGAGGTCCTGCTCGCTGGTCATCATCGTCCTGCTGATCTTCCTCTCCTGCTTCATGCCGTATCACGTGGTGCGCACGCTCTTCCTGGAGGCGGAGATGGGCGTGGCCGGGCGTGGCCCCGGGGAGGCGTGTCACTACCTGCGCCGTCTGCGTGAAGCCGCCGTGGTCACGCACTGTCTGGCCTCGGGGAACAGTTGTCTGGACCCGTTGCTGTTCTTCTTCGTCGGGGAGAACTTCGTCCGCTTTTGGAAGCAGTACACGCCCAAGAGACGGAGCTGTGTGATGGAGCCGAGGCCTGTCGGGACATGAGGGGGGAAAAGCCCAAATACCTGGAGAACCGGCGAACTCGCGTAACCCCGGAAGTTTGTCTGGAAAAATGTGCCTTTTGTCGCCTTTATCGTTACGTTTCAAAGGCTGTTTGAAGTCTCTGCGAGATGTTTTAAAATGCTTATCAGTGGACAATGGAATTTCACCTAAAGCCCATAATACACGAGAAGCGAGAGAACAATACGTTTCGCCGACTCGTTTTGTCATATAGAATTGTAAGAATGATATATTCATTTTGTCACAATAATTGTAAGCACAACAAATGGTTAACTTGAATTTGTGTTCATTTCAGAGGAGCATTAATAATGTTCACAAATTTTGGGGGGACTTTTATTATGCATACAAGTGTCAGAAACCAAGAAAGTTTCCCAATATTGTGTGTATGTGTGTGTGTGTGTGTGTGTGTAAATTGAACAAAAGTTCCAGAAATATTGTGAAGTGTATCTCCAAGTCTCTACTTTTCTAGTGCTCTTATTTTTGTTTATTGTTTATTTGCTTATTTTGGTATTTTTATATTTATCTCAATTATGTTTAAATGTTTTTTTTCTTATATGTTTTGGTTTGGAATGTTCTTTTATAATACTTACTCTGTACTTTATTGTGTTATGCTATTGTTTTGTAAGTGTAAAACGTTTTGTTAAATTACTTATTCTGACAATTAAAAAATATATAAGGAAAATACTATATATAAGGAAAAATACTGCAATATGAGCTGTAGTGCATTATTGAAATATGAAGCAATGTGACCTTGCCCTGCCAAACTTCCAGTTCAGACTCTGTTAATCTCAAGGCATTTTTCTGATGTAGATTTGTGCAAAAGGTAATGTCTTAGACTATTACAATTTGACTTAATTACTTTATTATACTCATTTGTGTCCGTTTTTGTCCGGCATTAACAGAAATATTTAAGTTTATTTAATGTATTTGGTTTTTGACAACATTTTCGAACAAAGAACTTTCAATTCAATTCAATTCAAATATTGCGAAGTCCCAACTGAAAACATTGTCTTACATCGCCACCAACTGGGCAAAACTAAGAATAACAGCCTATTTATGCCGTACGTACAGTACTTGTAAATGACTTGTAAACAGGTAAATGAATTAGGTTGAGCGTGTAGGCGGAATTTACTCATCCGTGTCACTAACTGGTGTTTTCTTTCTTTAAAGTAATCGTAATAATAATCTTACAGTCATTTAAATTCATTGAAATCTGATAAAACAAGCCAGATCTTGGATCGATTGTCTCCGTAGCGCCCCCTCCGGTGAGAAGTTGTAATGCAACCGTAAAACTTTACGCTCGATTGAAAGATGATGAGCTGGTGGGTTTTAATGACGTCACGTCACAGTCTCACTCCCATCAACCAGAACACATGATTACCTTATAGATTGCGGTGTTTGTGAACTGATTGTTTATTTAATCAATTCACGTTTAAGCTGTTTTAAACTAAATGGATGCATAAAAGTAAATAAAATCACCTATTTGAAGCCACAAACAACGCTAAACCAAGTTGTACTGTTTGGCGTCACGCGCACATATCTTTGTGGCAATTCGTTCAAACGTAGGACAATCGCTCCGATATAAAAACATATTCTACAGTGCACAAACAACCAGAAACGACGAGAGAGAGAAAAAACCCCACAAAAACCAAACGAACAGCGTATAACAAATATTGCGTAACTGCCGAGAAAAGAGGAATCGAGCGTGACGCGGCGGCGATACGCATGCGCAGCTCGGTCTGTGTACATTCTCGAGCGGAAAGTGATGGCGATTATCCAGACGCTCGCGGATCCTGCTCGCCGCGGATGGAGGAGCGGGTGAAAAGTGCCGCCGCACTCGGGGAAAAGTTGTTTTCTCGGCAAGATCGCGATCTCTCTCCCGGCGTGTGCGCGCGCGCGAGGGCTCGAGGCTCCGAACTGGCGCGAGGCTGAAGAAGTGTGAGAGCCACGTAGCCCAGAGATCCAGATCACACACACACACACACACACACACACACACACACACACACACACACACACACACTGGCCTAGTGTTCCGAAACCCACGAGCAGGAGCAGCAGGAGCAGCAGCGGGGGATCCGCCTGAAGACCCCGAGCCGTCGGTGAGTCGCTGTGCACGAGCGCGTTATCAGCGTTTGGTCCGTGTGTTTGATTATGTGTGTGTGTGTGTGTGTGTGTGTGTGTGTGTGTGTGTGTGTTGTTGTTTTTCCACCACCACCGCCGCCGATCGTGTTGGTAAAGTGTGCGTGTGCGCATCGACGCGGTGTTTGGACTGTAAAGGTGAGGTGGAAGTAGGCCTGAAGTGCACACGTCGACGTTATCTGATCACGGCGCTGTAGATTAAATACTGCTGCGGTCACTATATCACTCGGCGCGTGTGTCAAAGCGCGGCACGTCCCCTAGCTAGAGCGCCAACGGCACACGCACTTTAAGGGCACACGTCTACGTGGACGCCCCCCCGCACGGCGCCTGCCCGAGCGCTTCCGAGTGAGCGGGCAGCAGTGCGCACTGGATAGGGCTCGGAGCGGAGTATTGGGACACGGCCCGGCGCCGTAAGCCTCCGGGGGACGCGGACGGAGGAAAGTGCCGGGAAAACGCACGGTTTACGCCGACGTGAGGGACGATTCTGTCGCGTCTGACACGAATACACAAACATTCAAACACAAGGAGTCGATTGTAGCAAACTGTTTAGGAAGGTGTTTAAAAGCGCACGCTGTCGTTGCACTTTTGTACGTACACACACTACACACGCACTTTGTGTCTGAACGTTTGCGCACACACGTGCGGTGATGTCATCAGTTGTGACTCACTGCGGTGGCGTCATTCGTGACGTGCGTGGCGAATGGGCGGAGCCACGTTTCAGACCGTGAAAGCTGCAGGAAATGGTCAACTCGGACGTCGTGACGTCACGAGCCTCGTCCGGTCAGACTGCTCCAGCCGCTGGACACGGTGACCTGTTGCAGCGCAGCCTGTTCTCAGAAGGATTGATTGTGGTCAGGCGGAGGGCTTCAGTAAATAAGCGGCATCTGCAGAGGTCACACGGCGGGCGGGGCGTGGTCACGTCCATCTCTCTGGTCAGCTGGTCAGTCTCTTCACCAGGTTAGTTGTTTTTGCTGGTGGCGTCTCTCGTTCTCTCGGCGCCGCTGGTCAGTTATTAACTCTGCGCAAACATCTGCTGCTCAGGAAACACACACACACACACTCACACACACACACACTCTCACACACACACACACACACACACTCTCACACACACACACACACTCACACACACACACACACGCACACTCACACGCACACACACTCTCTCTCACACACACACACACACACTCGCATGCACACTTTTTACACTTGCAATTGTATTTCAAAGTAACCTACTGAAGAAAGTTGATTGTAATGGATTGTTGTCTGAACTCCAAAGAAGTTTTAATCTGTAACTAGCACTAGTTTAGCCAGTTTAGTAGTTGACCATTTGGCACTAGTTTAGCTAGTTTACACACACACATGCACACTTGTTAGGCTTGCACACTATGTACGTATGCTAAATTGTCACAATACTCTGTGTGTGTGTGTGTGTGTGTGTGTGTGTGTGTGTGTGTGTGTGTGTGTGTGTGTAAATATATGGAACACTTGTGTCATGGTCATAGTCGTAGTGATAATCTAACACCAACTACTAATGAATAAAAAGCATCAGAACTTGAACTTGAGCTTGCAGAATTAAGTTTTACAGGTGGATTTCTGGTTGACAGACGTGGATTGTTGTCTGAACTAAAAAGTTGTAATCTGTAACTACTACACACACACACACACACACACACACACACACACACACACACACTATGTACGTATACATAAAAGACACTAAATTGTCGCAATGCTACGTGTGTGTGTGTGTGTGTGTGTGTGTGTGTGTGTTTATATGCAGTGAATATTTGCAGAATTAAATTTTAATTTCAAAAGTAACTTAAGATAGTTAATTGGAATGGATTGTTGGTGTCTGAACTAAAAATAAGTTTAATCTGTAACTAGAACTAGTTTAGCTAGTTTAATGGAGTTTGTTTACACACACACACACACACACACACACACACACACACACACAATACAGAGCGCATTTGTGGTTTAAAATTGTTCAAAAAAGAGAGAGAGAGTTGTACTTTTGCAAGAAAATTTTGCGAATCGTTAAACCGTGAACAAGCTGAAAGATTCATTAGCGTCGCCGTCATTTGCATTAAACGCCGTTTGACATGGGAACCAAAACTGTTCTCTTCAGCTCAACAGCTGCGAGACTGAAACCGCTAACCACACACACACACACACACACACACACACACACACACACTCACACACACACACTCACACACACACACACACACACCTACACACACACACACACACACACACACAGATCTTTCCGATCTTTCTCTTCAGCGTAGCTGGGAATATTTGCTCAGAATAAAACCTTTATAAACTATTTATTTGGTGACTTAATTATATATTAATGTGCTTCAGTCCCGGTGAAGCCGACGGTGACGATTCTGTTGGACGTTTTCGCGATCACGGTGTTTGTGATCCACATATAAACAAAAGAAAAAAAAGCACTAATATAAGTGTGTGAACGAGTGAAAAGCAGCGGTTTGTCGCAGAGTAACAATTAATCATGGCGTTTTTAACATATGCTGCATTTACGCAAATATAAGCACCTGTTTTTTTTTCCATTTTTAGCAGCTCAATAACGTGCGAGCTGCTTGTGATTGTCCATTTCTAATATAAGCAACCGTTTTTCCACATTTCATTTTTTATAATTTTGTGCTTGGAGCTGCTTGTATTCGGAGGGTGCTTGTGTTTGGTCGTTACGTATTTTTGCATTTACAAAAAGTTAATTACAATTTTATTAGCTGTTGGAGATATGATGGTGATACAGAAGAAAATATAACGAGAAAAGTGTTGAGAGTAACTGTCTGATTGAAGACGTGCAGTTTCGTCTCTAGCTCAAGCGTGCACATCAAGATCCTGTTTGTCATCGGAACGAGCGACCGTGATTGGCTGGTTCATTACTTTCGCGGTGTCATTGTGACGGTCATCTCTCCTGAATAACCAGATTATTTTTCGTCATTTTTCGTCGTCCCTTAAACCTCGCGTTAACAAAACGAGTCGTGGACCATCATTCGCCTGTATCGCCTAGATTGTTAGTCCGATCACGCTAATTCGGTCCGGGCTGAGAAAAGCACTTTGCACTTTGAACTGATTCATGGCATTTCATATTTTATGTTTGAGGAACATCCAGTTCGGTTCATACTTGTTTAGACTGGGAAATGTTGAAATGAAAATAAATGGGCTTATATTATTTTACCCATGAATTGCCAGGGTTGATAAATAGCACGAATCGCAAATAGGGGTGCAACGATTATACATTTTGCTTGTACGATTATGAAGAATGACGGTCTGAAGAATAATCACGATTATTATGCCTTCATTAATTTCAAAGCACTATTAGATGAGAAAATAACATGAAAGCTTCTTATATTTAAAGTTATTTACTGCTGCTCAATACCCAAACAAATACAGGACAAAATTATAATAAAACGCAAACAATTTACATTCACATTTCTTAAAAATAAGTGAAACTTAAAAATAAGTGAAAAAAGTTTGATCTAAATATTTATTTTTGGTGTAACATTATTATTTATAAGTAAATAATGAATAAAAAAATAATAAAAAAATGGTATCTGTCTAAATTAAATCTTAGCTACATATTAACCAACTATCTCCGTTTTAAAGGCACTTTTAATCAACTATTTTACAAAATAGTTTTTTTTTTTTTTTAGATAAAACATTGAGATTGAACTGGCTCTCGACTTTTTCGAGCTTTAAACTGGAGCGCGCAGTTGGCTGAGATCTTTGATTGGCCGCCGCAGTGTTGAGAAGCCTTTACGATTAATTAACCGTGATGAATTAAAGCGCGGTTATTAGTGAAGTCGGTTAATCGTTGCATCCCTAATTGCCATAGATTGCAAAGAACACTTTTGGCGTAACAAAAATTCATAACATGTTTGTCAAATCATAGGCTAATGCAATTCTGTTGAGAAAAATGTGTCTAGAAAAAATCACAACTTTTCCCGCCACTTTTTTGAAAAAGCTCCCGCAACATTTGGCATTTTAGGCCGATTCTGCGAAATCCTGTAGGGACTGGTTAAACGCCAAATATATTTTTTAACTACTACTATCGTTTTTGATGATTGAAATACGGTCTGACTGAAAGACTTTTGTCTGTTCTTTCGTTCATGTTTTCTGTCGGGGTTGGTGTTATGTTGCTCTTCCGAGCTGATCTTTGTTTTTTAGAATGCGTGAAATTTGATTTAGCAATTTAGGCAATTTAAAAACACCTATTCGTTCCACAAACGATAACATTTTGGTCGTACGAGATTTTCTGAACTTTAACTTGAGATGTGTTCAGATTCAGCGGTGACTGGTGCGGTCGCCAGCAACTATTGCCACTGTATCATCAATGTCAATGCACATAATAATTAATGCATTAATGCAGTGGTCCCCAACCTTAATGTTGTATGCAATTTAGTATTTGACATATAATAGTCTTTACTTGCATTTAAACATGCATTCAAAATATTAAAAACCAGTTATGCCTAAAGAATATAGACGATTTACGAATCTACGAGATCTACGAATATAGAGTGATTTAACATTTTAACTCACTGGCACCAATGAAGACAGCCGTGTTACGGTGTTTAAAGTTACTTTTTACATCAAAAAACAATGAAATCTGTATTTGTGTTTTCGTTTTTTAAAGTTCAGACACCTTTTAAAAGATTTTCTTCGCGTAAAAACTTTATTACATTTCCTCGTTTGTACTTTGAACAGAGAAAGTTCTACAGCTTTCTGTAGAACGTCGTAACCGCTAAAACATGATGTTTTACTGAACTTACTCTACGTGGATAGTTTCTCTTTGATTTAGGCATCGCTTTAAAAATATACATTTTACCACATTTGTACGATGCTGGAAAAACTTGAACGTGGATCTTGAAAAGTGCTTGAATTGTATCTTTCAGAAAGTGTAGGAACTCTATCTTGAGGACGTGTGTTTTGTGCGCGTGATTGTGTAGCTCCAATCATAGCGTCTCCTAGCTCAGGGGTGTGCAAACTTTTTGATTTGCACATTTGGCTGTAAAATTTGACAAAGGGGCTGGACCGGGCTTCCTCGGCGGCTGTCAATCACATTCTCACCGGCCAATCAGAGTAAGGGCCGCCCCCATGTGAAGCTGGTGCCAGAAGTCCAAACGGAAAAAAATTAAATGGACGAAACAATCTGAAGCGAAATAACATTTTCAAACCAAGATTTTTCGTTTGTTTCTTTGAAATTTGCGATATTTTTGACGTCTGATTTCATACAAAACAATTGTTAAAAACATACTAGTACAATTCTTTTACGTACATTTTGTGTTTATGGTTTCGCTTTTTAAAATGTTACATAAAAAAAATGAAATAAACCTTCATAACGAATTAACTAGATTTGCAAAAATAATATCTGACTTTCATTGAATTTTTACAAGTTCGAAGCGGCGGACTCAAACCTTTAAAGGGCCGCAGGTTGCCCACCCTGGCCTAGCTAGCCCCGACCCATCGCTAGTTTATCTCGCTGACTGAGGCGCCACACGAATAACCAGAGCGAGGCGGGGGCTTCCGTTAGCTTCACGCGCTAAAGCCTGTAGCTGCTGAGGAGCGGTTTGCAGCGTCTTAGCGGGATTGGTCTGGTGGAGCGTCGCCCCCGTAACCTGACTTGGTGTGGGGGTTTAAGTAGGGCACTAGCGAGGGATTAGCGGCGGGAACGCGTGCGCCAGACACTAATGAGCTTCAAGGACACGCGCCGATTCCTCTACTTTAGCGAGCGCCGCTTAGTTTGTGTGAAGAGGAAAGAAAAGTGCAAGGTGTCTGCAAAAAAAAAATGGTTTTTGTTGAGAAATGAGATTTTTGTTTCAAATTCTCCATTCCTGTACAGGACACTGGCCTTTTATACAACAGCTGAATGGAATCGTTTTTGACGCAATTTACCGAAGTCAGTGCAGTTTCTTCTTGATGCTTGACAAAGATGGAGACAAAAGAAAATGAAAGTGAATAGCAGGACACTGATACCTCGGGACAAATGGACTCAGGCTCTTAAAACTCAGTTGGGATTGTCCGAGTAGTGACCAGACTTGGGCCTAGCACAGTCTTCAGCTAAAGCGGTGCACCACAGGGCTCTGTCATAGGTCCGGTCTTCTTTCTCATACGGTTAAACACACCTCCCTCTATCTCATGAGTGAATATAAATATAGGTTTGACTCCACCCACTGACACTGATTGGCAGGTTCTGTCACCACAGTGGACCACACAAATTTAGTTGCTGAATTGATTTTGTGTTTTATGGAATCAGGATTATTGGCAAAAATTATTCAATGCTTCAAGTCGGTCCAGAACTCGTCACTACAACCGATACTCTGATGAGAAAGGTGTTCTGATTCTAAATGTGCTTAAGTGCACAGATGGACCACATAGCGGCCCAGCTAACAAAATTTTCGCCCAACGAATCGGCTCTCGGCACGGATTAATTTTGTAAGTTGGAAACGGCTGTGCGGTATGTTTGTGGTGATGACGGGTGTTTTGTGGTGGGCAGGAGGAAGCTGTGCCGCTCCTGGAGTGTGGATGACGGAGACATGGCCGACCGAACCTCACCGCTGGAGTCCGGCCAGTTGCTCGCCTCCCCGCCGGCCCCGCCCAACATCGTCAACGGCGACGGGCCACAGCAGGTAACGTCCAGTCTTCTCTCAGACGCCGCTTTAGTGCCTCGTGGCTGTCGCTGCACGATTATTCGTTAAAAGGTCGCGATCTTGGGGTGTTTTACAGCTGGTTTTAAGTGAACCGTGATCCCAGTTATTTTGCTGTTCACAACCTGGTGGACTCGGAAGAGAACCCGGTTCTGTTTTCACTCCTCTTCAGCAGCGAAGAGACCACAGACACGTTCTTGTTCACACGTGAATCTCTCTTTTGCGATGTATTTTGCCCATTTGTTGTACGTTGTTTAACGCGGTTCCCTTTAAAAAAAAAAAAAAAAAAAAAAACTAGTAAAATATTGTACTCTTCTATTTTTAGAGCTCCTACCAAATTCGTTTTTTTTTTTTATTTAATCTTTAAAAAAAAAGCTTTTAAGTTGAGAATTTAATGCAGTTTTATTTATTTATGCAGTTTGTTTTCCTGAGATTCCTCATTTCAACAAATGTTCACGTTCCAGTCGTGTTATGTTTTTTTTTTCTTAACGAAAAAAGCCCAAACATTGTTGCAGTATGTCCCTGTGGTATCAAAAATGGTATAGAGTATCGTATACCGTATCGAAGTTGCTATTTACAGCATTATATATACAGCATTACAGTGATAATACTGCTATGTTATGGTTTTACTACATTGATTACCAATATTTTAACATTCATAAATATGTCATGGATTCGATGGATTACATGTAATTACATGCGGCTCAACTAACGAAATTTTCGCAGAACGAAATGTCTCTCAGGACAGATAATTTGGTAAGTCGAGGTACCACTGTGTACGATAACTCCAGTTATATCATTGTCCTTGTATAAATGGAATCAAATTAAATAAGTTGTATTTAAATTGTTAGACCGCACTTTTTTTATTTCAGCGAGCAAGATCAAAATTAATTTATACGCATAATTCTCACACAAACGGTGGCGGTGTTTCTGTGGAAAGCGTTAGGCTCTCCTGCCGTGGCTCTGGCCTGGTCCTGCGTCACAACCTTCGCTGAGGACGTTGAGTAAAGGTCACGGAGAAGATGCGTCTGACCTTCCGCCCGCGGGCAGAGTGACCGTGACCCCGCCCCCTCCCCGTGAAGCTAGAGCCAAAATTCCAAGCGCGAAAAAAAGGAAATGTGCGGAAAAGTCGGAAGCGGAAAAATTTTTCAGGAAAGAATTTTTTAGGGTTCCTACGGATGCTTGAAATACTTGAAAATGCTTGAATTTAAATATGTTTTCAAGGTCTTAAAATGCTTGAATTTCAAATAAAGGGCTTGAAAGCTTGGAAATGTAATAATACTTATTTTACAACAAACATGCAGTAGCACCCCGACTTACAAAATTAATCATAAGGCACCAATTTCATTTTCACAAGTTAAGGCACAAGTTAACTTTAAATACTGTATAGATTTGACCACAACTGTACGGTGCTGGAGAAGCTTGAACACGGATCGTGAAAGTGCTTGAAGAGTGCTTGAATTCTGTCAGCGTCAACTTCGTTCCAATGTACGTTTGAAAGTTTGTAAAGTGGATTAGTTGTAAAGTTGTGGCGCGTCGTCGTGCGATGGGAACGGAGTTTCAAAACAAACTTTCAGATCAAGATTGCAATCTGATTTTGACGCTGTAGCTTGTGTTTTATTGGCCGGCTCTTGACCTCTTGACCCCGCTGTGATCAGCTGACCGCTCTTCAGTCGTCTCCATGGTCCAGCAGCTGCTCAAGCGGGCGGAACATGCTTTCACACGCCACTTTTTTTTAAAATTTGCTTTTAAGAAGGAGAGGAAAGTGAGTTTAACTCGTCATCGACGCCGCTTGTGATGCTTTACGTGCAAAAAATGGTCCCCAAAGTTCAATGTTCCAGTTAAATGGCTACAAAACAATCGCTAAAAGGATCTAATCAAGCGATCTCTCATTATAATAATACAAATAATAATAATAATACTACATTTTATTTAATGTCGCCTTTCTAAGCACTCAAGGACACCTTACAGACAATATACACGTATACATTTTAAAATCAAATGGTAAAAACAGAGATATACCACTGAAATATAGACATAAATAGGCTAAGAGAATAAAATCACAAGTAATATACGGTAAAAAGATGCATTATTACATGATGATGGTGAGCTTCCGTCAGGCCGAACAGCGGAACAAGCACTCTTTATTATCAGTCTTTATTATCAGTAATAATGAGTAATTATCAGTAATGATGATCAAACGGTATTAATAATCATAAACAACAAGCATTTAAACCGTTTCTTTTTGTGATCATTTGCTTCAAATGCTCCTTTGCCATTTTGTATTAAAGCATCGAGCCGCCGCCGTTGTCCCAGAGAATTAGTTTTGTATTAAAGCTTCTGTCAAAGTACAGTAAAGTACAGTAAAGTAAAGTACAGTAAAGTACAGTAAAGTACAGTAAACTTTTCTGCAGTTTCTTGTACAGTTTGTCGGTTTATGATCTTTGTTGTCAGCGGCTTTTTAGGAAGTTGAACTCCACGGTCTGCTCGGGAATTATTGGAGTTTTGTAAACAAACGAAAAATTGTATCATTATTTTTATCAATAATAAAAATAATAACAACCACTACAATAATGATGCATTTATTTGTAAGACGCACACACACAGTTTAATAATACAGTATTTCAATATGTAGAAACAAAAATGTCTACTATTATTCAGAAGTATCTGCCAACACAGCAAATTGTGCAAAAATAACACTTTAATCGCAGTTTATTGTCTACTAATATTATTTACGCTCGCTGAACTCCCACACTTCCTGGTCAAGCAGCTGCCAATCACATTCTCCCCAGCCAATCAGAGTAAGCTCCGCCCCCATGTGAAGCTAGCGCCGTTAATTCTAACCGTCATGAGCGACTCTGATTGGCCTGGTGCTAATGGCTGTGTAATATGACGAGCAGAGTGATTCACGCTGTACTGGTGTGTGTGTGTGTGTGTGTGTGGAGATGAGTCACCGCCTGTTTATCGACGCTCACACGCAGCGCTGGTCACTCGGGTCGCTCCGGGTCTTTATGGGATCTTCAGACGCTGGAATCGATCTCACACTTCCTGTCGCGGCTAATGGAACGCTCTAGAACATCACTGCTACTAACACCAGCAGCAGCGCGTTTATTCTGGAGAAACAAATCACTCACTTTCCAATTGTTTTGCACGAGGAGTCGTATGATAAAGTGTATTTATAGTTGGGGAAAAATGCATAAATATGGATTGTATTTTAATTTGTACCACCACATTATTATAACGATAAACATTTACATTTACACATATACATACATACTGTATATGCTTTCTTATATTATTTTTATATATATTTTATATATGTGTGTGTGTGTGTATATATATATATATATATATATATATATATATATATATATATACATAAACACACATTATTTACCTTCTTACATTTTTATATACAGTGTGTATATATATATATATATATATATATTTTTTTTTTCTTCCAATATTTCAAATATTTCATGTAATATTTATAAATACCTTACTTTTATTTATTTATTTATTTTTTACCCCAAGAAGCATCGCCACAAAACATTGGGCTAATTTATCGGAATAAAGTCGATCAAAGCATCTCTTTTCTAATCGTTTGTAGGATATAAGGCGCAGAGTTAATTTTCAAATATTTTTTAGGGTTTTAATCACGTCTTATCGTCTGAGTAATGTGTGTGTGTGTGTGTGTGTGTGTGTGATGCGGATCGCTGAGACGTCACTCGTTCACTCGCCTTAGAACCCGTAATGGGACTGGAACCCACAGCCTGAGCGAGGCTCCTCCCTCTCTGTTACCATGGCGATGCGCCTCTCTCTCGCCCTGTCTCTCTCTCGCCCTGTCTCTCTCTCTCTCTGTCTCTCTCTCTCTCTCTCTCTCTGTCTCTCTCTCTCTCTCT
>MU204250.1:15100520-15124175 GCA_017309775.1 Paedocypris sp. Pulau Singkep | reverse complement strand
ATGTGAAGCATTTTTAATTCGTTTCTTAGAAATGTGATATTTTTGGCACTGATCTGATTGGTTGATTGTGAGTCTGGCTCGGGTCACGTGATAGATTAGTCGTGGTGCATTAATAACGTGGTGCGCATTCCCGAGCAGGTTTGTTGTTTTATTGGTTAACGCTCCGGTGCGCTCCGTTTCAGATCTACAAGGGCGCGGCCACTTCCTTTCAGCTGGGGAACTTGAGCGCCACCTCGGACTACCGCTTTCGCGTCTGCGGCGTCCGCCAGTGTCAAGACGCGTCTGAAATCATCGGCCCGTACAGCCCCACCGTCATCCTGCTCCCGCCCCGCGGCGACGCCCCCGGAGCCTCGGCCGCCGCCCCCAAACCCAGCGACGCCCAGAAGCCCAAGCGCAGCCTGAGCGACGAACAGTTCTCCTTCCTCATCATCGCCCTGCTGGCCATGACCTCCATCCTCATCGCCGTTGCCATCCAGTACTTTGTGATTGAATGAGCATCCGCTGCTTCCTTTGTTTCACTTTTTCGTCGTCGTTTTGTTTTGTGTTTGGTTTGCGAAGCAGCATCGAAGGGAAACGAGAAACGGCGATGCTGCGCTCGTAGTGTAATTCACCTCATTCTAATCTTGGCTTCGTCTGCGGCGCACTCGTGTAGCGCGTAGTCTCTCATATTTATAGCTGTGTTGTTTGCGAACTTTGCATTCGGTGGTCTCGTCACTTTTCGCTTCGCTATCTCACACCGGGGACCGAGGGCCAGCGATTACCATCTCTGGGAGATAAAGGCGCGAGAACGATAGCGCTCACGTTCGCATACGTTGATTTAGCACTTTTTTTTTTTTCTTTCCTTTTACGATGTTCGGAATGTGTAAAGGATGCAAAAATACCTAGAGAAACGTTCGTATATTTTTGTACAGTGCGATCCGACGCTCGCCGAGAACTCGGCTTAGTATGAGGAGCAAGACTTAACGACTAAGAATACCAAACTAACTCGGCTTGATAGTTATTTTTATTCTGTGTACATGTATATTGTAGCTTGTTTTTACGATCCACCAGTCGCTTTGCTCTGAAATATCGTCGTCCGGCACAAACGATGTCCGCTTCTCGGGAAACCTTTCCGTCGGTCGTTACCGTTGCACCTTAGTGAGAAGAAAAAAAAAAAACGTACGTACGGAATACGTCTTGATCATGTGACGCGTTTTACGGAACGGGTGTTCTCCGGTTGTGCGAGCCCTGGTCGTCTTCTGGCTGTTTTAAAGTTGTCGTGCTACGAAAATTTGTCCTTCGAATTGGTTTACTTTGACTGTAATCATGTTTTCGCGAGTCACGTACACGTAGTATTTACTCGTCTCTATTTTTTTTGTTGTTGTTATTATTCATGTTATGATTTTTAGACCGCAGATTATCGGATTGTATTCTTTATTTTAGCAATTTTTTTTTCAACGTAATCTTGGAAGTATTGAACATGCGCTAAATATCTTAGATTTTCGGTTTTGGTTGGAATCACACAATTTTTTTATATGAACGATGAAAACGTTGCTTCTGTCCAGAAGAGATATCTACAAGAATCGCGCAGTAATGAAATCGTGTAATCCTCTATGTTCTTGTTGGAATCAGAGTTTTTGGCTCTTTCTCTGTGTGTTAGTTTTTCGTGAGCGGTCAGTCTCGTGACGGTCCACTCGTAGGTTTCATGTCGTGCTTTGGTTGCGGGCAAGTTTAACAGGTACCTTGCAAAAACGTCCCGACTAAAACGGAATTGCATGATTTGGTCTAATAGATATTCTGCCGATGACTTCTGTTCGCCATTAAACGGGAAAACGACAAAAAAACACGTCAAATGCTATTTTTGATACTGGTTCAATAGAGTCGCGACACGTGCCATCTGACATCTCCACAGTCTCGCCGGCCTCGACTTTCGGAAAGATAAAAAACAACAAAAGCGAAAAATATATACACACGGGGGCAAAAAAAAAACGAGACCATTTTTATGCGATTTTAATATTTTCAGTTTACCTCATAACACTGTACATTCCAAAATGAAAGATTTGTCATGGTAGACATACTACTAGACATATCACTTTAAAATGTGGGTTATCGGATTAGAAGATGTATAATCGTATATGTATCTGAAGTGCGTCTGTACGGTCACAGGCGATCCATGCACAATAAAAGATTTATAATTCTTCTTGGCCTTGCTAATGTCTGTTTGTTGCAAAACATTGTTAGTTACAAGGCTTCACATTTGACTCAAAGACAGATACAAACAGTGTGACGTAACAATGATTCTCCAATCACGGGAGAGCAGTCGGAGATGTTAGACAAAGGAACTTCATGAGAGGCTTTCAGGACCGTTAGATCAGAAGATGCGCGAGAGGTAGAAGTGAATGATCATTAGTATATACACAGCGTGGCCTACAGAGGAGGAATCTGTTAATCCGACTAAAAGATGAGGTAATCCAGACTCTTCTGCTACTCGTCCTCTCTCAGTGCAGTGATTCAGATTTCTTCAACTCTGAGGAACTGATGGATCTTGTCTTGTACTCGAAAAATCCACAAAGATTCAGACTTTGGTGAACTTTAACAGAAGAACTGATCAGAGTTCTTACAAACTCAGTTGTTTTGAATTCTGACCTGATCAATAATGGTCTTTGTTAATTATCATGTTTGCCAGGTCCTGACCTTAAAAAAAGACTCATCACTGTCACTCATTTGCTCGTCCTCGTCTTTGACTCTGTGCGTTAGATCTTTCACGCGTCTGTTCACCTCCTGAAGCTTCTCCTGCTCCTCGTCCTCGCTCAGTGCGGTAATTCAGATTTCTTCATCTCTGAGGAACTGATGGATCTTCTCGAACTTGTCTTATACTCGAAAACCACAAAGATTCAGACTTTGGTGAACTTTAACAGAAGAACTGATAAGACTTCTTACAAACTCAATATGACCAGTGCCAGAGCTTGGTTCGTATTGCAGGTAGCAAGTCATTTCCATTTCAGGTGAGAGTTGGGCTCCGATTCTGTTCATAACTTTTATGGACAGAATTTCTAGGTGCAGTCGAGGCGGAGGAGGGGTCCGGTTTGGTGACCTCAGGAACGAGTCTCTGCTTTTTGCAGATGACGTGGTCATGTTGGCTTCGTCGGGACGTGATCTCCAGCTCTCACTGGATCGATTTGCTGCCGAGTGTGAAGCGGCCGGGATGGGAATCAGCGCCTCCAAGTCCGAGACCATGGTTCTCGACCGGAAAAGGGTGGAGTGCCCCCTGCAGGTCAGAGACAGGGTCCTTCCCCAAGTGGAGGAGTTTAAGTATCTCGGGGTTTTGTTCACGAGTGGGGGGAGGATGGAGCGGGAGATTGACAGACAGATCGGTGCTGCGTCCGCAATAATCAGATACGGTACAGTACAAACTCAATTGTATTGAATTCTGACCTGATTAATAATGGTCTTTGTTGATTTATGTTTGATTATGTTTGCCGGGTCACAGACATTCCCTCCAGCTCCTCCAGTGCCCTTATAAAAAGACTTGTCACTGTCACTCATTTGCTCGACACGCGTCTGTTCACCTCCTCAAGCTTCTCCTTGATCCTCCGACTCTTCTGCTACAAACTGGACTGGACTCACAACACAGTCTGTCGGAATAACCACAGAAACCACTCTAAAAAACGCAAAATGTCTTGAAGATTACATCTGTAAGATAGTGGGTACAGTGCCAGGAGCAGCAGATGCCACTCTTCATTGCATTCATCGACCTCACAAAATCTTTTGACTTGGTCAGTCGAAGCGGACTCTGCAGCTTGCTGCAGAAGATGTTGGAGCGAGCAAACAAAACTGCGATTTAAAGACATCTGCAGAAAGGACATGAGGCTGTGCTCCATCAACCCAAATTCATGGGAAGGCCAAGCGGACGACCGGCCAACCTGGAGTCTAGCAGTCAGACAGGGTGTACTGTGCGCTGAAGCTGAACGAACTGAAAATGCAAGCAACACTCATACTTCATTTGTATCAAAAGGGAGAGGGAGAACTCTTAAGCTGTAAAGATCAAGCTGAAGCAAGTGAGAGTTTGCCTAGATTGTGATGAAGGAAAAGTGTTTTTCTCTGATACTGTAACACACACCGGCAAACATTCACAACAATCTGAGCTCACGCAAAGAGACCGAAATATTTAAGAAGAAAGCGTGTGGATCAAGTGGAAGCCGAACTAGAGAGAACGGACGCCAGAGAAAACCAATGCCAAAGCTGAAAAATAATTACTCCACGTGCGGTGATTCTGACTTCTTTATCTCTGAGAAACTCATTGATCTTCTCAAACTTGTCTTATACTTGAAAAATCCACATAGATTCCGACTTTGGTGAACTTTAACAGTAAAGAACTGATAAGAGTTCATACAAACTCAATTGTTTTGAATTCTGACCTGATCAATAATGGTCCTTGTTGATTGTTTTGTTTGATTCAAGTTTGGTCTGTAACAA
The DNA here is from genome assembly GCA_017309775.1 of Paedocypris sp. Pulau Singkep. Classification (NCBI taxonomy): domain Eukaryota; kingdom Metazoa; phylum Chordata; class Actinopteri; order Cypriniformes; genus Paedocypris; species Paedocypris sp. Pulau Singkep. Next base: position 15,119,720 of record MU204250.1, on the reverse strand, counting down.
ACAATGTTAACGAGTCGGTTAATTCATCCATCTATCATCTTCATATAATCTTGGGCCGGGTCACAGACATTCCCTCCAGCTCCTCCAGTGCGAGAAAAATGGAAAAAAAAAATGTCCTGACCTTAAAAAAAAAAAAAAAAAGACTCGTCACTGTCACTCATTTGCTCGACACGCGTCTGTTCACCTCCTCAAGCTTCTCCTTGATCCTCCGACTCTTCTGCTACAAACTGGACTAGACTGACAACACAGTCTGTCGGAATAACCTCAAAAACGACTCTAAAAAACGCAAAACGTCTTAAAGATTACATCTGTAAGATAGTGGGTACAGTGCCAGGAGCAGCAGATGCCACTCTTCATTGCATTCATCGACCTCACAAAAGCTTTTGACTTGGTCAGTCGAAGCGGACTCTGCAGCTTGCTGCAGAAGATTGGCTGCCCCCCATACCTGCTTGCAGTGATCATATCGTTCCACAATAACACGCATAGCACGATCTGCTACAACGGCGCAACTTCTGTGGAAGCCGAACTAGAGAGGACGGACGGCAGAGAAAACCAACGCCAGAGCTGAAACATAATTACTCCACGTGAAGCGTGATTGGGGTGTAAGGGAGGGGTAGCACCTCTGGTCCTCACCTGCATCATGGTTCAATGGAAAGGAAGGCGGTTTCAGCAATGCATTGTGGAGTGCAGAGAGAAATGTGAGCACACAGAACATCTTGGTCATCCACTGCATCCGCTTCCATTTCCAGTCGTCTGGACTTAGTCCTGCGACAGGTGCACTGGAAGTCGTAGCCGCAGACCTGCACACAGGCGGCTCAGGCCATTGGGTCGTTCTCCACTGAAAGTAGCAGCGGTGAAGTCCGGCAGCCGTCTGAGCAGTCCTATTTAGGAAATGCACTACTCACCTCCTGGCTTGAGGAACGGACTAGAGAAGGTATCCCAAACATTGCCCGTCTGTCTAGATTGTTACAACACTTTCTGTAAGGATTGTATTCAACGACACCGAAATCCCAATCATGCCCCGAGCTGTCCATACTGCAGACAGGTATCCCAAACATTGCCTGCTACACACTTTCCGACCAGCATACCGCGGCTGGCGAGTAAACCCTTTGATGCGGTCGAAACAAGAATGATGAAGAAGCTTCAGGAGGTGAACAGACTCATGTTAGATCTCACAGACAGAGTCAGAGAATCAGACCAGAGATCAGTAAAAAAAAAAAAAAAAAAGCAAATGTCACACCTCTAATCCTTGCCACGTGGAACATCCGTACGTCCCTCGACAATGACAAATCAGATAGACCTCAAAGAGGCACAGCTCTAATTGCAACTGAACTCGCCAGATACAACATTGACATGGCTGCCCTTAGTGAGAGGGCAAACTCTGCGAAAGAGGAGCAGGCTATACATTCTTCTGGTCAGACGAGCGACGAGAGGCCGGAATTGGCTTTGCAGTAAAGTAATTCCTTGTTGGCAAGCTGGTTGGCTTACTTAAAGGTGTAAACGATTGTTTTATGACAATGAGATTCCCCTTGTCCAACGGACATAAATCTGCTACCATTGTCAGCGCCTACCATGACCAACACAAATGAGGTTAAGGACAAGTTTCTGTCACGATCTGAACAATGATCATCACCACGGCTTGCAGAACAGAAAAGCTCATCATTCTTGGTGACTTTAAAGCCAGAGTTGGTTGTGACAGCACCACCTGAGAAGGTGTGATTGGAAAGCACGGTGTTGGCAGCTGCAACAGCCACGCTCTACGACTACTCCAGATTTGCGCAGAGCACAATCTTCTGATCACCAACACTATCTTCCGCCTCCCTACCCGCAACAGGACATCGTGGATGCACCCCCGCTCTAAACATTGGCATCTTATCTACTGTGTCATAGTCAGGAAGAGGGACAGACAGAATGTACAACTTACCAAGGCCATGTGTGGCACGGAAGGCTGGACAGACCAGCGCCTCCTTGTCTCCAAGGTAAAGCTCCATGTCCGGCCCAAGAGACGCCCCAGGGCACGAGACCACCCCAACGCCTCAACATCAACAAACATAAATGTTCCAGAAATCAAGCAACATTTCGCAGAGACCCCGAAAACCCGATTGGAGTCCACCGTGCTGGATGCAGCATGGGCCACACCCCGTGAGATCATGTACAACACTGCAATGGAGGGCTTGGGACCCACTACCAAAAAGCACAAGGACTGGTTTGACGAGCACTGCACAGATATACAGCAGTTGCTCGAAGATTTTCTGTCTGAAATGGTTTTTGTTAGGATGAAGCAAGTGGATTGAGTTGTCGGAGCTGTGAAAGCATGGGGATGGAGTTTGAAGCTTCACAACATTTGACTTGTCCCGTCTGTCTAGATTGTTACAACGAGCCCGTTTTGTTGTCATGCGGCTACACTTTCTGTAAGGATTGTGGCGGTGGCGGTTCTAGGCATGGGCGAACGGGCGCCACGAGCTCTGAAAAAAAAATCTGCGCGGTCGCCAAGCGATTTTCTGTGAAGCCTCACACGTTTGTGTTTTGTGCGCAGAAAACGAAAAAAGTGAAAAAGCAGGGAGAGGAGTGCAAAAGGCAATGCATGTGTGTCAGTGTGAGTGTGTCTCTCTCAAGAAGGGAGCCAAGAAGGAGTCTCGCTGAGGGCACCATAGTGTAGAACCGCCACTGGAATCCTGAATCCCAATCATGCCCTGAGCTGTCCATATTGCAGACAAAATACTTTGAGTGGTGAACAAGCACCATGTAATGAAGTTGTAAAGAGTGTGTGTAAAGCCTCTTCGATCGAGAGACAGTTATCAGGACATGAGATGATGCGAGGTTAACACAATCAGAAGTGCTAATTTTTTTTGTTACAAGGATCCAAAAAAAAAAAAAAAAAAATCTGTGTCTTTCGGAACGAAACTCAAAGTGCCGGTTCGATTTCAGACTCAAAGCTCAACAGACTGCACGACAGGTTAAAGGCGAGTTTGAGAAGATCTATCAGTTCCTCAGAGATGAAGAAGCCAGAATCACCGCGCTGAGAAAGGACGATGAGCAGAAGAGAGAATAATGGAGAAGCTTCAGGAGGTGAACAGACTCGTGTTAGATCTGACAGAAAGAGTCAGAGACATGTAGCAGCAACCCAACATGAAGACCAGTGAGGAGCCTTTTCTGGAGGTCAGGACTTGTGTTTCTCTCTGGTTTCTACAACTGAAGATTCACTGATCTGACTCCTAAAATGCAAAACGTTTTACAAGACTGCATCTGTAAGATAGTGGGTAGAGTTTAGATACAAGTTCAAGCCGGATGACAAAGAAGAAGACAGTCAGGATTTGAGTGAGAACTCTTAAGCCTTTTCGATCGCTGTAAAGATCAAGCTGAAGCGAAAGGGTTTACCTAGATTGTGATAAAGGAAAAGTGTTTTTCTCTGATCCTGTAAGTAACACACAACTGCCAACATTCACAGAAACTGTGTTTCCCTACTTTTACAAGTGTTGTTCAACTTGTCCTCTGAGCATTTCATCAGTGAAAACTGAACTTTGGTGAACTTTAACAGAAGAACTGATGAGTTCTTAGAAACTCAATAGTTTGATTTCTGACCTGATCAGTAATGGTCTTTGTTGATGGTTTTGTTTGATTCACGTTTTGTCTGTAATAAACAATGTTACCGAAGGTTTTGTTCTGTGAGGTCGCTTCATCCATCCATCATCTTCATATAAGGGCCAGATCACAGGGACAGAACAGACATTCCCCCCAGCATTCCCTCCTGAAATAACAAAGTCTGTACGGCTTGGGCTGCCAACTGCTCCGGGTTTGTGTGTTCACACTCTGTGTATGTGCACTTCACTTGGATGTGTTAAATGCAGAACACCAATTCAGTATGGTCCCTGGTGGCCACATTGTCATTACCTCACTTTCAAATAGGATTCACACAGGTTCTTTAAAACCAGATTATGTGGTGGTATCTCTTTTAAAGATCTTCCTGCAGACTCGTTCTGCAATTTCTGCAAACTGTGGCTGCAGGACAATGGAACAGGAACCTTGTAGACCACACGGCAGATGGAACAGGACAAATCATCTTGGACTCCGACAACCTCTCATCAGCTTCACTTTCTTCTTAATTCTTCCTAAAGAAAGAAAAAAAAAAAGAAAATATTCAAACAGACAATATCCAACTGGTTTCCACAATTCCATTTTTACTTTACCACAATTACTTCAATTCAGAACAACACCTACGTTCACTCACATCCTCGTCTGAGCTCGTTACAGGCCTGTGCTGAAGTTTGAGAGCGACGCAATGCGTTGTCCTCTTCTCCAGACCTCACCGTCGACAGCAGACTTGCTCCACGTCGTTGGAGATGTCGTGAGTCCACTTTGAGTGTTTTGCACTCCTCTCGAGTCTCCGTCCTTCGTGCTCCCGCCAAATCGCTCCGTCGCCGCTATAAAATGGCGGCAGCCAACGGTTTTAAGGCAAGTGTCTGTCAGTTACCTCAAACTGAACTTAACTTTCTCTAAAAGTTTCCCAGAGGAAAAACTCACCGGCCCGTTCGACAACGCCGCTCCCGAAGTGCTCCCCACACAATCACCCTCTCGTTTCGCTCAGGTGGGTCTCGTTAACCTATTTTTACCGTTCTTTTCCTCACCCTGATCACTTCTTCTCACCACGCGCTTCTTGTCCCGCCCCCTCATTCACTCTCTCCCAATCTAGTTCAATTATTTTGATCGACAACCCTCATTCACCAATCAAATCACTTGTAACAACAGAAAAGGAAAACCAGGGTGTTTGACAGGCAGTATAACCAATAACGTGACGTTTTAACAAACATGTCACTGACTCAAAATTAAATACATTATCTAAAGTAAACAGAAATAAATATAACTCAGAAATAATAATCCCTCTTGGAAAGAATAAACTTAAACAAAACAATTAGATAAATGCAAAAAAAAAAAACACATTGTGGTTAATAAAATCAACACAGTATTCTAAAAATGCAAATATCAGCCCCATACCTATTACCGGGTTACATCTGTTTCATTGATAATTACCTTTTTTCTTTTTTAATTGACCCTTGTTTCCGAATTCTGAATACAGAAGAACAATGTACTTTGTTCTTTTTTAAAGACTTTTTTTTTTCTTTTGCGTTGGTCTGAGACTGTGAAAATTGAAAAAATAAACTTGAACTTGAGCCTTCAGTGTGTTCCCCACTGTTATTCTTTTCCGCAAGTAACAAGGTGACAAGATCTGACTATTAGTAAAGTTTATCTTTATTACTCTTGAATCCAGACTCTTGTGCTCCTCGTCGTCTCTCAGTGCGGCGATTCTGACTTTTTCATCTCTGAGGAACTGATGGATCTTCTCAAACTTGTCTTTAATCTGTTGAGTCTGAAATCAAACAGGCACTTTAAGTTTCAGTCCTGAAGCTTGTGGGTTTGACTGTGTCTGTCACACTATGAGCTGCAGTGTGGGGACTCCACTGGCTCCTTTCTTCTTCATCCAGACACAACACTGACGGCTGTGTTCTGCAGAAGTTCTCTGATGACTCAGCAATTGTTGGTTTGATCACTGACGATAACGATGCGGAGTACAGAAGACTCACTCAGGACTTTGTGGACTGGTGTCGGCGGAACCACCTCCTGATCAACGCAGGGACAACTTAGATGATGGTGGTGGATTTTTCACCGGCGACAGTCTACTGTCATCCCACCGACATCCAGGGAATGGACATTGAGAGAGTGGACTCTTATAAATACCTGGGTGTGCATCTGAACAACAAACTGGACTGGACTCACAACACAGTCTGTCGGAATAACCACAAAACAGCTCTAAAAAAACAAATGCAAAACATCTTAGAAAAGACCGCATTTGTACGATAGTGGGTACAGAGTCTGGATCCAAGTTCAAGCCAGGTGACGAAGAAGACCACAGTGAGGAATCGAGTGAGAACTCTTAAGCTGTAAAGATCAAGCTGAAGCGAGTGAGAGTTTGACTAGATTGTGACCAAGGAAACGCGGTTTTCTCCGGTCCTGCAAGTAACACACAACTGCAAACATTCACACAGGTTCTTAAAAACCAGATTATGTGGGGGGCATCTCTTTTAAAGAACAACTTCTGCAGACTTGTTCTGCAATTTCTGCAAAATTGTGAGTTTTTCCAGAACTGCTGAAGACAATCTGTACAGAAACTGTGGCTGCAGGACAATGGAACAGGCACTTTGTAGATTTCACTGCAGACGGAACAGGACAAATCATCTTCACACAGAGACGCCATCTCCTGCGTTACAGCTCCGACAACCTTTCACCAGCTTCACTTTCTTCTCAATTCTTCCTAAAGAAAAAAAAAAGAAAATATTCAAACAGACAATATCAAACTGGTTTCCAGAATTGCATTTTTACTTTACCCAAATTACTTCAATTCAGAACAACACCTACGTTCACTCACATCCTCGTCTGAGCTCGTTACAGGCCTGTGCTGAAGTTTGAGAGCGACGCAATGCGTTGTCCTCTTCTCCAGACCTCACCGTCGACAGCAGACTTGCTCCACGTCGTTGGAGATGTCGTGAGTCCACTTCGAGTGTTTTGCACTCCTCTCGAGTCTCCGTCCTTCGCGCTCCCGCCAAATCGCTCCGTCGCCGCTATAAAATGGCGGCAGCCAACGGTTTTAAGGCAAGTGTCTGTCAGTTACCTCAAACTGAACTTAACTTTCTCTAAAAGTTTCCCAGAGGAAAAACTCACCGGCCCGTTCGACAACGCCGCTCCCGAAGTGCTCCCCACACAATCACCCTCTCGTTTCGCTCAGATGGGTCTGGTTAACCTATTTTTACCGTTCTTTTCCTCACCCCGATCACTTCTTCTCACCACGCGCTTCTTGTCCCGCCCCCTCATTCACTCTCTCCCAATCTAGTTCAATTATTTTGATCGACAACCCTCATTCACCAATCAAATCACTTGTAACAACAGAAAAGGAAAACCAGGGTGTTTGACAGGCAGTATAACCAATAACGTGACGTTTTAACAAACATGTCACTGACTCAAAATTAAATATTCACATTATCCAAACATAAATAAATATATCACAAATATACACACACACACACACACACACACACACACACACACACACACACACACACACACACACACACACATATATATATATAATAACTCAGATCCCTTTTGGAAAGTACAAACTTAAACAAAACAATTAGATAAATGCAAATACAACACATTGTGGTTAATAATAAAATCATGGTATTCTATAAATGCAAATATCAGCCCCATACTTAATATCAGGTTACATCTGTTTCATTGATAATTACCTTCTTTCTTTTTTAATTCCCTATGTTTAAATGCTGGAACGATCAAAAACATATTTCACTACATATTGTACCACGTATAATTTTTATGTGACAAATAAAATTTGAATTTTAATTCTTATGCAACATTGCATGGAGGTCAGGGTCAGTACCCTTGGAGTGGAAAACCGGGGTGGTGGTTCCCATTTTTAAAAAAGCATCACACTCCTCAGCCTCCCTGGTGAAGTCTACGGCAGGTGCTGGCGAGGAGGAGGAGGCCGATAGTTGAAACTCAGATACAGGAGGAACAATGCGGTTTTCGTCCCGGCCGTGGAACACTGGACCAGCTCTATACCCTCACCTGGGTGCTCGAGGGCTCATGGAGGACTCATGTACCGGTCCGTCGTGTTCCAGTGTTTCTCTGCCTGGAGACACTTTCTGTTCTATGATGCAAACAAGGATTTTTATTTTCTCCATTTCAAAAGTTTCAAAAAATATTTTTTATCCATATGAATTATTTAGACGTTTTAAACTAAAGTGAGTTTTAGTCTTGCGTGATTTATGACATCATTGTCCAGGATTCATTGATGGGCGGAGCCACATGTCTATCAGTGCAGACACAAGCTACAATGTTCTTGTGTGTGTGTGTGTGTGTGTGTGTGTGTGTGTGTGTGTGTGTGTGTGTGTGTGTGTGTGTGTGTGCATGTGTGTGGTATACATAAAATACACAACGCTCGTGTCCTGAAACCCTTGTGTTTAATTCTGTGTTTACTTCGCATCTCTAACCTGATAAAAATGATTAGCGAGTTAGGGGACAGAGACACGTTTTCACTCACCCACCTCAATCCAGCCAATATTTTTGTATTTAATCTAATTTCTAACAAGGTTTAATTTCATCATCAATCCTTGGAATCAGCTTACGATTCCTGCCGCTTTGAGACAATGTGAAAGTGCAAAAAATAAAGTGAAAAACAATGTGAGTCAAGAAGTTGCATTTGGGGTTATTTTTCTACTATTTATTTAGTTTAAAGGATGAAGAGGATGTTTAAAGTTTGTCGTGAGACAGCAGGTGCTAGAAGACACATCACTCGCGACATTAAAGATAATGTCAGCGGGAAATCTGATTTAGTCGCGCTAATGTTTGCTAGCGGTTGTTCCGCTGTCGGCCAATGTGTTTGTGAGGCATCGCCGTCAGTCAGAATTTACTCGTCTCTTTTTTTTTTTTTTTGTTATTATTTATGTTATGATTTTTAGACCGCAGATTATCGGACTCTATATTTTAGCTTTTTTTTTTGCCATAATCTTTTAAGTATTGAACATGCGCTAAATATCTTAGAATTTCGTTTTTGGTTGGAATCACGCACTTTTTTTATATGAACGATAAAAACGTTAATTCTGTCCAGAAGAGATATCAACAAGAATCGCACAGTAATGAAATTGTGTTATCCTCTATGTTCTTGTTAGAATTTTTTGCTCTTTCTCTGTGTGATTCGGACTTTCGGTTCTTGGGAGACAGAAAATATTAAAACAACAATGATAGAAAACATATGCACACGGGGGAAATAAAAAAGACCATTTTTATGCTGTTTTAATATTTTCAGTTTATCTCATGTACATTTATCTCAGTACATTCCAAAATGAAAGATTTGTCATGGTAGACATACTACTAGACATATCACTTTAAAATGTGGGTTATCGGATTAGAAGATGTATAATTGTTTATGTATCTGAAGTGCGTCTGTACGGTCACAGGCGATCCATGCACAATAAAAGATTTATTTCTGGATTTATGTTGGTTTAAGGAAATATTTGAAATTTTGTTGTTTCCAATATATGTACAGTATATCATTTAATTTTGCTTGATATATATTGTTCAAACATTTTTTTACACCTTTTTTATGTTTACAGGTAATTTAAATACATAAATATTTATTTGATTTAATTTATTGAGTGCAGTTGTATGATTTCAGAAATAGTGCCAAAAATATAAAACAAAAATGACTTAAGGATCGAGCGAAAATGCTTATTATTTTCGTTTGTTTTTTTTTTCGCTTGCAAATTTTAGTTTTTTTTCCCAAAGGACTAGAAAAAAACCGTAACAAAACATGAACTGCAAGCAAAAAAAAAAACCAAGGGCTAATGTGAAGCATTTTCATTTGATTATATATGTTTGAAATATACGTTTGATTTTTTTGCCGCTCAACTGATTCCATACAATTACAAAAACGTTTTGTCAATATTAGTTTTATTCGCTCTTGATGTTTTTATTCAAACTTTTGTTATGCATGGTTTTATTTTTGCTACTTTATTAGCCTCAGGTTTGTTTCATTTCGTCATACTAATTTGCCATGAGGAGTCTGTGCAGGTCCATCCCTGGAGCTGGCGAGAAGAACGAGACGCGTGATTGGCCAGCAGATCATGACACATGCTTTGTGAAGTGAAGCTCCGCCTCCTCTCATCTCACTATTTAAGATCCGCACAGTGGAACCTGGTTTGTGGATCATCTCCACCTCTTGAGACCGAACATCTCCTGAGACTCTTGACTGGTCTACAGCGCTGTGGTGATGGAGGAGCAGCACTGTGGAGCCTCCCTCTTCCCCACCTCCACCCTCATCCCCGTCACCATCGTCTGCGTCCTGCTGCTGGCGGTGGGAGGAACCGGGAACGCCATGACCATCCTGATCATCCAGCGCTTCAAGGACATGAGGACCACCACCAACCTGTATCTGTCCAGCATGGCCGTCTCCGACCTGCTGATCTTCCTGGGTCTGCCCTTTGACCTCTACCGCCTCTGGAAGTACGCGCCTTGGGTTTTCGGCGAGGCGGTCTGCCGACTGTCCCACTACGTCAACGAGAGCTGCACCAACGCCACCGTCCTGCACATCACGACGCTGAGCGTGGAGCGCTACCTGGCCGTCTGCTTCCCGCTGAAGGCCAAGGCCGCCGTGAGCAGGTGGAGGGTCAAGCTGACCATCCTGGCGCTGTGGGGCGTGGCTCTGCTCTCCGCCGCGCCCGTCTACTTCCTGATGGGCGTGGAGTACGACAACCAGAGCGCGCCCCACCCCGACACCCGCCAGTGCAAGCACACGCGCTACGCCGTGGAGTCAGGCCTGCTCCACGCCACCATCCTGCTCTCCACCTGCTACTTCTTCTGCCCCATGTGCTGCCTGCTCGTCCTCTACGGCGCCATCGGACGGAAGCTGTGGAGCGGTCGGCGGGCGCTGCCAGGGCCGAGCGGCGAGGCCAGGCTGCGGGCGCAGAGACAGGCCGTCAAGATCTTAGGTGAGTGGCTCTGTGCTTCATGAGGAAGGCTGTCAGAAGCCCGGTTCATGTTCACGGTTTGTTTTTTTTTTTTTTTTTATCAGAATCAGAATCAACTTTATTGGCCACGTTGCAAGTGACAACAGGGAATTGAGCTTGGTCTGACTCCGCCTTTCCCCCTCTCTTTTGCATATATTAACATAAATATAAAAAGAAAAGAAAAAATGACGTGTGTGAAACATAAATAACGGTATTGCACATTCAGCGGTTATTATGCATTGTCCCCGAGGCTCCCGACTAACGGTCTGTGTTCATTTCGCTGACGGAATATTTTCGTCATCGTCTTCGTCAACGACACTTTTTCCCCTGATGAAAACGAAACACGAACTATATAAAAACTCCCGCTCAGGGACGGAAACTATAACTACGTTTATTGACACTTTCGTCAACGGATAAAAGCAAAACGAAAAAGCCTTTCGTGACGACGTCTCAACTCAACTCAACTTTATTTGTCAAGCACCTTAATTTCAACATCAGCGTTGGCCAAAGTGCTGTACACACAGCAGTCAAACTTATAACAACAACGAGATATAAAACAAAAATAAGACGATAAAAGACAGCAAAAGTCAACAACTTATACCGGGTTGAAACACCAAGGAGAAAAAGTGTGTTTTTAAAAGAGATTTAAAAATCGGAATTTAAAAACCTCTCAAGAACAGAGAAGCTCTGTCTCCTCTGAGTTTCCTCCAGAAGTCGGTTGTCTGTTGACCTAAGACAGCGTGATGGGGTGTAAGGCTGGAGTCGGTCAGACAAATATTTCGGTGCGAGACATCTAATCGTAATCCGAGCTTGTGGAGAAAGGCACGAAGCCTTTCAGCTGCAGGTAAAGCACGGTGGCTGAATGAGCTGGTGAGAGAGTTATAGAGACGAGTGTCTTCAATAACGTCTTCTCCAGCAGGAAACAACGCTCAGATAAATAGAAAAAGCCTTAGAAAGACCTTAGAAAAAATCTGTAGCCGCGTGTGAAGCCACAATCACAGGCAAAAACACAACACACCTGAAGCGCCACCTGCTGATGACTTCTTTATTTCACTGTGCAACCATTTGTTACTAATAAAGGTGATGCAATTATAATTTTATTTTACTGTATTTATTTTTCTCTTTGTTGAGGTTTCAAATTATGAGATCAGTTATTTTTATTGAAAGTTCATGAAAATAAGCTCAAGAAAAATAGATGATTTTCCAAATAAGATTTTTGATTATTCATAATTAATTACCTATTCAGATTTCTTAGACATAGCATCTTTGTCTGGCTGTGACCGAAACATTCTGCATTGAGATGGCGTATTTACGCGATTATAATTTGTTTGATTATAACAAAAAATGGAATTAATTATTATTATTATTAATATTATACGCTAAACTCGGGTTGACTGTACATTAAACGGCGTTTCCTCTGGTCTTTCCTCAGCGCTGGTGGTGTTGGCGTTCGCCGCGTGCTGGCTGCCCTACCACACCGGCCGCTTCCTCTTCACACACGTGGACAGTTACGCCTCCGCTCGCTTCAGTCAGGACTTCAACGTGGCGTCCATGGTGCTGTTCTACCTCAGCGCCTCCATCAACCCGGTGCTCTACAACCTCATGTCCCACAAGTACCGCGCCGCCGCCCGCCGCCTGTTCACCGTGCCCCGCCCCCTGAGGCGTGACGTCATCGACACCTTGACCGGCCTCAGACCCACCGTGATGACGGAGTGACCGCCTCACGTCATGTACTCAGGGCTGTAATGTACTTGAGTAAATGTACTTTGTTACTTTACTTAAGTATGTTTTTGGCTACTTCGTGGTGACCAGACTTTTCGACCCAGGACGTTTCAATGATCAGACAAAATGTTGTATGTTTGTTAATGATAAAATGTTGGTAATAAATGGAGTTTAATAAAACACGTTACATCCGCCTTCTTGAATTCTCTCTGTAATGTCCGTGTTGTGTAGTGTCTGCCTTGCAAAATAACACAACGTTTGGTTACACTCGAACACGTTATTTTCACGCATGAACTGTGGACGCGCGTCTAACAACTCCACCTGCATTTCCTTTCTCCGCCACCGGGTGTCGCAGTTTCACAGTATACACGTCACAATGATGTGATGACGTCGCACTGTTTGATTGGTTGTAAGTTGGCAGGATGATGTGTAAGATAGAAACCATAACCTTTGCGATCAAATGTTAAAACTAACGTTTTAGCAGCCGAGGCGATTTGGTACCTACACCAGAATATGACAAGCCCAGGGGGAAAAGCATCGGAAGTACACGCATACAGGGCAGTCTGTCATTGACAGAAAAACATTAAAAACAAGCAAATCCAGAGGACGTAACCTGTTATTTTTTTGTTTGTTTTACACTATGGAATCATAAAAAAAAAAAAAAACTGTTTTACACTATGGAATCAGATTAGTGCTAAATTAGTTCTAAATTTCTTCTCGACAACACCTTTCACCTTTTAAAGTTTACAATTTTAAACGGAGTTTTAATGAAACAGTCATTCGTAAAGTGAGGCACCGCTGTATATGTTTAATGGCTGTTTGCGTCCAATAGAGGGCGTCGTTTGTTTCCTATTTGACGGAACTTTAAAATTGGTCTAGTTGCAAAAACATCTACAAATATTTCTCTCAAATGACCTCTTACAATGCGATAAATTATGTAATGCGTTTTTTATTATAGCACATACCTTTATGTACATTTTGTTTGAATAAACTACAAGCACGAGCGCATTATAAAGCTGTGAGTTGTGTCTCCTCCAATCAGCTAATTCTCTCGCGCGCGCGTCTGGGATTAGCGCGGGAGGCTCGTGCGCTCCGTCCGGGTCAGTCATGGGACAGAAGGGCTGTCGTTTCTCCTTCCTCTTCTTCTCTCCGGTGCAGGTGTGTAGCCTATAATACTCTAAAGAACTCACTGTTCGTCGTTTCAGGCCTGCGTGTCACAAAAAGAGTCCGATATTGTTATACTGTCTGCTGGAGTGCGTTAATCTGTGTCGAGCTATTTTTCGGGGTTAATCCGGTGCTCTAAAAAATGTTCCTACCCAGGAGAAAATCCTTCTTCGCGATTTGCGCATGCGCGTTAAATAAACACGTCATGATCTGGCCACCTCTGGAGGTAAAAAATGAATAGTTGAACACGAGTAGTTTTAGTAATGTCAAGTCGGGAAAACTAGCATTTCTATCTTAATTGGTAATAATGAAATAAATATGTATATTTACAGTTCATTGCTTATAGGATTAAAAAAAAATTACCGTCACAAGCCGTCTGCTAAGAAGGCAATTTTAATGAGCATGCGCATAGCGCGAGGAAGGATTTTTTTCCCCCGAGTAGGACAATATTTTAGAACGCCGGATCGTGTCTGACGTCACTCATCACACACTCCGCGTGTTTTCTCCTCGTCTGCTTCAGGCGAATCTCGCTCTCGCTCCGACTGTGCTCATCTCCTCACCGAACAGTCCCGAGTCTGACCCGGAGTCCGGTGACCAGCCCGACCCCCGCGAGACCCCTACTCACCCTCACCCTTACCCGGCCTGCGGAGAGGAAGAGGAAGAGGAAGATGAAGCTCTGGTCTGCTTGGAACTGCCAGCCGAGGGTCCGCCACTGCCCAGCATCAACAAGGTGTGTGTGTGTGTGTGTGTGTGTGTGTGTGTGTGTGTGTGTGTGTGTGTGTGGAAACGGCAGAGGTGTAAGACGTACCAGACAACCGTACTTAAGTAAAAATACGTATCTTCACCAGTCTACAGATGGAAAAATCGCCTTGTTCGCAAAAGTTTTATTTATTTTTACTCGATAAGTGTCAATTCAAATGTAGTGGAGTGAAAAGTACAGTTACTCAATCACAAATGCAGTGGAGTAGAGAGTAAAAGTTGCTTATATTTTTGATACTCACTACAAGTACAAAGTAGCAAAAAACATACTCAGGTAAAGTAACAAAGTACATTTAATTGTTTGTTCGAAATGAACATATTTTTATGACTTTATCATTTCATTTTTATGAAAAGAATCGTTCACTTTACTGTTCCAGAGTGGGTTAAAAGAATCTGCGGGTCTGTTTACTGGTTTATTATTCTGTCTGAGAAGCACTGGTTTAGCGCACGATATGCTTCACTAGTTACCAGTGAAATCTCTGTGTTAAGCCTATTGAGAGACTAGAAGACAAAACAGTTCACAAACGATAATCCAGTCAACACACTCCATCACTCACCGCTGTGTGTGTGTGTGTGTGTGTGTGTGTGCGTGCTGAGTTTAGCGGAATATCAGGTGTCGATTGAAAGAAAGCACACAGTTCATAGTTTAATGTGGTGTTTTCTTCAACAGAGTCGAGTCAGACTGTCTCTAAAACGTCGCTTGCCCTCAAGACGCCACAGGAAGTCCGTGTGCGCGATATTTAACAACGAGCCTTACCAGGAGAATGGTGGGGAAGAATGGAGTGATGAGTCTGAACTGAAAAATGGAGGTGGAGAGGAACGGTGTGATGAGTGTCGACGGGAAAACAGAGGTGGAGATGAACGGCATGATGAACCTGAATGGAAAAACGGAGGTGGAGGAGAACAGTGTGATGAGTGTGGATGGGAAAACAAAGGTGATGAAGAGAGTGATGAGTGTGGACAGAAGAATGGAGGTGAAGAACAATGTGAGTGTGAAGAGGAGCGGAGTGACGAGTGTGAACAGAAGAATGGAGGTGAAGAACAATGTGAGTGTGAACAGAACAAAGGAGGTGAAGAGGAACGGAATGATGAGTGTGAACAGAAGAACGAAAGTGAAGAACAATGTGAGTGTAAACAGAACAAAGGATGTGAAGAGGAACGGAGTGATGAGTGTGAACAGAAGAACGGAGGTGGAGAACAATGTGAGTGTGAACAGAACAAAGGAGGTGAAGAGGAACGGAGTGATGAGTGTGAACAGAAGAACGGAGGTGAAGAACAATGTGAGTGTGAACAGAACAAAGGAGGTGAAGAGGAACGGAGTGATGAGTGTGAACAGAAGAACGGAGGTGAAGAACAATGTGAGTGTGAACAGAACAAAGGAGGTGAAGAGGAACGGAGTGATGAGTGTGAACAGAAGAACGGAGGTGAAGAGGAACGGAGGGATGAGCAGAACTTCTGTTCTTCATCTGAACACGTGAGAACTGAAGATGAAGATGTTCCTCTGAACTGATGTAAAACAGCTGAAAAGCGACAGAGTGTGAAAGAAGAGCAGGAGGAGAAAAGATCATCAGAAGGAAGTTTCAAATCTCAGCATCTGGTTCACATCTATCCCACTTCATCTGTCTGTCTATTTCTCTATCTATCTACATGTTTGTCTGTCTGTCTGTTTCTCTCCATCTGTCTGTCTGTCATCTATCTGAAAGTCTTTCTATCTCTCTGATTGTCTATCTATCTGTTTCTCTATCTATCCACATATTTGTCTGTCTCTCTATTCCTCTCTGTTCTGTCTGTCTGTCTATCATCTATCTAATAGTATTTCTATGTCTCTCTCTGTATCTGATTTTTACACATCTTTTTTATTTGCATCTATCTACATATTTGTCTGCCTGTCTGTTTCTCTCTATTTCTCTCTCAGGTTGTCGTTCTATCTCTCCCTGTATGTCTGTCTATCTGTTTTTTTTTCTATCTATCTACATATTTGTCTGTCTTTCTGTTTCTCTATCTATCTACATATTTGTCTGTCTCTCTATTTCACTGTTTTGTCTGTCTATCATCTATCTGATAGTCTTTCTATCTCTCTCTGTCTGTCTGTTTGTTTTTATTTATCTATCATTGTCTGTCTGTCATCTAATCTGATAGTCTTTCTATCTCTCTGTCTGTCTGTTTTTTATTTATCTATCTTTCTCTGTCTGTTATCTAATCTGATAGTCTTTCTATCTCTCTGTCTGTTTTTATTTATTTATCTATCTTTGCCTGTCTGTCATCTATCTGATAGTCTTTCTATCTCTCTCTCTGTCTGTCTGTCTGTCTGTTTGTTTTTATTTCTCTATCTTTGTCTGTCTGTCATCTATCTGGTAGTCTTTCTGTCTCTCTGTCCATCTATCCGTCCGTCTCTGTCTATCCCGTTCATCTGTCTGTCTCTCTATGTGCCTGTATCCATCAGTGGTGCAGACAAGAAAACACGTTGATTCCTTATTGGCTGTGTGATGCTGAAGCTGCGGTGAACGGAAGGCGTGGTGAGAGGTGAAGAACGACACACTCCTCGTCTTCTGGAATGTTCCGCACGCTCACGTAGACGCGTATCGCTCCAGACGTTTACAGTAGAGATCATGTGGATCATTCTAGACGCGGCACAAAGACTCGCTCACCGCAACCGTTATGATTCTTCTTTAGGATTGTTGTTGTGTTAAATGCATTTGGCTTGTTTTGTTTACAGAAAATCTAACAAATAAAGCATAGTTTAAGTTAAAAGGGAAGGAAACAAGGACATTTCTGTTACTAAATACTGTTTTCGTTTTTTAATTAGAAATCAACATAAAATGTGTGATTTCTCGAGTATACAGCATGTTATAGGTAAGAGAATGCCAATTCTTAAATTAGCACAAATTAGACACATACACTTAAGACAAAACACACTTTTGTTTCTTTTACAACTATATTATATTTTTTCTAACAAATGTTTTTATTCATACATATATTTTGTTTATTACCATATACAGAGGTGTAAGGTACTTGAGTAAATATACTTTGTTACTTTACTTAAGTATGTTTTGGCTACTTCGTACTTGTACTGAGTATCAAAAATATAAGCAACTTTTACTCTCTACTTCACTGCATTAGTGATTGAGTACCTGTACTTTTCACTCCACTACATTTGAATTTACACTTACTGTTAGTCGTTACATTTTGATTGTGCGCGACAAACCATAATCGATTTTTTTTGTTCATTTCTTAGACGAATGAGGCCATTTTGCCATCTGTCGTCTGCTGAATATACAGGAAGCTAATTGTGAATTAGAAACCACATGAACGCGAGTTAGAGATTTATTTTGTACATTCGAGTTTGACTGAGACTGACTTTTTGTTCTTTATTTAATTAGTTTTACCATTTTTGAAACATGGATTAGTTTCTGTATTAGAAAATAAAACTTCATGAAGAGACATTTTTCACATTTCTTTTTTTTTTGTGCCTACATTGTAAAATACTTAGGTTCTTTTAAAATTCAATACTTTGCTACTTTGACTCAAATCTTTTTTATAGTAGTGACTTTTTACTTGTATTGGAGTAACTTAAACATTACCGAACATGTTACAGTACGTATCTGTACTTTTACTAAAGTATGGTTGTCTGGTACTTTACACCTCTGACCGTATATAAAACCGTTTCAAACGTAAGCGTTCGTTTATTAATCCCGCTCGTTCCTCAAGTATCCACAGGAGGGCGACACCGAGCCAACACGCCTGTTTGAGTAAAATGAGTAAGAAGTTGCTCGCTCGGTCAACAAATTGATGATAATTAATCGCGGTTGCTTTCGAGTGACGTCATTGTTCTTTCAGTCACCGACCAGTAGTAGCCACTCCCACTGATGCTGATTGGCAGGTTCTGTGAGGACTCGAAATATTTTGCGAATTGATTTGCGTTCGAGATTTATTATTTTTTTTTTCCTGCAAGTTTTGCAAACACAATAGGACATTCAAGCGAGTTCTGATAAATACACCCGTTAAATAATATCACTGATCATTGCAATTTCAGATTTTTGCGGAACTTCACTAAACTTTTATAGAAAATACTAAAGTTTTTAAAGAACGCAATCGTGTGTCGGAGCAGGAAAAGCATTAATGACAAAATATGATTTCCGAGGGGGAAAAGTCACAGTTTTGAGAAAAGTCGAAGTGAAAAAAAGTCGGAATTCTGAAGTAAAAATTCATTGTTTTTTTTTCGTTTAGAAACGTTTTCAAAGCTCAACTGTGTCACAAGAAAGCACGCAAAGAGAATTATAAAAAGAACGTTCCAAACCAAAAATACAAAAGGAAATAATAAAATTAGAGGACAGAGCGCACCAAAAACAAAGATAAGAGCACTGGAAAAGTAAAGACTTGAAGTAAATAAACGTTATTTATATATCACTCTGCCAGAAAAATTCACAAATTTACAGATAAAACAAAAGACAATAAAATCGACAAGAAGAGTTTTCCAAAAATGTACCACTAGTTTCACGAATTTGAAAGCCGTCGTTTTTAAGAGATCAATTTAATGGAAAAAAGAGCGCGTGCGCGGTAAAGGTGTGACGCGCCCCGCCCTTCGGCTCCTCAGTTCCGGGTGTCGCACTCTCTCACACTCACTCTTTCTCTCTTTCTCACTCTTTCTCTCTCGCCGTCGCGGGTTCGTTCGTTCGGTCGCGAAGGATGAACGACGATCTGGAGTTAACGAGCGTTATTCCCGCCGCCCGCGACAACAACAACCAGAAGAGCGCGGCAGAGGTGCGTGTGTAACGCGTGTGTGGTGCGTGTGTAAAGCGTGTGTAACGCGGCTGTGGACTGTTCGCAGGAGGGTTCGCTGATCGGCGTGTGTCCGGAGGCTTCGGCGCTTCTGTCGGCGGCGCAGGTACAAGCACAAGAACACTACTGCGCCTCATCTACTTCCTTACTTTACTCAAGTATGTCTTGGACTAGTTCATGCTTGTAATGAGTATCTTTAGTA